>CM031616.1:42822612-42892612 GCA_018398815.1 Conus ventricosus | reverse complement strand
GAAGTGGTGCATGCCTTCACCTTGCGCATCGGAAGCGGAAGTGAGGGGGGAGACGAAGATATTTATCCCTCCCCTCCCCCTCTCTCCCTCATTCCGAATCTGTTAAGGCCGTAACATTTGGAAGCGGAGCGAGGAGAAGGATGAGGGTTGGGGGGTAGGGCGGTGGGGGGTGCTGGGGAAGAAGGGAAGGGGGGGGGGGGGGGGAGCTGCGTGGGAGAGGAGGAGGGGGGGGGGGGTGAGGATGTTGGGAGACGTCTTAATCTCGTTCATCAAAGGAAGTAGACACGCCAAAACTTTCGTCAGGGAAGTCGGAAGGGAGGGCATTGTCATTTAAACCCGGAAGGTAAGGTAAGGTAATATTGCTTATAGCCCAGCCGACCGCAAAGGGCCATATCAGGGCCGTCACCGCGTTGAAAATCAGCTCACAAGTCACAAAAAACACCATTCTTTAATAATACACCTTCTGAAAACGCACCAGAAACTTCGTATAAAAATCCTCATAAAATCTTAGATTAGATGAAAAATGTTAATCTCTTTCAGAAATTCAAGCATGTCTAGAATGCTCGCCTGAATGATTAACATCTACAGCTGGACGGAGGAATATGGAAAGAGGTGCTGAAAAAGGAGGATGGGGGGTTGTTTTGGGATGGCGGGGGGGGGGAGTGGGGGTGAGGGGGGAGGCTGGAGTTATGATTAAATTTTATTCTTGAAAAGCAGTTGGGTGATATTCTGGTTTCAGACATGAACTGTCCAGAAATTGTTAGGTGAGGACGTGGTTGGTTCTGGAGAGGAAAGGGGAGGTGTGGGGGGGGGGGGGGGGGGGGGACGGTGAGGAGACAGTGAGGAGGGAAACAGTACTTACTCCTGTGCTTATGACGTTTGTCTGTGACGATTTTTTTTTTTTTATGCTTTCACTTCTACACCCCTCTCTCCCATTTTTCCATCTTGCTCGACGATATTTAGAACGCCCCCCCCCCCCCCCCCCCACCTTCCACTTTTCTTCCACTCGGAATCGGGCTGGAAGAGGCAGGGGTTGGATGGAGAGGTGGGAAGGGAATCACTTGGACCAAAATACATTCCCAGTCTCAAATACACGCACGGGCACTCACACATTATCCACCCCTACCCCGCTCTCTCTCTCTCTCTCTCTCTCTCTCTCTCTCTCTCTCTCTCTCTCTTCACACACACACACACACACACACACACACACACACACACGGCTCCCCGTCTACATTTAACACTTTCAGTATTCCGTGGATTCGGGGTTCATTCTCTATATCACAAGGGAGTGGCAAAAGACGTGTTTCGTGCCGAACAAAGCGTGTTACTCGATATACTCGTTTCTTTGTTTCCCCGTGTGACGTTCCTGTGTCCAAATTTGGATGCGAAGGGGGGAAGAAAAATCAACAGGCGTGTCTTTGCCTTTGGCGAGTTTTAGAGTTCAACTGTGCATGGTGAAAGCATTATCCTTTTCCTGTTGAATCTAATTGGCGCCATGCTTGCCATCATGTTCATGTACTAGCTTTTACCTGTTCGCGACATTGTCGCGGGCTGATCGTTATAGTGGGGGTTCTATGTCGCAGAATTAACCAGAATTGTGTACTTCGTGCAACAAGCACAATATTTTGGTATAGTGTTCTTTACAATGTTATAATTGATTTCAGTATTTAAAGCCACTTCAAAATCGTTTTGTATTTTGAGAAATAAATAAAAAAGATGAGCTAAAATTGCAGACGATTTTCTAGCGCGAGGGTGCCCGTAGTGAATATTATCAAGCAAAATTAATGTAAGATAAATTATTTTCTAATGATAACATGTTGGATAATGATATATTGTGTATGAAAATACATATGTTAATCCAAAAATTTGCTGGCCTAATTTTTTTTCCTTAATTTTCTATGACTTTGTAGACCCGCAGCGGGAAAATCAAAATGGCCGCTTCATCATCATCATCATCTCATCATCCAATTGACGGCCCCAATCAACAGCTGATTTTATGCCGTACTATGGAGGTTGTGCTGAGTTAGAAAGGCCAGGATAGAAAGATAAAGACCTAAGATAGTGAGAAAAAAAAAAAGGGGCAACTGATGCATTTAAATGACAGGAGAGATACCTACTCCATGTGGGTTTTATCATCAGGCTACTACTTTTCGCTCTTCATCCGGAGACAGGCTCCAGACTAGCTGATCCAAATTCTCTCTGAGAGTGAACCCGGCCAAAAAAAAAAAATAAAAAAATCGCGTGTTCGTAATTTGCCAGTAAAAACTTCGTCTTTCGAGGTCAAATTATGGATTTACAGCTCTTCAGGAGTCTTGAAATGTCATAAGTTGCCTATTCTGTGGTACGTGTGCGTGTCTGCGCGCACACGTGGTGTGTGTGTGTGTGTGTGTGTGTGTAATGGGGAAAAGGAAAATTCCGTGTCCAGTCCCTTTTCCCACCTCGAGGAAAAGAGAGGCAGATAGAGGGAAAAGACGAGCAGAAGGAGAGAGAGGAGAGAGAAGAGAGGTGGCAGATGAGTCTTATGTTTGGAAGGGGGGCGCTTGAGAGTGTAAAGAAAGTGAAAGAGGGGTTTAGATGAGGAGTCTTATTTTGGAACGGGGCACTTGAGGGTGTGTAGAGGGGGAAATATAGTTAGATGCATTGTTCACATGTGTATGGTCTATGAGTATGCAAACTGGATGGTGGATAGTGTGTTTGGGTATATATATATTATATATATATATATTATATATATAAAATTATAATATATATTATATTTTATATATTATATTTATTTATCAAAAAACAGTATTAAAACGTCCTTAAAAAATCTGAAAAGCTCAACCCCTTGGGGAGCAACATTTGTTAAAAAATATTTTTAAAATGAAGTGCTAAAATTCATCTACAAGCTTGTTTCAAGATGCATATCTCTCCTCCCGGATATCATCCTGAGGAGAGATATGTATCTTGAAACAAGCTTGTAGATGAATTTTAGCACTTCATTTTAAAAATATTTTTTAACAAATTTATATTATAATATATATTATATATATATTATATATATATTTTATATATATATATATATATATATATATATCGCGAACGTATAAAAATGTCCTTTAAAAATCCAAAAGAGCTCAACTGTCTAGGGAGCAACATCTGTTAAAAAATTTTTCTAAAATGAAGTGCTAAAATCAACAAGCTTGTTTCGAGCTTCTTGCTTGCTCTCTTCATGATATCCTTTTGTTAAGTCACACATGCAGGGAAAAGGAATCGGGTCCCCCACGCTTAAAGAACGACAGCGTGCCCCAAAAGGATATCCTGAAGAGAGCAAGCAAGAAGCTCGAAACAAACTTGTTGATTTTTGCACTTCATTTTAGAAATATTTTTAACAAATATATATATATAAAAATATATATTATATATAATATATATATAATAATTATATTATTATATATATATATTTTGCTTAAAATGTGATATTATTGATCGCTATATAGTACATGAGGTGTGCATAAGAATAAGGTGGGAGGGGAAATTGGGGGGGGGTTATAGAGAGAAAGGGGTGGGGGGAGAGGTCGTGGGAAAAGGGAAAAAAGCCGGAATGATTCAAATTAATCCATCAATCATCAATCATTTCCCTTTTCCACCCCAACGGCATTATCACACCAATCCAACCACATTCTCTCCTTATGACAATGTATCTATCCTGTAGTACTGTAGATCTCACTTATGATAATGATCTTTATCCAAACAGTCATAGATCAAATTCCTCTATTCCCCCAATGGCATTAACATACTAAGGCCAGCACACTATTCCACTTTTGTAAATGGGCCATCATCCCACACTACTGTGAATCACACTCACACAATTTACAATAATCATTATCCATCATCATTGTTTGTAAACCTCCTTCATTCCTCCAACCGGCATTTTTACACCAATGCCACAACATTATCCAACTTATATAAACAATGATCATCATCCTACAGTACTGTTGATCTCGAAATGATACATGATCATCACCCCTTTATCATCGACCCCACCCCACCCCCATCCAAACCCTTTTTCCTGAACGGCCGTATTATACGAAAGGCCCACATTATTTCCCTTTCACAATGACCATCATCCTACAGTATCTCACTTATGACAATGATCATCACCACCCAGTCATTAATATCTTCCTTTATTTCCCCAACTGGCACTATTGTACCAATGCTACATTATTCCCCCCTACATGACCAATGACCTCACCCTATAGTACAACTGATCCTAAATGTTCACCATCCATCAGTCACTGGAAATACTGTCAACCAGTGATCACCTTCATACTGCAGTATATAATTATGGCAATGAGGAAGCTGACCATTTGGCAAAAGAAGGGGAACAGCAGCCCCAACTAGAACAGGAAGTCTCCTTTGAAAAAAATCAAAGTATTATCAAGGAGAACCAAAAACCAAAAAGGCAGATGGTTGAGCAGCACCCTACTTCAACAAGAGGGATGGACACTACCAGATGCCCAGATAGGACCTTTGTGAGACTGAGCACAGGGCACTCCAGACTGAGACATCACATGTCCACTATATTCCACAATGGCAGTCTTCAAATCATCCATGCAGAAACAGCCCAACACACCTGCCAACACACCGATGAAGGGAAAGCCCTGTTGACCACTGGAGGGCCTTCGCCATACAGCAGCCTTCCCAATACCTCCAGGGTTCCTACCTAAGTGAACAAGGAAGAAGACAATCCTACTGTACTTTTGATCTCTAATGATTATTACACATCAGTCATTGACCCCCGTCCCCCAAGAATGATTATCATCCTGTAGCACTGTTGTTATCAAATGGTCATCACCTAATAAGCTTTATTATCATTATTTATATATTTATTCAAAACCCCCTTGTGTGTGTGTGTGTGTGTGTGTGTGTGGTGTGTGTGTGTGTGTGTGTGTGTGTGTGTGTGTGTGCATATGGATGTGGATGATTGTTTGTACATAATATATGCACAATGTATACACACATATATATATATATATATATATATATATATATATATATATATATATAAAAATATATATATATAATATATATATATAGTGTGTGTGTGTGGTGTGTGTGTGTGTGTGTGTGTGTGTGTGTGTGTGTGTGTGTGTGAGAACACTGAACACTGAACATGTTTAATGTCATTAGCTAAACAGCCTTTGTGACATGGGGGTGCAACACAAAATCATCATATCAAAAAACGAATGTAACAAGCATAAAATAAACATCAATCAATTGAAAGCCTGAAATACAAGCAAAATAGGCCAGCATCTCGACCATCCAGTTTGATATATAAATAAAAGAAAATATGTAAATACCATACCCAAAAATATTTACAACTTCCTGTAGCATTCATTTTTCATTCGAACGTCGTTAATTCTAGATGACGATAGCCTCTGATCGTACTTTCAATGCCTCTGCAACATATTTAGCAAGTGATATCACTGCATTATCATCATAATTCAATTTTAAAACTCCAAAAGTGTCCTGATTTATGGCAACATTCTTTTCAAAAATTACACACTTATCACGTACCGGCACTGTATTTTTTACAATGAAACAAAAAATGCGACTCATCCTCCCTAAGGAAGCCACACAATGGACATGGTGACGCTGTAGATGACTCAATATAGAACCATCTTTTGTGGGCGTTTAGACCAAGAATCCTTGTTCTAAGTCTGGAGAGACAAATTTTATGCCATCTGTTCGTTATTACTGAAATATACTTTTCTGTTTCGAATATACTTTTAAAGCCATAGAACCAGTTATATTTATCCGTGTTTTCCATTTTAGAATGCCAGTTTTGTTTATATGAAGCTATCATTCTGTCTTTGAATTCCAGAATAAAACCATCCTCATAACCTACTCCCTGGCACATCCATACAATCGGAGAGAGAGAGAATGGGTGTGTATGTGTGTGAAAACTCCCCACAATTAGTCCTATTATGTCCATAATTCACACCATAATACCCTCCCCTCTCTTCCCCCCTCCCCACCCCCTTTCTTTTTCCCCCAACAATATTTGCATGAATTTCTCACCCCCCACACCAAAACGTTTGGTGGAGGAGAGATATGAACTCTTTCTCTCTCTCTCCCCTTCCCCATTACCCTCTTCCACGCCCCCTCCATATATTGTCCCCCCCCCCCTCCCCCAACGATATCTTACCACCCATTGATCATTTCCATTCTCTTCCAATCATTACTATCATTATCACTTCCATTCTCTTCCAATCATTACTATCATTACCCACACCCCCACATACGACTACCCCCACATAACCACAATCATCATCATCACCACCCATTAAAATTGTTCATTTGTTTATTTGTTCATTTATATCTTTTATAATTCTTTATTTACTTTTTTAAAATCTTATTTCATTTATTTATTCATTCATTTATTTATTATGATTTTTATTCATTTAAATCTTTTTAAAAAACTTATTTGGTGTTATGGTGAAAATGAATGACGATTCCACTTTTGCTGGCGGCCCATCTTGGAAATTGCTCAAATACACAAATTTTCCTTTTTTTTAATAGATCTGTATCTGGTTATGTTCAGGGCATGAAATTGTCCTTCTCAGCCAGATTTGGTGTTTGTAACATTAAATGAACAGTTATGCAAAATATATTCCAATTTGTGTGTCGGCCATTTTGAAAAATGCCCCCAAAACACATTTTTACAAATTTTTCATGGTGGCCCTAAATCAGGTTTTGTTCAGGACATAAAACTGGCCATCTCTGCCAAATTTGGTGCTTGTTGCATGAAGTGCATGATTTTTCGACATAGAACCCCCGCTATATCAAACTTGTGGAATACGATGCCCACAAACCCTCGGTGGTTCATTCGCTGGCTGTTTTAACAATCGTTCGCGGGGTGTTCTGTTTTCGGTCTTCGTTCTCCCACGTACAAAATAATTTCAGTTTCAGTTTCATCAAGGTGTTGTTGTTACCGCACAAATTGTCACCACCGCACAAAATGTCACAATGACATTTTATGCCGTTATTCACTGCACAAATTGTCACAACGCTCTCTCTAATCTGTGTGGGTGTGTGTGGGTGGGTGGATGGATGGGTGAATATACTCTATGATGTCCACGTATTTGTGTGTGTGTGTGTGTGTGTGTGTGTGTGTGTGTTTTGCGTTTTTCAATTTGCCTTGCAATTTATTATTTTCAATTTTGTATATAATATATATTTTTAGTCTGTATTCACTGCATATGTTTACGAGGTGACAGCCCAGAAGAGATGGCCCTTGTTGGTTGATGAGGCTAATAGACCCAACACGATTTGTCTGGGTCGTTGTCAGTTGTTGTCCCCGAGGGTATGCACCTGTGTAGCAAGTTTGGAAAATCTAGCTTGAAATATGTGGAAAATATTGCAGGAAAAAGGAAATGGGTGTTCAACGATCAGCGTGACCTTGACCTTTGTTTTTGCGAGCAGTATCAGCATACCTTAGCTAATCAACTAACATATTTGAGAAGGCTGTCTTAAGTGGTTGGAGAGAACATTGCCACAGATGTCCGTTTTGGCCAACGTGGGACACACACACACACACACACACACACACACACACACACACACAAAACACCGAAAAAACCAGACACGAACGAACTTAATAGTCTGCTTCTTTCTTGAAAGCGGCGGACTAACAAGACTGACAGAGGTTGTGACATTTTTTGCAAGAGTGAATTCGAAAATGGGGCATAGATACACAAATTGTCACATCTGCGAGTTGTGACATTTTGTGCAGTCCTTCACTGCACAAAATGTCACAACTAGCACAAACATTTTGTGCAGTGGTGACATTTTGTGCAGTAACAGGTGTCACTGCGTGCGGACTATTCCACATATGCTGCACCACGCCCGCTAAGTTTTGAGATCACGCTGCGCATGATTTGAAGCTGATGGATAAATGAATTAATGAGTAGGATGAGAGAATTGTAAGGTGTCTTGCGGAGTAGGTTTCGTGAAATTGGCGGTAGGAATTACTGAATTGTGGAGAGATAGGAAAGGGTGGTAGTGTTGATATGGAGAGATAGGAAAACGTTGATATTGTTCATACCGATGGATATGATGGGGTGGATATTGTTCATATCGAGAGACAGGAAAACGTTGATATTGTTCATACCAATAGATATGATGGAGTGGACATTGTTCATATCGAGAGATAGGAAAACGTTGATATTGTTCATACCGCCAGATATGGTGGGGTGGATATTGTTCATACCGACAGATATGGTGGGTGGATGTTCATACTGACAAATATGATGGGATGGATATTATTTATATCAACAGATATGATGGGGTGGATATTGTTCATATCGAGAGATAGGAAAGCGTGGATATTGTTCATACCGACAAATATGATGGGGTGGATATTGTTTATATCGGCAGACATGATGGGGTAGACATAGTACATATCGACAGATATGATGGGGTGGATATAGTACATATCAACAGATATGATGGGGTGGATATAGCACATATCAACAGATATGATGGGGTGAATTTCAAACGAAGAGAAGCCGAGTTAAAAGCTAGACGGTTTAAATTTCATTTTTTCCTTTTCATCTCCGTTTAGTTTCCAGTTCTGTCAATTCGCTTGCCGACGTATTGGTCCAAGGAGTGGTGGCAGCCGCTATGAAGGAGAATATTGACTGCAGAAGACTACCTCCGATGTGGTGGCAGCCGCTATAAAGGAGAACATTGACTGCAGAAGACGGACTCCGATGTTGAGTTTTTACCGGAGAAAAATAAACCGTATCAGATTTCTACAGGTTTTGATTCAGTTTTCTTCTGAGAATATTGACCGCTTTTGCAGATTTTTGACTCTTATGGGAACGTAGAAAGCTAACTCCGTAGACGAACGTACCCTGTATGGTTGTATGTATAAGACGTGGTGAAACAGAACGGAAACATTCCAGACAAGACAGATGTAGATATTGAAGCGAGCAGACGCAGACGTAGACAGAGCAAATCATACCCAGGAAGCACAGATAAAGAATGTGACAGGAATCGGCATGAATGAAAATACTAACAGGGCTACTAGACCGAAACGACAAAGACGCTGATACTTACATTCGATGAATAGAAACAGCATCTTTGCGATTTTCATTTGCCCAACAATGTGATCTCAGCATTCACGTGAAATCAATCGGCTTTGTGTCTTCCTGTTTGGAAAGGTCGTGTCACGTGCCCTGTCCATGCCTGGTTTCAGGGGTTTAATTTCATTGTTTCCTGGTATAAGCCAACGTGAAAGTTTACTACGGTTGGACTGAGCGACGGACAAACGGGCAGCCAGCCAGCCAGACAGACAGACAGAGGAACGATCGCACGTTGAAGGGTCAGTTCCTAAACTGTCTTTTCCTTTGAACGTTTTCAAAGGCGGAGCTGTAGACACAAGGACATGCACAGGAGTGACGTGCACTAGGCCAATTTAAAACACAGTACGTGTACATTTGATTGTTGATACATGAACACAGACAAAAAGATATGCAGGAACTAAAACGGGGACATGATCAACACAGAGTCAGATATAGATATTGAAGCGAACAGACGCAGGGCTGGCCAGAGCAAAGGATACTCGGGGGAAACAGATGAAAAAAAATCTTAGTAAAAGCCAACATAGATGAAACTACTAGAAAAGCGAGATAAAAAAAAAAACACGCACGCACACACACACACACACACAGACACACACACACACACACACACGCACGCATGCACGCACGCACGCACGCACGCACAGAGAGAGATAGAGAGAGGTGTCACAGGGTTAACCTAACACATCTAATGTCAAAAGTTGACTGCATCTCCCCAATCCCAGCTACCTTTTCTTAGCGTCTTGAGGTTAGGGTTCGATCGAATCAGAAGTCTGTGAGAAGATGCAGTAAACGGAGACCAAAACAGCTGAAATCCCTCCAGAAAAGGAAATATAAGACCCGTGTAAAGGGGATGGGTGTCTTAGGAAGGGGGAAGGGCGGGGATGGGGGATACATCCAGCTGTCATCTATTGCTCCTGAGTCGTATCTGAAGTCAAATTTGCAAGTAAAACCCGTCACAAAGAGGCAACTAATGTGATATTAATGCACATAAACATTTTTATTTTATAAATCAAATAGGGGTCATTTTTCTGCAGAATCAATATACTGCATTACCACTTGCGTACGTGCTTTACAAAACGAGTCGATGTTCTTTGTAGAAAAGTATATGAAAACCCTCAGGAATCTAACACGGCTCGTTTTCTCCGGAGAAAAAAACAACTGAACTTTCAACAGAGGTCGATCTTGTCCATCACACCGTCATCAACCAAAAAGGAAAGAAAAGAAATAAAGAAGGAAAGGTTAAAAAAAAATTAAAAAAAGAAAGAAAGGAAAACCAACATCAACAGAAACTTCCTCCGTAAGCCCGAGATCAGCGTGACGGGACGTTATTCTCATCATTCATTCTCAACAACAACAAAAGAAAAAGAAAAGAAGGGGAAAAAAAGGGGAAAAACGCGAATTAAAGTTTTGAACAGCCCAGGCTCTGAATATGTTCAGCTTTTCACCGTTCATAAACCACCACCGCCTAACGTCCGTACACACACACACACACACACACACACACACACAAAAGCCAAGTGCTGTCCTGAACCCTCCTTAAATAAACCACCGCTCCGACAGTCTGCCTGTACAGTGTGAAACTAGAACTGCTTTGACGGAATACAGGCGGTTAAAAAAAAAAAAAAAAAAAAAAAAAAAAAACAATGGCAAAAGGAAACCGAGGCTGAAGGGGGAGTGATTGCCTTTCACGTCATTTAAATATCATCGCATGTAAGTTTTAGGCAAAGAAGAGCAAGAGGTTTGAGAAGAAAAAGAAAAAGAAAGAAAGAAAGAAAGAAAGAAAGGCTGAAGTTGTTGCAGCCTGTTGGCAGTGGCCTGTCAGAGGTTCAGTGTCCAAGGCACGGCGTGATAGAAGCTGGAGCCCATCCCTCTCCTTCCGCCGCTTTTAACTTTCCCTGAGGTGAATCAGGTACCCATTTACTCAGCTGGGTGGACACAGAGGGGGTTTCAAGCAACACCAAAAAAAGACCCCCCCCCAAAAAAAAAAAAAAAATTCCGACCCCACGGGCGGTTCGAACTTGTGATCGTCGGCTCGGCAGACAAACGCCGTGACCATTGGACCACGTGCCTCTCTTAGATACAGTAACTATCATCATATCTAGATTTTAGGACCAAAAAACCTCAAAAGCAAGAGACGGAGGGGTCAAATCGGTGACGTTTTGACCGACTTTCACAGCCGTTCGTGATACAACTGTGCTGTCAAAGTTTTTGTCGCTCACTGTGATTGAAGGGTTAAATGAGCCAGAACCGTCGCCTTTTTTTTTCTTCTGTCCTCCCTTTTTTTTTAAACCTGATTTACATCTCTTTGGAGTTCCCCGACCTACCCACCCCACCCCCCCTCGTGCGCCCCAACCCCGTGCATCGTAAACAACTAAATAATGTGGCTTGTCCGGTCGATAGTCTGTGCGTAATTTTCACACTGCCGATAGAGATTGAAGACAGCTTGACTGGTCTACCGATTGTGTGTGTGTGTGTGTGTGTGTGTGTGTTATTTAACGAGAAGCCGGAAGGCGGATGGGAGATAGTTGGTTGTATGCTTTGTATTGGGATTGCAGAACGCTGAAAAAGTATTATGAACACTAATGATAGTAGTGTTGTATATTGATGAAGTGTCCGGCCTTTGATTCTAGGCGTGTACTTGCGCGCGCGTGCGCACTCTCTCTCTCACACACACACACACACACACACACACACACACACACACACACACACACACACACTCATACACACAGACACACACGTACGTGTGCGCGCGCGCACACACACACAAATCACGCACGCACGCACAGAGAGAGAAAGAGAGAGAGAGAGAGAGAGAGAGATTTTAATGTAACCCACCCGTCTGTCCACCGTTTGGGCCCATCCCTCCCACGCCCCCTCCCCTTGCCGCCCCCTTTTCCGCAGTTTTGATTTTTAGGGTTGTGGTGCGTGTGGAAGATACTTTGGCGACCAACAAAAGCGCGTGCATTCAGACGGGGTCGACTTCGTGTCGGCTCGGTTATACTCAGAAATGTGTGAGCACGACTTGGCCTAACGGCCTTCGTTCATTCGTCCTTCGTCCTCTCTCGCTTCGCCCTACTCTAATCTAAAGACCATCGATTCTGCTTTGGAGTAGACTGGGACACTGGTTACGCCAGGGGGGGGAGCCTTGCAGTATGGTCAGTATGGAAATAGACGAAATGGGAGTAGTAGACGAAATGGGAGTAGACGAAATGGGAGTAGACCAAATGGGATGTTACCGGCTCGACTACTCCCAACGACTCTGCTTTTTTTGCTTTTTTTTTTTTTTTTTTTTCTCTTTTACTCCTTTTAGCCTTTTGCATGTCGAGTCGTGTTATTTCACCTTGAATCGATACCCCCCCCCCCCCTTCTCTTTCCCATCCCCACTCCCCTTCTTTTCAGATTTTGTCTCTTTGTATCCCCTGTCTCATTGCTCTAACTCCCACCCACTCCTTGCCTTCTACCCCAAACCTCAATTGTTTTTTTCTGACATACTTGACTGATTTCGAACACATGTGCCAGTCTTTAATTTCAGTACAACGGGCACAGGCAAACCGCGTGCTTCTCTCTCTCTCTCTCTCTCTCTCTCTCTCTCTCTCTCTCTCTCTCTCTCTCTGTCTGTCTGTCTGTGTCATTGTCTGTCTGTCTCTGTGTTTGTCTATCTCTCTGTCTCGGTCTGTCTGTCTGTCTGTCTGTCTGTCTGTCTCTCTCTCTCTCTCTCTCTCTCCTCTCTCTCTCTCTCTCTCTCTCTCTCTCTTAGCGTGGTTTCCGGCCAACACACACGCACACACACACACACACACACACACACACACACACACACACACACACACACACACACACACACATTCATGTCATAACAACCTGATTCACTACTGGCTTCATAACTTAGACAAGAACACAATTTGTTTCATTTATTGATTTTGAAATGTATGGCCTGGTCACACGTTCCCTTCGCCTTTTTCTGTCACATGTGGCAACTACACAACACTCTGTAACGATGATGAGATCTGTCTTCACATTTAAAGCCCTCCCATCGCTACGGTATCCCACAAGGCGGCACCCCGAGTCCCTTACTGTTCTAAATTTTCATTAATGATCTACTTTTCAGCGTCAGATCACTTGTGAGCTTTTTGTAGATGACTCTACAGTTCCCACTAATCATTTTCTACATTTTTCTTGCACTAACTTTACAAGTGCACTGTCTTTACACGAAAGTGCCAGTGATCTTGTAAAATGAACTAAACTCTGTCGTGAATTAGCTTTTCTTTAAAAAAAAATTTTTTTAATCTGTATCAAATCACTTGAGCTCTTTGCAGATGACACTACAGTCCACACTTATCTTCTTTTTTTTTTTACATTTCTTTTCTTGCACTAACTTTACAAGAAAGTGTCGATGATCTCGTAAAATGGACTGAACGCAGTCGTATATCAGCTTTTCTTTTTAAAAAAAAAAAGCTTACTACAAGTGGACAACAACAAAAAATCTTACAAACAACATTCCGTCTACTATACCTGAAGAATTAACTTGTTGAACAGATTACGCACCATCAAGCACTAAGAACTTTCTAGTACAATTTTAGTTGGAATCCTCATAAAACTGATTTTTGCCCAAGACTTTCCCACAAAATTAGTCACCTCGCCAAAATTAGACACTCCCTTATTCCCCACTCTTCCAATCTGATATTGCAAGCTCGTGTTCAGTTGCATACAAAGACTTGCCTCGTGGGCTTCCGCTAGCATAAACAGATTGAAACCGTTACTGAGCCTGCAGAAATGAGTTCTAAAACCTGTCCTTCTATAAAAAAAAAAATATATAAATAAAATAAAACAGAAAAATCAGTAGAACTACAGACTCAAATTGAAGTAGTCTGGAATTCTTTCCTTAAGCCGCAGATGATACAGCAACAAGGGACACATGATGGACAAGATTATGATGGAAAACGCAACCTGGACACTTTTGAACACATTTTCAATTTGTTTCTCGAGAACTCGTTCCAAAATCTATATCCCATTCTTTGATTCATAACCATGTTTGGGCCTCACTTACTTATCCATTATCCAGCTTACCATGTGTGAACCTTGCGCCTTCGGTCGGTCAGAAAATACGACTGCAATTCAGCCGTCATTACTGCATCCGCCGTATACGCTAATGTTCGCATACCCCTCTCCCGCCGTCCTCCCTGCATATATTACCTCTTAAAAATTGAAAATGTTTTCGTTTGTTTGTTGTTGTTTTTACGTCAAACACTTATATTTGTGTGTGTGT
Organism: Conus ventricosus; assembly: GCA_018398815.1. NCBI lineage: Eukaryota > Metazoa > Mollusca > Gastropoda > Neogastropoda > Conidae > Conus > Conus ventricosus. Next base: position 42,878,212 of record CM031616.1, on the reverse strand, counting down.
GTGTGTGTGTGTGTGTGTGTGTGTGTGTGTGTGTGTGTGTGTGTGTGTGTAAAGAGAGGGTGCGCACGCACGCGTGCGCTCTCTCTCTCTCTCTCTCTCTCTCTCTCTCTCTCTCTCTCTCTGTCTTTGCCTCTGCCTCCCCTCCCCCCCCCTCTTTCTCTGTCAGTCTGTCTCTTTCTCTCTGTCTTTCACACACACACACACACCACACACGCACACGCACACCTCTCTCTCTCTCTCTCTCTCTCTCACTCTGTCTGTCTCACAGACACACAGACAGACACACATACACACACATAGGTGCGCGCGCGCGCGCACGCGTTTTCACTCTCCCACAAGCCCATGTTTTGGGGTACGAGTCAACTCTGCCTTTTGGTCCCGCACATCATAGCCGCTGTCAATAACGTACCAAGCAGTGCGAGACGGACGTTGACATTAGTCTGTTGAAGGCCTCTTGATATACACCCCAGCGAAGGTTGGGATTTTTCCCTCACACCCTGGCAACGCTGCTGAGGAAGTGAGAGAACATTCGGATGATGTGAATCTAGTAAAAGCAGAGGCAAAGGCCGTTGTGCATGTGCCTGTCACAGAAGGGTAGTTTTGTACTGAAGTGTACTGTGTGCAACATGTACTTGCCTTTGAATGCCCCCCCCCCCCCCCCATTGTGAAAGCATCAGACTTCACTGTGCGGGTCTCTCTCTCTCTCTCTCTCTCTCTCTCTCTCGTATCCTCAGAAATTCTTCGCGAGAACCATACATTTTACCAGCCATAACACGTATACTTTGAAAATGGTTCACTTTTTCTTTCAAGCACTCGGGTGACCGAATGACCGTACAGTACTTAACCTTACCAAAGGTCCCATAAACAATGGATCTGGATTTTCTGGCTGTCCAAAGTGCAGCTTCATGTGTGCTGGCATGCAGAAATAACAAACGCGCGTTGAAGATTTCGCGATTCTTGCCTCAGTGTGTGGGATGGGTGACGGACACCCGAAAATCCTCAGCATTAACCGAGTGACCGATTAATTAACACTCAAGAATGAAGATTTCTAGGCCGAGGCCATGTCCCCTGACGTGCCCTGGTAACGCACGATTCCACAGTGAGGAAGGTTCATTGTGACATATCAATTCGAAAGTACTGCGTCGGTTTGACACCATCGTGTGATCTTGGATTAAGAAAGTAAAGAATTCGTTATTGAAGTCAGCGATAAGGAAGATGAAAGTGTGAGAAAAAAAATGAAATAAAGAGAAAAATTATAAACAAAAACAAAAAAACCGCAAACACAGGTGGTGATGTTTTGAACGGTTCGAGTTTTCAGACGGCATGTAAAAGACTTTCAAATGGTAAGTTGTTTTTTGTTTGTTTGTTTGTTTGTTTTTTTGGTTAACATGAAATTATATCCAGATTGGGACGTTTCTGTAGATCTCACTGAAACTGGTCTAGTCCGTTTATATTAGGTAGGGCAGCTGGTGAAAGACTTTCAGAATTAGATACAGAGTAAGCTGTTCCACCGACTTTGAAACAACACATGGCGAACTTATTGGATTCGTGAGCGGATGAGGAAAGTAGATGGAGAAGAGGAGGAGGTGGTACTTCAACACGCTCTCTCCCTCTCTCTCCGCCCCCCCTCTCTCTCTCTCTCTCTGTCCCCATCCCTCCTACCCCCCCCCCCCTCTCTCTCTCTCTCCATCCACCTTGACCTCCACCCCCGAATTTATTTACATCCTTACGTGACCCATATTCTTGAGATCTGGGTTGCGTTTTGTTGTTGTTGTTGTTGTTGTTGTTTTATGTGTGTATTTGTGTGTGTGTTTTTTCCCTTAGAAATAAAGAAAGCGAACCTGCAAAAACCACGAAAGGGGGCAAATTCCACCCGTAGCAGAACAACATATGGCAAACGGATTGGATTCAGCGGGGGGGTGGGGGTAAGGTTACATTGTCATTTCAGCATTCCCCTCTGTGTGTGTATGTGTGTGTGTGTGTGAGAGAGAGAGAGAGAGAGAGAGAGAGAGAGAGAGAGAGAGAGTGTGTGAGTGTGTGTGAGTGTGTGTGTGTGTGTGTGTGTGTGTGTGTGTGTGTGTGTGCGCGCGCGCGTGCGTGTGTGTATGTGTTCATCCCTCCATCCTTCACTCATTTTCTCCCTTTCTGTCTCCCCCCCCCCCCCTTCCCTGTGTGGATGCTCGGTTGCGCTCACTTATCTACGCACGAATGTATGTTCATCCCTCACTCCTTCAATCTGTGCGTGTGTGTGGGTGGGTGGGGGGGGGGGGGGGGGGGCGCTCGTTGGCGTTCACTTATTCATGCACGAATGTATGTTCATCTCTCGCTCCTTCACTCTTCCATCTCTCTCTCTCTCACTGTCTGTCTGTCTCTCTCTCTCTCTCCCCGCTCCCATCTCTCTTTATGGATGCTCGTTTACGCTCAGTTATCCATGCATGTATGTATGTTCACCACCTCTCTCTCTCTCTCTCTCTCTCTCTCTCTCTCTCTCTCTCTCTCTCTCTCTCTCTGTCACTCAGCCTCACTCAATCTGTCTCTCCCTCCTACTCCTCCTCCTCTCTCTTTCTACCTCCCCTTCTCTCACTCTTTTCCCTATCCTTACTGTCCGTCTCTCAGAGATTCGAACCTACGGACTTGCAGATAGGCCACAGATCATACGATGGACAGAGATCATCACACACACAAAAAACAACAACAGAATTATCGTTGAAAAGAAAAAAAGAAAAAGCAGCATTAGTCACCATATACAGACGTCTTCGAGACTGTGACAGCAACGATTCAGTTCATGTCCTTTATAGTCCATCCGACCTCCACGAGCCACGTCAGGGCTGTTAACCTCGGTGTGTGAAACAAAAACAAAACAAAACAAAAAAAGAAGAAAAAAGCGTTTCGAACTTTGAAAAACATCAGATCAGGTGATGACAAAATCCGTGAAAACGATGAACAGTGGGACCTCCGATGCTTCCCTCCAAACTACCAACACTCCACACGGCCGGACGGCGCACGCGCTTGCTTGAAGCCAGAGAATTCTGCCGTTCTGACACGCTGTGAACACTATCGCGCCAAAACCACTACCCGAAGTGTTTGCAATGTATGCCCTGAACACTAAGGCAATGTTGTTTTTTTCCCCCGCATTCGCTATGCACACGGTTTTTATGCTGTAAGACCTCTAGCCAAAACGCGAACACGCATAATCAGCTGTCCCGAGTAAAACACACTTGCTCCTCTATTCATTTATTCAAACTAACAATTCTACAGACTTTGCTTCGACTTTCCCCATTAATTTAGACAAGTTAATTTCAGTTGAAGTAATGTCTGTACTTACAGAAATTGTACACTACCACCGCCACCACTACCGGTGGGGCCGGAATAGCTCAGTTGGTAGAGCATCGGACTCGTAATCTTGGGGTTGCGGGTTCGCATCTCCACCGGGCCGTTTCGGTACAGGGGGATTTTTCCCTTGGAGTTAACATTGGGTCTGACTCCATTCCCCATACAGTCCTTCGAACGAGACTATAAACCGAGGTTCTGTGTGTGAACGCACGCACAACATCTTGCACACACGTAAAAATCCCATCACTAACTTTCGGAAGAGAAGGCCAGTTTGGCCGTTGGTATGGATGACACGTTACACATAGCATGCTCCTTCCCCGAAGTTGGAGTATGGCTGCCTTAATGGCAGGATAAAAAAAACGGTCATACACACGCAAGTGTCAGAATAATCAACTTGATGATTGTGGACACTCTACGGAAAGAAACCACCCCAACGAAAAGAACGCCGGTTTTTTGTGTGGAGCTTGTGTGGTGAACACTACTGCAAAATGATCCCCTCCCCCCCCCCCCCCCCCCCCCAACTTCCACAGTTTAGTTCAACATACCTCCCTTTGCGGAACCCCATCATGGTTATGTCTGTCATAGTGTTTCCAGCGTGAAATGAGTTGCGTTTGTGCCTTGAAGGAAGAACGATCAACGTGCGCCGGAGCGGTGAAGTGTTCGTGTTTATGGCGTACCGTCACGGGCACTAACAGGTATTACGGCAGGTCTCAAAGCATGAGAACGCCGAACTGATTTTGGCAGGTCTTCCTGCGTGGAGTGATTCTGGTTGTGTTTATACTGGGTCCGAGGTTCGTTTCTTGCATGGAACTTGGAGGTTGTTGGGGTTTTTTTTCCCCTCTCCGTTCACTTCCCCTTCCTCACAACTTTCCTTCGCCCTTTCCACTGATCCTAAAGTATTGGTCAGGATGCCAGTTGTTCGGACCTGATTGTTATTAACATGAGCTCTTGCGTGGAAGCAGGAACACGAAGCACGTTAAAGAAGCCACGGCAAGACGAAAGCTGTCCCGGACACATTTCTTTCATACACAAGCAGAGAGAAACAACAACAACAAAAAAAAAGGTTTGAGGGCGACATGCAGACCCCGGTATAGGGGAACCAAGTTTCACGCAAAGAATGTTGCTTTAATGATGAAACCATACAAAGCAGGGGAGAGGGGAGGAACAGGGGGGGGGGGGGGGGGGGCTCGCCTGGAAGGGATGGGGAGGATCTTTTCGGAGTCGTCTAGAAATACAGTCTAAATGGGAGCATGCAATCCAGAAGACAGAGAGAGAGAGAGAGAGAGAGTAATGGGGAAGCAGGGCGTACGGGGCGGTACGAGGAGGTGGTTGGGGGGGGGGGGTTAATATACATTACAATACACTAGATTCACGTTTCGATTCCAAGAGGGATCTACTCGGAAGTCCTAACAGTGAGGAGAGGATCCATGCATGTATCTAACGGGGAGACAAACGCCGTTTCATTTGTGAGTTGGTCTACTGACTCCCGGATACACACTTTCACTATGAGACGCTTGATGCTTGCTTTTCATGGGATAGATAGTTGTTTTCAATGGGGTATATATACTCAGAGGCATAAAAAACGCGAAAACAAACTGTATAGAAATTTTGATGTAATTTGGCTACCGATTCCTTTGAACTGGTAATAGAAAGTGAGAAAAAGCAATCGAACACCGCAAAAGTGTCCTTTCAAAGTTCATTCTGGTAGAAAATAAGGTCACATGAACTTGACCTTGACCCTGTGTTAACAGCAGAATGTCAGTATCTGGTGTGACCACCTCGAGCATTGATCACAGCTGTGCACCTGCGGTACATCGAGCGCACCAGAGTGTTGGTCTGCCTCTGGGAGACTTGCCACCACACCTGGCCCACAGCGACAGCAAGCTGAGCTGCTGTCTGGGGTCTGGGGTTGAGCTGGTTCAACTGCCTCTGAAGGGCATCCCAGAAATGCTCTATTGGGTTAAGGTCGGGGAGAACGGGCTGGGTGAGGCAGCAGATTGATGTTGTTCTGCCTCAGGAAGTTCTGCGTAGCACGGGCAGTGTGCGGCCTTGCGTTGTCCTGCTGAAACAGGTTCTGTGGATGCCGCTGGAAATGCGGCAGGATGTGGGGCCTCAGAACTTGGTCGATGTAATGAACAGCAGTGACCCCGTTACCACGTCCTGGACCCACATTCTGGAAGATGACTGGCCCAATACGGCGATTTATGCCGATAGCCCCCCAGCTCATGATGCTTTCACCACCCCATGGGTCCCTTTCGGTGATGTTGGCATCCGTGAAGCGTTCCCCCGCTCTTCTCCAGATCCGGATGCGGCCATCGCCTGGGTCGACGCAGAACCGGCTTTCATCACTGAAGAGGACTCGGCCCCAGTCCCGATGGCGCCAATGCACGTGGATCTGTGCCCACTGCAGACGGTTCTGGCGATGCTGGAGTGTCAGGATAGGTCGCCGGGCTGGACGCCTGCATTGGAGACCAACTGTGTTCAGTCGGCGACGCACGGTCCTGTTGCTGATTGGCCTGCCATGGTTGCCGACGGTGTTCCTGGCTGTGTTGGCAGCGGTTTGGTAAGGCTCCCGTCGATGCTGACGAAGAAGATGGCGGTCTTGGGCTGCTGTGGTGACCCTCGGTCTGCCGCTCCTCGGTCTGTCATCAGTGGTGTTTCTTGCTTGAAAGCGGTCCAGAAGGCGATAGACGGTGGAAATGTGGACTCCGAATGCGATAGCGACCTGCCTCATTGGAACCCCGGCCTGCAGTTGCCCCATTGCTATGCAACGATCTTGACGAGAAAGTCTCGGCATTATGTTGGCGCCTCTGCAAGGGATGATTTGAACTTTTTGGGGTTTGGAAATTTATAGCCCCACAATGGGGGCCACATTGAGTTGCAATTCACATTGATGCACGTGGCGTAGGTAGTCCACATGGCAAATGCACTCCTCGTGCCAAAAACGCTGACCCGGCAACATTCACCCACTGTTACGAGGTTACAACCGGCCAAGACACCACGTACTGCTAATGTTGCACGTGCCAACGACATTGCTTACGTCCTGTTCACAATGTGAACAATCGTGCACTGTCTCTATTTTTTCGCGTTTTTTATGCCTCTGAGTATATTTGTTTTTAATGGGGTAGGTAATGGTTTTTAATGGATAGAAATTTGTTTGGTTTTAATGGGAGATATATTTGCTTTCGATGTGATAAATATCTGCAATTTACGGATCAAAGATTTACTTTGGGGAAGGTCTCACGTCTAAGTGATCTAAAGGGCAGGCAGATCAAAGAAGGGTACTTTTATATCAGCGGCCATGGTGCAGTGGTTAGCCTCGCAGGCTTCAGGCTGAAAGGTCATGGGTTCAATACCCGTCAGAGGCACTTGTTATGGGAACTTTCAGCCCTTTGCTGATTCGGTTGTGCCATGGTCTCCGAGGAAGGAGTGGAACCACACAGCCTACTTTCACTCAACGGATGAATCTGTGGAAGTCGTGGCTCAAATTTCCCAACCCAAAGCCGCAAGTGCTTGTATCTCTCGGGCCTGGTTGACGGCGCTGATGTAGTGAAAGAAAGCGTGGAAAGCGTGGCCCTGTAACGCGGTCTCAGACCAGAATGGAGCTCCACAGCATCATCCTCATTCTCATTGATCGGCAGAAACTGTCGCACTTTATGGGACATATGCTGCGCTCCCGTGGCGACCTGTTTCGATTTCATTTCTGCGTCCATTTCCGTGGTGAATTCATGTGGGCCCATCCAGGAAGGTGACACTTATTAGTGACGCTGGCTCCGGAATTCAGCAATTATTGTCGTCAATAGATGGGAGGGAGGGGGGGGGGCTTAACTCCCTGCGGTTCTTTCCTTGATATTCGATCACCCCATTATGAAAAGATCAATGTGAAAATTACACATCTAAAATATATTGCTTGCTATTAACTGAACAATTTACCCGAAGAAACCTTAACAAACGCAGGTAAACAAGAAAAAAAAAAATTTGAGAAATTGTAATGTTGTTGCCCAGCTGTTGCTAAAAAAAAAAAAGAAAAAGAAAATGGGGGGGGGGGGGGGGGGGGGGGGGGGGGGGGGGGGGGGGGGGAAAAGTCTTACAGACTGCAGAGAGTTAACAGCTGGTGTCCTTCGGTTATTGGACCAGAACAGGTACCCTGAGTCGTACGAAAAAATGCTGCACTGCGGCGTCTTCTCTCGTGGGTTGCCGTAATTATGATGACTTGATTACTGATTGCCAGTGCAGGGGCTACGACAGGATAAGCCTGCGTTGTGGCTGTGTTCTGGCCCAAATGAGGGATACTGGAACAATGCCATGGAGCAGCACATGGAAGAGGAGACAGCAAGGGAAAAAGAAAGAGAGAGAAAAAAGGGGGTGTTGTTGTGGACATTCATGCCACGAACGGTTGTGATATATATATATATATATATATATCCTATAAGCACACTAACACACACACAATTACAAACCCCACACGCACACACACACACACACACACAGGCTGTTTTATCCGTTCTCCATCCTTCCCTTCTTCCCCCTCCCACTCCAACACCTTCCTTCCTCCGCAATGGTTTTAAACGTTTTTCTTTTTCCTTTTTTTTTTTTAAACGGTCCCTCACCCACCCACTCTCTCTCCAACAATTATTTGTCATGGATCTGACCAGTTATCTTACGCGTCTCCCCCCCCCCCCCCCCCCCCCCCCCCCCCCCCTCATATTCCCCTCTCCCCGTCCACACTGCAGTTGTTTTGTGTTTATTACCCATCTCCGTCCCCTTCCCCACCCCCGCAGCCTTCCCCACCCGCGGTTTTTTGTGTATTTATTTTTCTTTCTTTGTTCGTTTGTTTGTTTTTTGGTCATGGGTATGATGATCACAGTCATTTCTTTTAGTCCTGCATCGAATCCCAACACAGCTTCGCTTCGTCACATGGTTGCGATAAAAGTACGGCTGTAGGGACAGTCTGGTGCAAACGTGATCCATTTTGATCCGCCCACTATACCGAGAGTCGCCACGTAAAATCTGGAGATTGAAGATTGAATGCAAACTCTGGATTGGAGCAAGCAGCAAGGAGAGAAAAGGCAGACAGACCAGGTTATACACACAGGCAGAAGAAGACTTATAGTTGTTTCCTGACTCACAAAACTCGGACGAGATTTTCTGGTGGTCATCAAATACCCCACACTTCCGTGATACGGACGTGCGTACATCTTTGGCCCTTGACTTCACACTCGGGACCGTTCTACAGCGTCAAGGGCAAGATGCGTTCTACAGCGTCGAGCGCAAGATGCGTTCTACAGCGTCAAGCGTAAGATGAGCGTTTCAAAGGCAGAGCACAGACGACGTGAAGGATTGGTGGACCGGTTTGCCAACACCCTCTACACTGTCGCTTATGACTGAAGACGGGAGGTGGTGGAGACCCGTGACAACTCGTTTGTCTACTCGTCACCCTACGGCCCGCTGTTATGGGGTGATATGTCATAATTACAGTTGGTTTTTTTTTTCAGAGTAACGATCTGCGTTGGAAGATTTAGTTTCAATGTCAAAACTGAATTAAGATTGGTTGGTTGATGTGTTATTGATTTGTTCATGTTTGTTGATGGTATTAGATTCTTTATGAAATCGAATGTTATTCATCAGATGAACGTTTATGAAAACGACCAAACACAACGAAAATGAAAGCGAAAAAACCCCTCTCTCTCTCTCTCTCTCTCTCACACACACACACTATATATATATATATATATATATATATATATATATATATATATATTATATATATATATATATATACACATCAAGAGAGAGAATGATAAAAAAATGAACAGAAGGATGATTGGATGGGGTGTGTGGAGGGAAGAAGAATAGTGAATATATGCTTTGTTGTTGTTGCTTTGTTTCTAATCTTTTTGTACATGTTAAACCCCCCAGGCATATATATGCATGTGTGCGTGCGTGTCTGTGTGTGTGTGTACAGGGGTGGGGGTGGAACTGTCAGAAGCTAGCGAAGCAGCAAGCACCCACCTGATGGAGACCTCCGACATCTTTGCTGACCTCATCAGGTAAATGGTATCAGTACATTGGCGGCACAAGAAGCCGGTCAGGTAATACGCACCTCACGGTACTCGACCGTGTGGTTCCTCTTTGGGCAAAGAAGACCGTAATCCTGCACTTTTGTAAAGCTCTCAGGCAAATCTTCTGACATAGATGCAGAGACAAATTTAGAAAGAGAGTAAGTAAAGAAAGAAAATACTTGACTGAAAATGCAAGAGAACGAATAAACCCTTTTTTTTTAACTGAAGCCAAAAGTTCAAAACAAAAAGGATGTAATGCCGGGTCGTACTACCTGCACCGCATGATGGGCAAATGCAGACGTCAAAGCCATGGGAATCTGAAAGATCGTGGAAACTGGACGGGCCGCGCGGCGATTCCTTTCAGAAGGGGATTCTCATTCATGCGGGCTTCGCGACCAAGCAGTGGACACCATCAGTAAGCAGCTTAGCAAGCAATGTCCTGTGTATGATGGATCAGAACAAGCAGCACTGAACACAATCAAAGTGACTCAGCGGCAGTGCAGTGTCTCCGATGGTAAGTTTCCTCTTGAGGACCTTGATACTGATTGCTGCTTGTGGGTGACCAGCTGTGAACAAGAAAGCAAGAATAGGTGGCACCGGAGTGATGCCACCAGGACGGCATGGAACGGAGACGGCAAAAAACAAAAACAAACAAAAAATAAATAAAAAGAAAAAAAGAAAGACCTGAGCACTGTTTTATCAAAAGTCAAGCATCAGCAGGCAAGAGTGCATCTGCAAGACTGTAATAGCCGTCACATGGCTTTTCAAAGAGATCTTGGCCCCCGTGGTTGTCCTCAGAATCAAACTGCACTTCTTTGCAATGGACGAAATACAGGTAAATGCCATACCTTATTCATGACTGTGCAAATAGAAAGACATCAAAGCGGAAGAAAAAGGTGGGTCTTTTTTTTTTTTTTTTTTTTTTTTAAACCTGACAGATCCTATTTAAATCGTTGCCTTGACTGGCTTAATTCTGACTAATCGCTATATATTTGGTTTTGTCTTCAGAAACCTGTTTCCAGACAATATCGTGGCGGCATGTTTTCAAAGGTATTCTGCTTTATTGTACGTGAAATTTCTCAATAACGACCTCCACAATCTGTTAACGCTGAGTGGTTAGAAGGGGTAGGGGTGGGAAGTAAACCTGGTTAAGACAAAGATAAAAATGTTCCACAGAAAACAGGTTTTTGAAGAGAGGGGGAGGGGGTGGGGGGGGAGAAGGGAGGGCGTCTTTTACCTGAGCGGTAAATCTTGTCTGGGCAAAGAAAAAAATTGTTTCTAAAAAGGAAAGAGGGAGTCGTTATTTGGAGTTAAACCGGGTATGAACAACCAGAAAACTATTCCGACAAATTTTCGATGGGCCGAAGTCTTCATTTGGGGGGGGGGGGGGGGGGGGGATATAGTGCTAAGAGAAACCTTTCCTAGGGCTCCCGTTGGTTTGTGGTTTAGTCATCTGTTAGCTAGAATTAAATTCCAAAGGGTCATCATTCAGCATCTGAATCGCATTTGCTTTTCAGCCATGTATTCAACGTCATTGTTTTCTTTGAAACTCTGCTGCATCGCTTTGCACGCGCATTCTGTATCAAGTTTGCCTTGCGCGAGTGCGCATGAGCTCGTGACCACTTTTGTTTGATTATGTTAAGAAATAACCGGCATCCCTTTCGATTTTACACTGACTGGCTGTGGGCAACTGCACGATTTGCGGGCGGTGCAGTGGTATTTGCTTAAGTTGCTCATTCTGCAGGTTTAAAGGGTTTACTCCAATGACTATTATCATTCCGTTTTGGAGGGTCAGATAGCGTCTGAAGCATATTTCTAAAGGATATTTTGTGCGATACGACATAAAAACTACACGTCAACGGGAGCCCTGCTGTTTCTCTCAGAATAAGCCTGTAAAGGGAAGAATCGTTGTTCGGAAGCTAACCTGGTGTTGCTTAACAATGAACTATGTATAGGGAGGGAAGTTATAGGGTGGATCTTTATTGGGAAGGATCACCGTATGTTCCTTGCTTTAATCACAGTATTCACATCTGACCACATTGTAATGTACTAACACGATACAACGCTGACCAATTTCTACCTTTTCTCTGTCTTTTCTTTCCTTAAATGTATTGAATAATTAAATGAAGAAGGAGGGGAGAGTATCAAATATGCGAGCTTTGACAACTATGTGCCTGGCAGTTGGCCTGGTGTTAATCATTATTGAGGTTCTTTGCAGCATACCTCACGAGGATCCCAGTTGACACCAATCTGCAAAATATTATAAAAGGAATTTATTCAAATTTTTAAGCAGTATGATGATGTGGTGCATTATCAACAAACATGTATTACAACAGTGACAGCCTTTGTGACTAATCTTAGTACAGAAAGGTTGTGTAATCGAAATTCCCTCTCAGCCTCAGTGACTCTGACCTGGACTTCAATTTTTATTTCCATGGTAAATAGCTCTGCACTTTTTTGTCCTCGACTATATACAAAGAAATCTCCCACAGGGTAATTTGGGGGAAAAAACCAAGATGCTTTGGGGTGGGATGGAGGATGGAGTTTGAAATAAAACAACACCATAATTGAAAACATTTTTCCTTGTTCAAGAATACTCTTAAATGTGCAGTTATGATTATAGTCAGTGACTCCACAAACATGAAGGTCATCGACTCATGAGGAAAAAAGAAAGGATGAACAAAAGGAAAAAAAAAGAAGGAAATGCATAGGTTTTTGGTAAAGAAAATACATTCTAGTGTCACATCTATTGAAACTGAATAAAACGCACAGCGATTTTGAAAGAAAAAAGATGCGGTGAATACGTATAAATACGAGAGAGAGAGAGAGAGAGAGAGAGAGAGAGCAAAATTTGCTGAAACTTTGGTTGATAAATAAATGTGCCATGATGTATTTATTGATAAAGGCATTCTAACCCGGCAGTATTGTGTATCCCCCCCCCCTCTCCTGTTTCTTACCATCTGTCTCCCTCCAGAAGTAGCACAGTATTGCTTCCCTTGTAGTTCATGCTAATGAGTATATAGACAACATGTCTTTGCTCCCACGTTCGAACCCTGTCTCCCCATTCCCCTGTGCCCTCCCGCCACCACCAACTCCCGCCTCCCAAGAGCAACGTCTACTCACACAAATGTTTCAGAAAAGCGTCTTTTAAAAAAAAAAAAGGGGGGGGGGGAGTGGTAAATACAGAATGGACAAAGACGAAGATATTCCAGAACTAATGAGTCTTTCGGGGAAGGGAGTCTTTTCTTGAAACAGACGTAGTGTGTACAAAATACAACAAGGTTCTGGGTTAGAAAAATGTGTTTTTCAATGAAGCGACTCGTGATCGAGAGATAAATGTAGTTTTAGCAGGACAAAAAAAAAAGAGAAGAAAAAAATAATCTGGGAAAAAGTGAACGTAAAAAGAAGGGATCATTTCTGGATGTAAATGTTAGATATGCATAGACAAAGTTTTGTCTTGAAATGCCTTTCAGAGAAGGGAGTCTTTATTATGATGTAAACGTAGTAAGGGCATAGTAGGAAATGTTCGAACAATTAATTATGTTTTTAAAAAAAAAAGGAAGTTTCGATCTTGAAGTGAACGTTGTGGGACCGAGACAAGCAATGTGCCAAATAAAACCATGAGTCTTTCATCGAAGGGATTGTTTATATCTAAATGAATTTATATGGACAGAAACAAAATCTCTCAGAGAAAAAAAACGTCTAAAAAGGAGATTTATTGCGGGAACAACAAAGACCAAAACAAAGTATAAGAAAAACAAGAAAGCATGTCTTGAAAACGAAGGTTCAATTTACACTTATGCTAAATCTAGAATGGACCATGACAAAAATGCTCTAACTAAAACGTCGTTTCTGAGAGAGAAAAAAAAAACCCTTATTCGGAAGGTCTTTATTGGGAAGTTTCCCTTATAAAAAAAAACAACTCAATTATTTGGTGGGGGTGGGGGGTGGGGGAGACGAGTTGATCGTTGTTCGGGGAAGAAAAGTGCCAGGCACCCAGTCCTGACCTCGCTCCTTGGTTGTGACAGGCCCAGACAGAGTACAGCTCCGAAGAGCGACTGGAGGTGAGAAACCGTTCTGGAGAGCTGGTCAATGAAACTGTCATTGTCAAGATCAAGACAGTGGGGGTAGCCTACTCCACCAACGTGCTGGGTGAGTCACCTGCTGGGGTTTTTTTGGGTTTTTTTTTTTGTCTTACCTTTTCTCTCTCTTTCTTGTACTGGTTGTTTCGTTTTGTCTTTGTCGTTAATCCGAGATACGAGCAGCATCGAGTTGTGTATTATCTTTTTTTTTTTTTTTTTCAAATTCCTTTCAAAATTTGGTTTAAAAGAATTCTTATAATCTCGGACTGTTTGAATGCAACTCAGATACTTCAGATAATTCACTTTTAGAGTGAATTTATCGCAGAAGTTACCCTGAGTGATTTATGAATTATTTCATTATTAAAACATCCTTTCTTCAGGAATTCATAGTTGGCTGTGTGTGTGTGTGCGTGTGTGTGTGTGTGTGTGTGTGTGTGGTGTGTGTGTGTGTGTGTGTGTGTGTGTGGTTTCTTTCTTTCTTGTTTTTATTAATAAGCATGAATACTATCATAATAATTGAATTTCTTACTATCAACAAAGAAAATTCCTTGTGCAAGCGCTTTGCAATTCTGTATGTCTCATGCATTTGAAGCAAAAAGAAAAATCGTTCCTGTATTGATGAGTTTACTTGCCATAAATCTTTTCAAACCATCCGGTTTAAATGACTGATGTCTCTTTACAATGTTTGGATTTTCTGTTTTCATTTTTCTGTTCTGTGGTAAATTTCATGCATGCATGAAAAATTGTACATCTGATATGCATTACATCTAAGTATACTTGTTGCTACACTCGGTTCGACATGCCTATAACCTGGGGTAATACAGGATGTTTGTATGTACGCAAGGTTGCATGCTAGGAGATTCTGTATCGGGTAAAGATGTGTGTGTGTGTGCAGGTCTGGTGGTGTGTTGTCTGATCTTTGGAGTGGCCATCTCGGCCTCAGGGCGGGACGGTGTTGCCTTCTACAATTTTGTCCACTCTGCCAATGAGCTCATCATGCGAATCCTCAAATGGTTTGTCTGGTGAGTCGTCTCCCTTGCGATTTATGTACCTTGTTCTGGGTACTTTTTAGGCACACGATTTATCGATGATTTGTCAAAAAATTCTGAAATCAATACAACAAATAAATTCAACGAAGAGGTTTTGTACAACATTTGGCACAGATTGACATGTACCGCCCAATATAAAATTTCAACATTCCAGTCCATGATACTTCCGAAACATGAATTTGTCTTTTTTTTCTTTGCCAAGCCTTTTTAATAAAGGAACTGAATACCTGCTGAAAATAAGTTTGGATTTGATGTAGAATAATACAACTGACAAGATAATGAAAAGTACATATCGAGTGTAAAGTGTGGAAAATGGCTGTATAGCTACACGCAAGCTCTTGAAATGAGTTGGGATAACAATGAAAGCATTCAATTCTGGTATCAAATGAAGAAAAACATGTGCAGTTTTATAATGATGTCGGGTTGATCTCATATACCTTTTTATAATTAGGATTAAAAGCAATAAAGTTTAAAGATATATCTCTACTTCCTACTTGTACTTTGCTATTCAAGTATGAACATTACACAAGAGCTATTGGTTGAACTACTGTTCTTAACATGTAGACTGGTTTCAAACAGGCTGTAAAGCTTTTGATTGTTGGAACTTGATAGGTATGCAAAGGACGTTACTGACGAAGACAAATCACACAGTTATTATGATATGAAAATGGTATTGGTATTAAAGCTAACTATCTGGGAAATGATATTGGTATTAAAGCTAACCATCTAAAATACTAAGCTGCATACAAACAGTGAAAATAAGCGAATGTCAAGATAAAAGGCAATAAATGTAATGAAAAGATTAAAGATCTACAGGTTATCTACGTTGTATACTTGGCTACATAAAGTCAATAAAAAGGTGTTTAAAAAGAGTAAGTACAAAGATAAATAAATAGCAGTGAATTCAATGAAGAAAAAAGCCTTTACAAATAATGGGAGGCACGAACAAAGGATAAACAAATTCTACATTATGCCATGAGATAAGGTGTTCATATTGAATATCACCTCTGCAAAATTGGATCATAATTAGGTTTGGTAGGAGACTGTGAGAAAGTTTGGCTGGAGACTGTGAGAAAGTTTGGCTGGAGACTGTGAGAAAGTTTGGCTGGAGACTGGGAGAAAGTTTGGCTGGAGACTGGGAGAAACAGCGAAATAGGTCAGCACACTGAAGAAAGTCATTCTGAAATTATCCCAAATAAGAATTAATCAGACTATTCTGGTTTCTTCGAAGGGATAGGAATTCTTACACAAAACTGAGTCCTCTCAGCCCTACGGATGTCAGTAGGTTAGCTACCGTGTCATTATTTTTTTTTTCCTGGACGTTTTTTTTTTTTTTTCGTGATGTTACCTTTTTTCAGGATGACCTTTGTTGTTGTTGTTGTTTAGGATGTAACCTTTGTTCGGTATGATACCTTTTTTTTTCACGAAGTAACCTTTCTTCAAGTTTTTTTTTCCCAGGATGTGACCTTTTCCGGGATGTGACCTTTTTCAGGATGTGACCTTTTTCAGGATGTGAGGATGTGACCTTTTTCAGGATGTGACCTTTGCAGGATGTGCTTTTTTTTCGGATGTCGTGTTCTTTTTTCAGCATGTGACCTTTCCCCCACTTAAGTGTGACTGCCCTAAAAGGTCTTCCGCGATCGGCTAGGCTATAATGATCAAAACTGTGTGAACAATAAATATACAATCTCCTGGTGTTTACTACAGTTTGTTTTACAAGGTGCGGAGCCCAGGACACCAAGAGAGCATTATTCTTTTAAATATTATATACTTACATTACCACAGAGATGATCGCATGATGGGGACATTTGATTATCCTTGACGTACACCTGTCATGTTCAGTTATATTCAAGTTTGATCGAGTGCTTTTCTGTAGCATACTGTAATCTGAAACCCCGTCAGTTTTTTTGTAGGCTTTATAGCGTTGATTCTTCTCCATCAGATACTAAACTGTTTGATATAAAAACTCCCCGAAGATGGAGTATGGCTGCCTCAATGGCTGGTGAAAAAAAACGGTCATACACACAAAACTCCACTCCCATTGTAGGGTAGATGGGATTAATACTTGTCTGTCCATACAGGGAGTGTCCGCAGGAGTACCAGCCTGCGTACGCAGAAGGAGAAGAAGAAACTCTCTAAAGATTTTTTGTGTGTACACATATTTTAGTTCAGAGATCTTTGCAGTATTGTGCAAATCTCTCAACATTAATGACGCCCGTCTTCCTGTGCAGTATGCATATGGACATCAGTCATACTCAACTTCTGCTGCATGTATGCCACCAGTTAAAAAGTCAACGACATTGAACACGGAATTTCCTAGTCATTTAGTCTGTTTCAGCCATAATTGCTGGCTTTTTTCAGGCAGTGTCATGCTGAAGAGATGATGAACATTGTCAACACTAGACACCCCCTTGCACGTGCAACATGCATTACCACTGTCGCTGTTCTGATTGAGATCTAACTTAAGTTTGGAAATGGATATAACACAAAAAAACCTGTGTTTTTGTAGGAATTGCCCTCAAACATGAACAGCGACATAAGAAGCAGATAGGAGAAGAATGATTCACGTGCAAAGTTTTAAGTCTCAAACGTGATTTTTATCATTCAGTTCTCCATGCTATACTGTTCAAAAAAAGAAACGCAAAATGCCAAGCTGCCGATTTGAATCACAATTTATTGAAGCTCAGTGTGACAACACGTTTAATGTGAAAATGACAAAAACAGGTCATCAGTAGGACAGAAGTCTCCCCTGCAATGCTGTGGTAAAGAACCAGCCCCAGACCCTCAGGGAAATCGGCAGGCCGCTTCCAAAGTCAGTAACGGGTGTGACCCCCTCTGGCTGCAATGGTAGCCTGGCATCTGCGGGGCAATGAAGCAATAATGTTCCTGATTGTCTGCTGTGGGATGGCCGCCCACTCGGCCTGCAATGCCCGGAACAGTTCATTTGGAGTCGCTGGGGCGTTGGCCCTCACTCTCAGGCGTCTGTCCAAAACGTCCCAAACGTGCTCAATAGGATTCAAATCCAGGGAAAGAGAGGGCCAGGCCAGGGTGTTTATGTTGTTGGCGGTAAAGAAGGCTGTGGTCAGGCGTGCTATGTGGGGCCTGGCGTTGTCCTGCTGGAACACGGCCCTGGGAGTGGCCATTAGAGGCAGGACGTGTGGCTGAACAATGACCTGGACGTACTGCTGGGCTGTCAGGTGACCTTCCACGCGCACCAGCTGGCTCCTGCCTGTGTTGCTGATGGCCCCCCATACCATGACATTGCCCCCACCATGCGGAGGTGCCTCGTCGACGCAGTTCTGCTGGTTGCGTTCATTAACCCGGCGGTAAACCCTTCGCCTCCTGTCATGGCGCTGCAGCAGAAACTGTGACTCATCCGAGAACCAGACGTGTCGCCAATGGTTCCTCAGTGTCCAGTGTCTGTGTTGCGTAGCCCATTGCAGTCTGGTCTGTCGATGGCGCCCCGTCATTACGTTGCCACGTAGGGGCCTGTAAGCCCTCAGCCCAGCAGCATGCAGCCTGTTCCGGACAGTCTGGTCGGAGATGCGACGGACACCAGCGCATGCCTGGACAGTGGACGAGGCCGGCAGGAAGCGATTGCGGAGATGTCTTAGCCGTATAAAGCGGTCCTGGGCTGGCGTTGTGATATGAGGTCGGCCTGACCTCGGGGCATCAGCTGATGACCCTGTCCTCTGGAAGCGAGTCCAAAGTCGGCATATGGTACTGGGGGAGACATTCAAAGCATGGGCCACATCAGTTGCACTCTGACCAACTTGCAAACGACCCAGGGCGTTTTCTCTCTCTGCTGGGCTCAAACGTGGCATGCTGTTTTTTGGTACGGTGTGCCTGCCGGTTGCCAAAATGACCCGGCTTTTATACTGCACTATGACCATGGAGTGTGTGTGTTCACCACTGAGTTGGGCATGCTTTGCAGGCGAAACAACAGAAGCACAACCCAATGTTTGCACTGTCGCACCTGGCCCACAACACGCACGTGCACATAGTGACAACCGGAATCAATGTTATCCTAGCACGTCGACGTTCAAGACATACATCAGGGCCGGTTTTTGGCGTGTTCTCAACTGTATGGTCCACCCCAGGTGGCAAAACTTCATTTTGCGTTTCTTTTTTTGAACAGTATATAATGCATCATTTCGTTCTCCATGCTCAAAGTGGTGTATATTTTAATGCGAATTGTATTTGGAATTGCAGAAATTTGAAGCTGGTCCTTGATTTGTTTTATTTTTCAATGTAACATTATAAAACAAAGGGGGGGGGGGGGGTGGTCATGGAAGGGGAGGGGGCAGAGATCGCAGTGAGAGTGATATAGTTTGTACAATTTCGGTACAAAGATGACCCAGGTGATTTCCACCACTATGACACAGGGTGACCCCGGTGGGCGTAGCCAGCCTCATCGCCCTCCCGCTCCTGAAGACCGGGCACCTGGGCATGGCCATTCGCTCGCTGGGCATGTTCTCGGTGACCGTAGTGACGTCCTTGGCCCTGTACCAGTTCCTGATAGTGCCCGTCTACTTCTTCTTGCTGACCAGGGAGAACCCCTTCGCCTTCCTCTGCACCCTGGGCAGACCCTGGATGGTCAGCTTTGCCGCCGCCAGTTCGTGAGTTCTTTTTTTTTTTCTTTTTTTTTTTTCTTTTTTTTTTTTTTTTTTACTAGCTGTTGTGGCTTTTCAGCTAAACTACTTTGAAAGTGAGTTTTAGAATTCCATGATTTTGTCGTCGGGTCTGAACCGTGGCCCGTCTCATTTTTCTCTGCCCCTCAGTGGCATGCTGCTGATTCCAGCCACCCTGAACAAAGCCACACACAGTTTAGTCCTGTTGCAGATCCAGCAGATGCATTCCGTAGGGAGCTATCAGTAAGATGTAGTCACGAGGCAGCCCTTAGGAGCAGACACTGCACACCTGCCGAGCCGTTTTGAACATATTCAGTGGCGCCTGTTCTTGTCCAAAATATACTGGACATCATCACTAAGCTCACTACTGGCAACAATAATTGCGCAGCGGCAGGGCCAGTCTGTGTGAGTGTCCACTGTGCAGGCAGAGGCGCTTCCATCAAAGAAAGTCGCCATAAACTTGCCAATACCAACGACTTTGATGAATTTTCTGTAGGCATGGAGGTGGACGGGAAATGCACTCACCATGAAACCAGGGCATGAAGTGCAACATTGGACACTACATGACAATCAATTAAGATGACTGTGACCAAACAGATTAATGCTGGTGAGTCCATTCAAGTCAGGATGTTCCTCCTTTCATGATATATGCGGGCATCAGCAAGACATAAGCAGTATGAAAACCAGCATGACAGAAAAATTAAGCCAGATTTTCACGTCTTAGTAAAGCGGACTGTGTAGTCCCAATTTTCCATAGAAGACCTAGGCACAACCAGCATCTCTGGAGAAGAGCCTTTTGAGGCAGAACAATCCCACAAATATTGTCTGTGATGGTAGTCAAACACAGGGCGTGAATTCTTAGTGTGGGGCTTTCGAACTGTATTGGTACGTTCAATATATTAAAAGAAGGAATGGGTTTTAACATGCCAGCCAAATGTTTAAAGCATGCGTTAATGCACTGAACCTCAGTTTAGAGTTCCTGCTGAAAGACTGGAAAGGGTAGTAGTCAGCGCAGATGGTAGTTTAGGAAAGAAAATCTCTTCCAAAGTGGCTTTGTCGAGCAGGAGTCGAACTCAGTCCCTGAAAAGAAGAGCCTCCTCCATCTCCTCCATTGATTCGACAAATATTGAGAGAGAGAGAGAGAGAGAGAGAGAGAGAGAGAGAGAGAGAGAGAGAGAGAGAGAGAATGAGAGGGGTATTGCAGTCAGATTTTACTGTCGTGTTGAGCAGTGTATGTCACGTCTAGACTCAAACTTTTCAGGCTCGTGGAATACAAGGCTTTAGACTATGCTTCTTTAATTGAAAGTAGTTTGTAATCCTTGTGAATTGTGATCTCTGATTGCCGACCTCCACAGGCCGTCTTTCACATTTCCACATCTCGATTTTCTAAACAAACTTAACTCTATCATTTTAATCAGAATTCTCCATCTTTATTTCACCGAGTCCTCTGTATGTTTTAGAGACTTTGCTTGTAGGCAGGATGATTCAGCCGATTTCAGGAATTTTTTTTTTTTTTAACAAGGAGGGCTTCCCATTACAGGTAACCAGGATCCATAGCCAGCCTTACGACCTCTTCACACAGCGAAACAACTGTCACATGCTGGTACTGCTGACCTCCACATCGGAGGAGCTTTCTTTCTTTTCAGGCTTTTGGAGTACACTGGTTTTAAACTAGGGATTTCTTTTTAAAGAAAATCTAATCATTGTGGATTTTCATTGTTGGTCGCTGGCCACCAAAGGCCATGTTTTTTACATTTTCATTTTCTAATTTCTTGACAATTTTAAGGGCATCATTTCAAATAGAAATTTCCTTTTTTTTTCCTCCTCACTGGGTGTTTATCTGCGTTCTCTAGACAAAATTTTTCCTTACAGGCAGGAGAATCTACCCAATTTTGTGGAGTTTCCTTTCTGTTTGCATACAGGTACTGCACACAGCCAGTATCCAATGGCGATCCTGACGAGCTCTTCATCGAACGACGCAGCTGTCGCTTAATGATCTTACAACCATTCTTCACACTGGATGGACATCAAAGCATGCAGATCCATACATATCCGTTAAAGTGGTGTGTCAGTACTTGGTGCTCTTTCCAGTCAACATTCTCCAGTGAAGTCAAACCTCCAGAGCTGCTTTCTCACTTCTCTTTTTAACCCACTGCAACACATAGACCCGCGTTCCCCTCCGCCTACCCGAGGCACACAGTTTACGACATAGATAGAGGAATGGTAGATATATCATAAGACTGTTTTCATATTCGGGCAAAGATGAGATGTTGCGCAAACTACGTGGAAGCAAGTGCCAAAGGCAACGATGGAGAGAGACTAAAACTGCGTCCCCCCCCCCCCCCCCCCTTCACTATCTTTGCTGTGCGTCTTGAAAGTCTATTGAACTTTTCGTCGGAAGAATAAAGCATTCGAGAAAAACGATACATGTGAAAGTTGTAGCGGAATGCAAACAAGCAGTCCTTTTGTAATTATGAAAATGAGTCGGTAAAAAAAATTTGTTTTATGAAAATATTGGGGTTGGGGAGGGATGAAAAAGTGGGAGCTTAAGTTTGAATATCAGTAAACCCTCCTCAAACAGCCAATGGGAGACACGGATTTCTGTCCCGTGACCAGAACCATTCCTTTCTCTTGTATGTGGAGTCCTATGAATAGAGCTATTCGTTTGACCCATCTGGAGTCGACTTTCGTCTTCTGGGTGAGACTGGTCAGCCAGACCGGCCTGGTTGTGTCAGTCCATTCATGATGTCTCACCTATAGTAAAATACCACACACACTCTCTCTCTGTTTCTCTCTCTGCGTTCGATTGAAGCTGGGTGCGTCAGACTTGTAACCCGGCCGCCATGATGAAGCCCGCGGGCGCCTGTAACTCCGCTCCCCCCGTCCAGGTTTTGTGTCGTAAAGCTGCGTGAGTAAGACAGCGCAGGAGGACATGTTCAGGGGTCTGGGTCCAGTGCCGCATGGACACTGGTCAGTGTAGGTGATCTTCAAACGGTTAAGGTGGCTCAGCAGTCTGCAGTGGCCGGTCCTCGGTCTGAGGAGGATTGTCTGCACCACTCTCTGCACCCAGCCTCTCTTCCACTGGGACCGAAACTGGTTGTGGATGATGGTTTTGGCCTCCCTGTAGGTCACGGGGTGGCTGAACTGCTCCATTTGCTGCCTGCCTTGGAGAGAGCGTCAGCTTTTTCGTTGCCCATGATCCCACAGTGAGACGGAATCCACTGAAGCGTAATGGCAGACTGTTTTGAGAGTTCATGGAGGGCAGCCTTGATGTCTTGCATATGTCCTTCACTTCGATACCACACACAATTCTATGGTATTGCCCATCACCACGGGAGATAATCACAATTCTACTTGCCTCCCACGGCAGTCAGCGAAGGGCAGGACAGGGCCATGGGAAGAAAGTGCTACGTGAAAATAAGTAGCTGAATACGAGTAAAGAATGATAAGAGTATAAATAATGAGCGTAAGGATCACCAAAAAAAAAAAAAAAAGATGCAGATGGGATCAACATGTGCCAAGAACTAGAGCGGTCAGTGCAGCTTTTTTTGCAGGCCTAACCAAAGCACTGCCACGGTTAAGAATTGTTGAAATGACCTGTACTTGGATCTCGTTAAAAGGTGCAACCCCCCCCCCCCCCCCCCCCCAAGCTCCTACCCCCGCTGATTTACAGCATTTTGTTATTCCATACTTTGCGATACTAAGTATGCTACACTGCATACAAACTACACATACTCAACACCACACGACTCTTCTGTTTGTTCGTTGAATAATCCTATGCCCGTCTGTTTGTTCGTTGAATAATCCTATGCCCATCCGCTCGTGCAGGGCCATTGCCATTCCGGAAACGCTGAACTCATTGGAGGTGTGTGAGTCACGTGGATCGGCGCATCTCGCGCTTCGTGGTGCCCTTTGCCTCGTCTTTAAATCGAGACGGCTCGTGCGCCTTCATCACTGTCTCCTGTGTCTTCATCGCTCAGCTCAACGACATGGAACTGGAAGCTGCCCAGATCGTTCTCATCTGGTCAGTGTGTAAAGAAGTTATCTCCCTTAATTGTAGTCTGATTTTTTTTCTTCCAGAATTTGATATGTTCACTTTCAAGTTTCTGAAATATCTGAATAAGTTTAAACGCGTATAAGTTAAAATGCTAAAAGTGTTTTTTTTCCCCAAATATAGTTCATGTAGGCCTGAGTCAGTGTATCAATTAAGAACACATTCTTGAAATTTCTCATTTGTTTAATGGTTCAGACATCTATAAACAATGAATGCTGACGAGTTTTGTTGAAGCTGTAACACATGTACCTATCAGCCAATAATTCAGCGGATTTTTTTTTGTTTTTTTTTTTGTTGCAGTTATAAGGAATGATCTTAATTTACCAAACCAAAAGCACCATCGTTCTTTTGTGAAGTGCAGATAAGTTTTAACAAATTTTGGTTCGCACTTTTTCACGTGGAAGTTTATTTTTATGGTAATCGTCGAATATTTTAAATCAGGATGTTTTCTGTATTATCGGATTCGGGAGCCAAGCTTCTGCCGTACAATTCATGTTACGTTGGTGTATTTACCATCTTATGTGAGTGAAATCTTATACTTGTGTCAATATTTACATTTCAGAATGTGCTTAGAACATGCAAAGCTCTGTTGCCTTTTCAGGTTTTCCTGTGGTTGAGTTAGGGCTTTTTTCTATATTGATATCATTTTTTCTCTTATGTCAGTTGCATAATGTTCACATCGAAAATATGTTGATATTTCATGATTCATCTTTGGAAAAGAACTACTTCTGTTTAAACCTATGATGGTCAGGATGTTGTGGACTCTGATATCTATTGCTACTCCATCACTGATTGCAACGTGTGTGTAAAATATGAAACGGATTTTGTGGGCCAGATTTTTCTGTTGATAAAGTCTACGATTTATACACCCTAAAAAGACAAGAAATCTGATTACTTGAAGGACAAGCTCTGAATGAAGAGTCCGAACCCTCCATATTCTTGACGTTGAACTGTGTGCATGTCATCCAATGTACTATCCATGTGTCTGAACTTGATGATGATGATGACACTGATTGTGTTGACGGTCAGGGTGTTGTCGACCCTGATATCCATGGCCACTCCCTCCGTCCCTAGCGCCGGCGTGGTGGCCGTGCTCATTGTCCTCACCGCCCTCAACATCCCGTCCCAGGCTATTGGACTGCTGTTTGCCACCGAATGGATCGTGTGAGTGAGGCATCAATATTGCCGTCAACATCGTCATCATCGTCTTGATTTTCATCATTGCCAGCATCGTCCGTTTGATTATTCTTAAGATTCAGCATACTCATAGGCTGTTGTGGTTCTGTTTGCAGCCAAATGGGGGGTGAATTAAGCAAGATGAAGGTGATAATAGTAATGATTCCTCCCAAGCCGTGGTGTTTGCTGTGTGCCACCAGCTGGATGCACACTTGCAGTTTAAGGCTATTCATTATTGAACAAACCATTCATTTGAGTAGATCTTGGACTTACCATAATCCCAGATTTTTTTTTTTTTCTTATTTGACAATCCGTGATCTTGTTTGCACACATAGTTTTGTTCTTTGTCTTCTCTCGAGAAAGGGAATGCATCCCCATAACCAGCAAAACACTACTCGCAGGCGTTCGACGGATAATGCGTACGGCATGCCATTTGTACTCCCACAATCAGTTCTGCGGATTTGCACGCCTGGTGCCAGAAATGACTTTTTTTTTTTTTAGCCAGTTTCCAGAAATCCACGGACATGCTGGAATCCATATCCCCTCCTAGTCCGGCCCTGGAACTAGAAGAACTTGAGTACATTCAACTATGTACTTAACTAAACACAATTACACTGATCCGAGTTTCACACTCTCGTAACCGCACTTGTATCAAAATAACCTTTAATACTCAGTTTAGAAATACCTAAACAAAGGGAACAAACGCTTGATTCCTTCTTAAGAATTCCTCTAATGTCTCATTTTATAAGTTTTAGAAGAAAAAAAAAAACGATTACGGCAGAAACTTCTTCTTGGGAACCGAATTCAGAATCAACCAAATCACAAAATAAAGTTTTAACAAAGGGGTACAACTGCGTATGTATCTTTTGGCGGGTTTTAAAAGAGCGCACTTTTTCGCTTATGTAGCTTGCTCACGTAATC
Source organism: Conus ventricosus (assembly GCA_018398815.1). Taxonomy (NCBI): domain Eukaryota; kingdom Metazoa; phylum Mollusca; class Gastropoda; order Neogastropoda; family Conidae; genus Conus; species Conus ventricosus. The sequence goes on along the minus strand of CM031616.1, from coordinate 42,852,904 downwards.
TCTCGGACCCTTAGACAACCACATGGTCGCAACAACACTCTGCCGACAGTCTCTGTTCCGTTTCCTCTCTGTTGTGCCCACGTCAGTCCGTTAGTTCGTAGGCCTTTGCCTCATGCTCATCCGATCTCCAGGTCTGCTCTGGCCTCTCAACCCTCCTCCTCTCCCCATGCAGGTTCCATTCCAGAGCCTGCCTGGCTTGTGGCGCTTTCAGCTGGTTTACTTAGGGTACGTCGGGCAGTTAGCTTGATGCTTAGAGTTGTGAAGAACATCACATGACAACCACTTGTCAATTACGACAATTGCAGAAAGAAGACTCGGATTCAGTGGACACTGCTTTAGAATTGAAAGGGAAGTAATCCACAGACTAATCCTGCGGGGAGCCAGTCATGGAGACAGATGGGGAGGCAGACCACCGCGCACACGCACATTTGTAGACCAGCTGGAGGAAGACGCAACATACCAAACGCGTTCCCGCCACAGCGATGGAGGAGAGAGATGGCTGGAGAAAGCAGGTCATGAACGCCCAACTAAGGTCGCCAGACTGCCTGATTGACTGACTGATGTCCAGTCCACCCCTATGTTTGTTTCTCGACATCTTGACTGATGGGATTCTGGTTCGCACCACCCCCCCCCCCCCCCCCCACCCCCTCCATCCCCACACAGGTCAGCGTTCGATATCTTCTCAGGCAAGCCGATGTGCATGATGTGACGTAGGATCTGTTCTTGAACGTTTAGGGCCTATTGATATGGTATTGGTTACTCTCCATGTCTCGGATCCATACAGGAGGACTGCTTTCTGATCTTGTTGCTAAGGGACAGTGCCCTGGAGGTTCATTTGGGTCACAAGGTGTTGGTCACGTGCGTGCTTTGCTTGTTGATTCGGCTCTTAATGTCCTCGCCTGTACCGCTATCTTTGCTGACAGTACACTAGATATAATCAAGGAACCATTTTGCGTGGGAGTACAAATGGCGTGCTGCACCGGTCTGCCGAGAGTTTGGAACCGTTTTCAATAGGCTGTGACATTTTAGCGACATCTTTTTTTTTTTTAATCACCTGTTTCAAAATGCTGTGAATTTTAATAAAACGTTTCCTTACAAATTGAAAGAGCAAATTTAGGTCAACCAACCACAAATCTAATCATTTCAGAATTCTTATGTAGTTGCTTCCCTCGGCGCGAACAAGCGCAGTTTTCATAGCGTGTTAGGCGATCTTCCCCACCCCCGCAAACTTCGGATCACCAAACTACACGTGACTTGAAGGTAATGGATCAGCAGCTAAATGATCACGCAATCAAGATCGAAGATAAGGATCATCAAAATCGCTCAGATCTCTTTAAGTATAAGATCTCAGTTTGTGAACTAAAAGTGTCGTCTAATTTAGAACTTTGAGTGTGTGTGTGTGTGTGTGTGTGTGTGTGTGTGTGTGTGTGAGAGAGAAGAGAGAGAGAGAGAGAGAACCAAAATTTCGTCTAAATGAGCACAGCATTAAGTCGTTCCTCAACTAACAGTGTTCGATCGAGAACTATCGTCTTGTTTCGTGATCTTGATTATTGTTGTCTTTGTTCCAAAGTGCATTATGTTCGTTATCCAAGGCTGTCAAATCACGCGTATCCATGGGATCCAGAATTCACGGAAGAAAAAAAAAACCGCTCAGTATACTCGGGTACCGTTTGGTTTAGCATAAAGGGAAATAATCATACAAACACCTCCTGTAATAGAAAAAAAAAAACTATGTGTGACGTCAGTTGAGAAACTATGGTTTAAATCTAAGATCTAGTTACAGCAACTAATGGTTTGTTCTACCATGAATGAGCTTGAAAGAGCGCCTTACAAATGGATGGAAAACTTACACGTTGATATGATGATGCTCACGACCCTGCCATCTCTCAATTAAATGTCGCCCCACTGTCGCATGTTTTAAATATAGCAATAATTTTAGGGCCGTTATCGCTTCCTGGCGTGGCCAAATTAAAAAAAAAAAAAAGAAACCGTCACTTACTTCCTGTGTGACCTTTTGACATGTCAAGGTCGCGGACCAATCGGTAAAGCTTGACCCGGAAAGACAAGCCAAGAGGTTTCGTGTCGGACGTCATTCCTCTCCTCTGGTTGGTTACTTCGTGGTTATCAGACATTGATGGCTCTCTTATAGGTGACTGGGACTGCAACAGAACAGTCTGGATGTGGGTGTGTACTGGTGAGCCATAATGAGTGATGTTCGAGTCGTTCATTGAAAGGCATAGAAGATAAAATGGCCAAAACACGCACACACACACACACACACACACATACACACACACACACACACACACACACGCACACACACACACACGCACGCACGCACGCACGCACGCACACACACGCACGCACGCACGCACACACACACACATTTTATAGATAATATATATATAGTTAAAACAAGTTAAAAGAGGAATCTTAAAACTATCTACAAATTTGTTTCGAGCGTGTTGCGCTGTCACCATCCTGATGACAGCGCAACACGCTCGAAACAAATTTGTAGATAGTTTTAAGATTCCTCTTTTAACTTGTTTTAACTAATGTTGCTCCCCAAGGGGTTGAGCACTTAAAAATTGTTTTAGGCATTTTAAATATACTGATCTATATATATATATATATATATTTTGTTTTGCTCTTTTATGATTTTCTTTGCTTCTTAGATGGCACCTTTGGTTGTTTTTTTGAAAACTCAACAAACATACTACAGTATTGCACACCAACCTTTTCTGGGATTGCATTCTTCTTAAAACTGAAAAGGCAGAGGAGTCAAATTACCACTTTCCGCGGTCACTGAGGAGAAACCACCAAGTTTCGAAATATCGGTATATGACCAGGAGTTATATGTTAATGAGTTTCCCTCCCTCTTGGAGGATGTCTCCCCCTTGGAGAATATAAGCTTGCTGAAGGCTCATTTTGAGAAGCATTTATTTTATATTTTCCCCATTCACCCACTCAAGCACATACTGTTAGTTAGGCAGAATCATCTACCACTGCAGATATGAATGCGTATCTCCCCCTATTTCTTCAATCTAAGACATAAGAGCAAGCTTTGTTTATAATTCAATATATGATGAGAACACCACAGAATTATGGACTTTGGTGTGTCTCTATTTGACACCAAGAGCACAGACACAATCAGCCGTGTCTCCCTGATGAGTCCGATCCAGCGGACGAAAGGCCTAGGAGCAGGCAATACAAATAGATCTGTCTTTGAAGGAGAGTACGATGGTTCCCTCAGGCAGCTAGTGAAGGGTTTCTCATATTTATAATATATTCCCCCCATTTTTTTTTTTTTTTTTTTTTTTTTTTTTAATTCAAATCTTTGTCAAGTCATTGCTGTAATGACTGAAGAATTGTTAACTTGCACTTGTTTCTCCCACTGTTTAATTGTTCAGAAGTATATATATATATATATATATATATATATATATATATAATATGAAGAAAAAGAAACACCCGAAGGTGCTGGGGAGGACCTAGAGAAGCACTGTCTTCACCTGCCTTTAGAGCAGTCCTGTACCACCCTAAATTGTTCAAAATATAGATAGATAGATAGATATGTTTTGCTCTTTCTGTATCTTTTCTGTATCAGTATTAACGAAAAAGGTAGAGAAGTCGATCATGAAGGTAATCGGCTGGTAAAAATTCCATCACTGGTCTTCTTTATCAAGAGTACAATGATAATGATTAACATGTCGGCTGAAACCAACAACTGCAGCTCCCTTGTTCCTCGCCTCTTCTCCTTCAAAGGGAACAAAAGTAGGTGTAATGATGATGGCCCCTTCCCTGCCACCGATTCTTCACTTGTGATGATTTTTCGTCCTGTTCAGCGATTGCTTCCTCTTGTCCACCTCCATCCACCCCCGTTTTGTTTCCTTCCCCATCTTTGTCGTCCTCGTCTTCATTATCCTCGTCCTCCTCCTCTTCTTCTTTGCTCTGCGACTTTTTCTCCATTCCTCTCGTTTTCCTTTTATTTCCCTTTCCGTCTTCTTCCACATATCTTCTTCCTTTCCTTTTTTTTTTTTTTTTTACTTCTTCTGCGGCCTAAACGTCTTTCTGTTTGTTTGCTTGTTTTTTGTTGTTGTTGTTCTCATTCTACGCCTTCTCTTCCCACCCCCACCCCCCTCCCTCCTCCACTTCTTGTTGCTCCTTTCGTCTTCCTTCTCCTCCTGATGATTTTTTTTCATTATCTCTCTTCTTTGTCTTTTCTTTCCTCCTCTTCTATTCGTCTTTTCATTCCCCTGCCTCTTTGCTTCATCTTCTTTTCTACTTCAGCTTCCTCTTCCTTCTCCTCATCTTCTTAATGTCCTTCTTCTTCACCTTCCTTCTCCCTCTCCCTCTTCTTTCTGGTTTTCTTCTCCTTCCCCATCCTCCTCTTCTTCATCGTCTTCCTCCTCCTCTTCTTCATCGTCTTCCTCCTCCCCATCCTCCTCTTCATCATCATCTTCCTCCTCCCCATCCTCCTCTTCTTCATCGTCTTCCTCCTCCTCTTCTTCATCGTCTTCCTCCTCCCCATCCTCCTCTTCTTCATCATCTTCCTCCTCTCCATCCTCCTCTTCTTCATCGTCTTCCTCCTCCCCATCCTCCTCTTCTTCATCGTCCTCCTCCTCCCCATCCTCTTCTTCATCATCTTCCTCCTCCCCATCCTCCTCCTCTTCATCATCTTCCTCCTCCCCATCCTCCTCTTCATCATCTTCCTCCTCCCCATCCTCCTCTTCATCATCTTCCTCCTCCCCATCCTCTTCTTCATCGTCTTCCTCCTCCCCATCCTCCTCTTCTTCATCGTCTTCCTCCTCTCCATCCTCCTCTTCATCATCTTCCTCCTCTCCATCCTCCTCTTCTTCAGCATCTTCCTCCTCTCCATCCTCCTCTTCATCATCTTCCTCCTCTCCATCCTCCTCTTCATCATCTTCCTCCTCCCCATCCTCCTCTTCATCGTCTTCCTCCTCCCCATCCTCCTCTTCTTCAGCATCTTCCTCCTCTCCATCCTCCTCTTCATCATCTTCCTCCTCCCCATCCTCCTCTTCATCATCTTCCTCCTCCCCATCCTCTTCTTCATCGTCTTCCTCCTCCCCATCCTCCTCTTCTTCATCGTCTTCCTCCTCCCCATCCTCCTCTTCATCATCTTCCTCCTCCCCATCCTCCTCTTCTTCAGCATCTTCCTCCTCTCCATCCTCCTCTTCATCATCTTCCTCCTCTCCATCCTCCTCTTCATCATCTTCCTCCTCTCCATCCTCCTCTTCATCGTCTTCCTCCTCCCCATCCTCCTCTTCTTCATTATCTTCCTCCTTCCCATCCCTTCATCGTCTTCCTCCTCCCCATCCTCCTCTTCATCATCTTCCTCCCCCCATCCTCCTCTTCATCGTCTTCCTCCTCCTCTTCATCATCTTACGACTCTTCTTCATCATCTTCCTCCTCCCCATCCTCCTCTTCATCATCTTCCTTCTCCCCATCCGACTCTTCTTCATCATCTTCCTCCTCCCCATCCTCTTCCTCCTCCCCATCCTCCTCTTCATCCTCTTCCTCCTCCCCATCCTCCTCTTCATCATCTTCCTTCTCCCCATCCGATCCTCCTCCTCTTCATTATCTTCCTCTTCTTCCACTAACTTCTTTCTCCTCCTTCTCCATCTTCTGTCCCTTCTTCTTCACCTTCTTCATTATCCTCTTTTCTTTCTAGTCTTCTTCTTCCTCGTCTTCTTTTTCCCCCTGCTCTTTCTGTTTTGTCTTTCTCCTGTTCCTCTGTACAGGTGTTGTCACCCACGTTCTGCTCCTCTCTTTCCACATGGTGTTCACGATTGCTGTGTCTGCTGTCTCCTCAACAGTGACAGACTTCGCTCGGGTTCGAACATGCTGAGCCACGCCCACTGTGCCAAAGCCACCTTCATCCTGTGCAAGAAGTCTCTGCCCCCTCCCACCAAGGAGGACGGCCACAACGCCAACGGCGTCGTCAGCATGACTGACGTCACCAACACCAATGACGTCACCATTGACGTGGACGCGCCATCTCAGGAAAACGCCAACGGAACTCACGCCACTGACAACTTACTTGTCTGATAATGCTTGCGAGTAGGGTTATTTTTTTTCTCCTGTCAGTAATATTATTTTAAAAAATTAAGGTAGCACAGATAGAGAGAGAATCCAGAACAATGCAGACGCAATGTCAAGTCACAGCAGTAAGATAAACACAGTTGAAGTCCTCTTCGCAAAGGCCTTTCAAAGACGAATGGTGAATAACACCAGATCAGTACATCAAGACATTAACTACCTTATACTGATAATGACCTGAAGAAATTCTTAAGAAAGTGGTGTCTTTGTAGGGAAGGACTCTTTGCCTCATTATGATGCTACCAGCAAATCTTGAAGGTAAGGACAAACACAGATGCGGGTTTTATTGGGAGTTTTTTTTTTCTGGAAATGTACAATGTGCCTAGTATAAATCCAAATTGAATTTGTGACGAAAAGCCCTTTTTTAAGATACACAAAGTGCAAATTGGACAGAGGATAGTTTTTTTGTAGCTGATGGAAATTGTGTGACGAGTGAAATTTGTGCATTGTTGATATGCATCATTTTCCATATCTTATTATGACTGATAATATTGATATAATTAATATTATTATCAACTTTGTCATCATTGTCCCTATCACTGGGGCGGTTTTGTGCTTCTTTGCGTGTTTTTGCATGGGTAGCCGTGACTATGATATAAGTTACGTGCTTCCATACTCTGTGTGTGTGTGTGTGTGTGTGTGTGTGTGTGTGCGCGCGCGTGTGTTCGTTCGTTGCCACAGTTAGCCAGCATGTTCACAGTCTAAAACTGAGCGTGATTCAGTAAACGAAAATGTTTTCTGTCTCTGGCACTTGTGATGGAGAAACTTGATGCTCTTCTCGATAGTCTTACATGTAATTCTCAGTGTGAGTGCGAGCGTGTTTATATGAGTGGACAAAATGCTTATGTCGTTTTTTCCGTCCCGTTTTTTTAGCTATATTATTTCAAAATATATATTGTCATAATACTGATAAAGCATTAGTAAAAGTGTGACCGATTTCAAAGCATGGCTTCTTTGATCTCTGAGTTTGAATTGTCGGTTTGTGAATAATACTGCATTGTTTTTATTTTGTTTTTAGCAAAGAAACTTAAGACACACACACACACACACACACACACACACACACACACACACACACACACACACACACACACACTATTTCTGTAGTGTCACATAACCTCAGCGAAAGTTTTTTTTTCCATCTTGTACATAAATTGTCTGTCTTCATATATTTTGGCTTAAAATTCTCATTGTTTATATCAATCAATTTCTCTGTTTCTCTGCCGTATCTTTCAACTTAAAGTTCTCATTGTTTGAATCAATCAGTTTATCTGTCTCTGATTCTCTGTCATATCTTTCAACTTAAAATTCTCTCTTTGTTTTAATCAATCAATTTCTCTGCCTCTGTCAGATCTTTTGACTAGAAATTCTTATTGTTTGAATCAGTCAGTTTTCTCGGTCTTGATCAGAAATTTGCATTGTTTAAATATCTCTGTCTCTCTCTCCTCTCTCTCTCCTCTCTCTCTCTCTCTCTCTCTCTCTCTCTCTCTCTCTCTCGTAAAAATTATTAGGTTCTAGCTAAAATCAGCCAGAATGACGGTTGAAATTGTCTGGGAAATTGTAAAGGGTATTACACTGTAGCCACAATGTAAAAAAAAAAGTATTACACTGTATCTACAATCAGCCAGATGGACGGGCAAGACTGTCTTTGAAAGGCTGATGTAAAACGTATTAGAATCTAACTTGAACAAACAAAAAAAAAATCGGCCAGAATGACGGTTCGATATTGTCCTGCTGTTGCAAAAATCAATGGGTTCTAGCCAAAAAATAAGAAAAAAAAAAAAAAAGTCGGCTAGAGAGGACGGATCCAGATTATCTCGGAAGGGCTGTTGTAAAATGTATTGTATCTAAGATCGGCCAGAATGGACGGGTCAGGATTGACTTGGAGAGGCTAGAGGATGCTGCTCGATTTTAACTCGCCTGACAAAAATCAACAGACAATAATACATATATGTATATATATAATTTTTTTTTTGCATGCTGCTGTTTATGTTTTCAAATGGTTACGTTCGGATGAAAGAAAGAATTGAGAAGAATTTTCTTGGGAGACTGTTATTATGTAAAGGCGAGCGGAGGTGTGTGGGGTTTCATAAGAATAAAAGTGAGAGGTTTGTAGTAAATTGAACGTTTTGTACAGTACCAGATGAATTAAGATTGTCTGTTGCTGAATTCAGACGGACATCTTAAACTAGCATAATAGCAAGGTTTAGACAGGGTGTCTCTGAGATTGTTCAGCGTTATGAACGCAATAGACATCACAACGAAAATGATTTGATTTATCCAGTGTGCATTACAGAAACGCAAGGTGAAGTACGTATTGTTTTGTGTTGTCCTGTATCTAATGGGTTTTGTTTTGTTTCTTTGGGGGTTTTATTTATTAAAAGACCTTCCTGAAGTTTAATCAGTTATCAAATCACTTCTCTTGGTTTACTTTAGGCGCATAAACATGAACAAACCATAAAGTTTTTTTCCTCTCCATTTTTTTTTCTTCAAGTAGGCCTCCAATCAACTCTTGTTCTTTTTTTTTTGTTGGGGTCCTGATCGTACTTTCCCTAATTTTTACCCCCCCCCCCCCCTCCCCCCCCCCCCCCCCCACCACACACACACACATCTCCCTTATTATTATTTTGTTGTTGTTGGTAACTGTGTTCATCTTTCAAACAATTCGTAAAGTACAGTGTAACTCAATATACAATTAAAATAGAGTAGATGTTATATATGTGACCGTATAGCTGGGCCCTGTTTAGTGTTCAACGTTGCTTATGCTTGTTGTTTCATCGTTGTCGTTGCTTTTGCATGTGAGTCTACATCCCCGTCCGCTCAACGCGATAAGAAGTTTTTTTTATCAGCTTGTTTGTAGATGATGTTCCAGTTGTTGCAGTGGAATCTCTTTACTTTACCGTGAACAAACATGACGGTTTTCACCCGAGGAAACGGTTAAAGCTGTGTTGTCTGTTTCGGACGGTAGATTTGTTTGGGGGAAAAAAATACTGATCTTTGAAAACGTTGGAAACGTTCTGTCGTGAAACTGGTCAGTCACTTCCTCCGTGGACCAACCATCCGGGTTATGTAACACTTCCTCCCGCCTCCTTTCCCCCACCTGACCCCCACCCCCACCCCTCTGTCTGTCTCCACCCTACGCCTTTTGGTTTTCTGTGGAGATTTTTTTCTTTTATTCTTTCTTTTGTGTGTGTGTGTGTGTGGAGGGGGGGGGCGCAGGTTGATTGTGTTTTTATACTTCTTTACGACCATTAATGTGATATTCCACAAAAAAATCTTCAGATTTAGTCACAGACTCTTAATCAAAATCGTCAAAAGAGGTGAACAGATGATCAACCTAGGAACCAGCCTGTCTTCCAGCCGCGACACGTTGCAATCTCTTGCCATCTCTGAAAATATACACCGTGTGACACTGGAACTGGTCAGTCAAAATGTCCAAGGCTTTTAAACCATTGCTCACTTAGAATATTCCGTTCGCCAGGAGCGATGGTTCGATCCTAAACAAGACTTCGAACACATCCCTACCGTACCCAACCACCCCACCCCCATTCCGCACCCCTCTCCCCCCTCTTCCTTCTCTGTGACTGAAACGCGGTTGGCAATATATTTTTGGTTGGTTTTTGTTATTGTTGTTGTTGTTAGATTTGGGACTTGGTTTGGGATTTTGGTCTTGCCATATTCATGTGTACATAGTTCAAATTCTGACCTGTTGCAAACCTGGATGTGACCACGGGATAGGTCGTCGGGCTTTAAAAAAAAAAAGAATTGACCACAGCGTGTGAATGGTGATAATCATTTGTTCCAGATCGGTCTTTGAGTGTGGGGATGTCACTCGTTTAGCAGCTCAATCTTGCCGTGTTTTTTGTTTTTGTTTCTTCTTAGTCCCGAATTCAATGTGTGTGTGTGTAGCCCCCCTGATGTGGCATTTGTGGTCGGCTAAGCTATGAACTGCGCGATTTTGCTTGGTTTTCTCCATGTTTCTTCCTCCCTGCGTCTGTTGTTCTGAATGAATTGACAACAGTTTCGTAACCTTTTCACAGTGGGGACTTGGTTTCTACACATCAAGTTTTCGTATAGAGTGAGGGTAAGCCAAACCATACCAACAAATGATCATGTGTCAAAAAGACCTAGACAGTCTCGACGATTTCAGACAGCGTCAAAATAATACAGTTATTGGTAAGACAGAAAAAAAAATGTATTCGGGAAAAAAAAAAAGGTTTTATTAGATTTACTTCCCTAAATTTATGAAAACATAAATTAAAAAAAAAAGAACCTGGAAATGAGGGAGGCTTCTTAGTTATATTTTTTCCCACCCAGTCTCGCCAACTCTGTCACATTGGTTTTTCTCTCTCTGTCTCTGTGTGTGTGTGTGTGTGTGTGTGTGTGTGTGTGTGTGTTGTTGTGTTTTTTTGTTTGTTTTTACTGAGGTCCACTGTTTTTTTCTGCCTTTGTAATCCATTCACCCATAGTGGTTCTAGCAAAATGTGTACACATTTTTTTCTCTTGTAGACTTTATAGTATGCTAGCCTTTTCTTTTGTATTTTGGTGAATAGGTAGTGACAATCGACATACTAGACGGAGTGGACACTAGCTCTTCGTTCTGCACCGTCTGATTTGCTGATGTGCCCCCCCCCCCCCCCCCCCCCCCTTTATTTTTTTCTTTCATTCAAAAGGGTTTCATTTACCTCTTGTTTGTCTTGGGTTTTTCCTTCTAAACTAGGTAATGCTTCTTCCTCCCCCCCCCCCCCCCCCCCAAAAAAAAAAAAAAACCAATAACAGAGAAACCGAAGCACCTTACCAGCATTAAGGATGTCAATACATCCACCTTTCATGCAGTGAATTTGTTGTACATATGTACATAGTAGTTTGCTGTTTTGTGGTGGGGTTTTTTTCTGCGATTTCAAACGTTTTTTTTTTTTCTCTCTCCATACAAGCTGACAGCTCAGAAAACCCCTGTGTGGTCGGGTGGGCTGTTATAAATAAAACAATAATAAAACAAGATCAAAGAAAACAAACGGAAGGAAGTACGCACGCAGCCCGGTCAGCAGGCAGGAATGGTGCGGCTTCGTCTACTAAGAGGCATCACTGCGTGCGGACTTGTCCATTACACGCCACACCGTATCCCTCGCGACCACTTTGTCCAAATGCTCAAAACAAAGGAAAGAAAGGGTGGGGATGCAGATCCATGAAGATGGTTAGCGGACATGCTTACGCAGTAGTCTCACGCGTCGGCCACTCAGTTTCTGAAATGATGCGCACAAGTTGTGCATTCATGTTTACTTCCGATGAATGGTGCGTGTATCGATTTTTTACTTCCGGTAACGTTGCACGGTTCCGACTGCATAGCCACATTCGTTGAGCGTCGATACATAGCTGTGTGGTCGTTCTGGTGGAGATGTGTAGTGTCGGACAGCTCCCCTCTGCCCCTCCAACCCCGTCCACTTTCCTGGGACGCCTATCATCGCCCGCCAGATCATTAAGGTGAGTGTGGATGTCCGCCCTGAATGTAACTAAGGCAAACTGCAATCCGACTACGAGAACAAGGCGCAGGCTGACACGTACATGATACACGGTACAAATCGAATTCTTGTGCGTTGAGCAAGTCTGACCTGTCTTAGGTAACGCTGCGATCTCTCAGTCTGAACGCATCTTTGCTGAGAATGGGAAACGCTTTTGTTTCGGTAGGCTGGCAACAGTAAGCGGCGACTGCCCATGGTAAACAGCAGCGTGAGAGACGGCTTCGGTTTGTTTTTGCCATTGATTCAGTCCGTTGGACCCAAATCCAGTAAAGCATTCAGTTTGTATTCAAATGAAATCTATGACTGTAGCTTGGCGCTCTCTGTCTGGTCGCCACTGGGGCGTGGCAAAATGTAACTTAAGTCAATGTACTGATAACATTTTTCTCTGTCATTTTGCTTCCACGAGTCTCTCTTTCTCTCTCTCTCTCTCTCTCTCTCTCTCTCTCTCTCCTCTCTCTCTCTCTCCTCTGTCTTGCCTTGTGTGCTCTTGCATAGGTGTGTGGACGAAGTATGAAAAAGGAGTTGAGGGATGGGGGAGGGGGGGGGGGGAGGTTGGATGGACAATATAACGGAAAGCGCGAGCATTAATAAACAGTATTTGGACCCATGATATTTGGCATATCAAGTATGTGCGAATCGCTCAATTTAAGTACGCATGATTTAGAAGCATTTCGATTTCATAATATGTGTGCAAGAGCAATACTTCTAACCGCTCAATTCATTATGTTATACACTGTTTTCTTCTTCTTTTTTTTTTTCAACTTTCCATGAACATTTTTTCTTCTACTGTTGAGGGAGTAAAGGGGAATATTGCGAGTGGTTGCATTGAAGAGAGTTCTGTACAATTTTTCATCTACTGATAGACACTTTTTTTTTGTCCAGACACTTTTCGCCAATTGCTTCTTCTACACTTCCCCCTCTTTGAGTGAGATGGCTTGAAAACAAGCTAGCGTTAATGTGCTGATGCAACTCTCTCCTCAGTAATCATTTTTTGCCCCGTCTTTCTTGAGATTTTCAGCACGTTCCTTCCTTGTGATACAGAAGGTAGTGATTCTACCACCATATTTCTGCCCTGCTGTGGATGTCTATACTTAATGACACACCTTTTTAACACTTGACGAGCGATGAAGTATGTCACTTTAATTTTTCCGAGACGTTTGAATGTTGTTTGCGCAATGTAAACGTTGAATCTCTGTAACGCAAAATGTGCACTTTTGCAGCGTCTGTGTGCATCATTTTCTTTCTTGTTCAGATACAGCTAGCCGCGCGGTAGGATTCTAAATGATTGGACTTGGGTATAAAGCCAACACACACCATAAATCAAGCTTGCTGTGCAATAGGATTCTAAATTATTGGACTTGGGTATAAAGCCAACACACACCATAAATCAAATCTTGTTGGTTTTTTTTTTTTTGCATTCTTATTGTTGTTTCTTTTCTTGTTTTGTTTTTTGTTTTTCCAACCCTTTTTTCTCGTTGGTTTGAAAAGAATCGGTGGGACACCAGCACCTGACAATGTGCTTATCGCCAAACCACTGGAGCTGTCGTAAATCAGCTTACAGCAGTTCAGTGTCTTCACTATTGTCACCCACTTTAAGTGTATGACTTATCGAAATCAACAGGGTTTTTTTGGGTTTTTTTCATTATGCTTACTAGACTCAGTACTATCTGGTTCATCATTGCAGCTCACAAATGGTGGCGGTTTTTTTCTCTTTTTTTGGTTAGTTTTTTTTTTTTTTTTTTTTTTTTCTTTCATCGGTGCAATGTAGACCTGTTTCCTCTGGGGTAAATTCAGGCTTATCACAGTTTTGTCGCAACAAGTGCAGTCACAATTTCTTCTCTTTCTTTCGGCTGGGGTTTTGTGCATGTATGAGTGTGTGTTCATTTTTCCTTTGTTTGCCCTTTCCTGTTCGTTTCTGTGCAGTTAGAAGTGTTTTCTTTGAGGCAAAGTCATGGCACAGCTTTGCAGTAACGACAGTCATGATCGGGTGTGTGTGTGTGTGTGTGTGTGTGTGTTTGCTAGGTTGGTTCTTATATAGCTTTTTAATCCATGCAGTTAGAAGTGTTGTTTTTTTTGTTTGTTTGTTTTTTTTGCGGTAGACTAAGACAGGTCGCACAGCTTCGAAGTAAAGCGAACACAACGGAGTTGATTTCATACCCGGCATCCCCGTACTTTGAGTGTATTTTGGACGTCATTTTGTGGATTAAAAAAAAACACACAAAAAAACACGTGATACTTATCTCTAGCGCGCGCACGCACACACATACACACACGCGCGCCTGCGCGCGCGCTTGTATAAATCGGGACATCAACAAAAAATGTGATACTCCTCTCTACCACCCCCCCCCCCCCCCCCCAAAAAAAAAAAAAAAAAAATGTAGCGTGTATTTACAGGTAATAAGACAGCCGAATGTTTCTTTGTATGCCTGTGTTATACCTCAAAATAATCGTTCTTTTGAAGGGTTAAATTGCGTTCAAATGGCCACGATAGTGGCTAGACGATAAGTGTCAATCGTGGGCATGGAGGTTTCGATGTATGTTGACGGTCATGTTTCGATAAATGTGGGCAATGAAGTTGCTACGTGAATTCGGCAAGTCCTCAGAACGACTGCTGAAAATGAATACACGACGCTACGGCCGAGTCCTTCCAGTAACGTGTTCTGTCGCACCAACTGCCTTTTCCGTTTGTTCCATCTCTCTCTCTCGCTCTCGCTCTCCTGACTGCACTTAATTCGAGTACCCCCCCAAACAATACTTTTTTTTTGTGTGAATTAAAGACTAAGAATATCTTTCAGTGACTTGTAAGATCACTCCGGCGTGAACGGCATGAACATGTTGGAACAATCGAGTCACCAGACCACTTGCCTCGCCACGCCAGTCGCCAGCCTTGGGAACTGGCGTCGTTAAATTTCAATCCAGATTTAATGAAGATGTAGTCACGGTACTGAAACATAGATGTGGGTACACACAGAGTAATTACATTTTCAATGCAGATTTAATAAAGGTGTGCTGATTGTATTCGGATATGGGTTGATTTTGTATGGTGAATTCGATGTGCTTGAAGTGTTGCGTTTTTTGTCTTTCACTGTGGACGAATTTTTTTTTTAAGTTTGCCTAAGCTCATACAGTCCGTGGAAAACAGTGTGTGTGTGTGTGTGTGTGTGTGTGTGTGTGTGTGTGTGTGTGCGCGCGCGCGCGCGCGCGTGCGCGCATGTGTGTGTTCCTCATTTTTATTTGTTTCTTGTCTTCTTTTCTTCTCTGTTCTTTGTTGTTGTTTTTTTCTATTTTCTTCTTTTCTAAAACAAAACGAACAAACAAACCCAAAGATTCATTTTCTTCAACAACAACAACAACAAAGACCTGAATGAAATTAGACCCAAAGATTCCAACGCTATCCACGTTTCCAAAAGTCGAAGCCTTCTATTACCTCCCAGTAAAAGTGATCCAACGAAGCAGCGCGCCCTTTACCCTTGCTATAAAACTGGGGAAGATCGGAGGAGGCACCAAGGGAAAGGTTGATCATCTCTCTCTCTCTCTCTCTCTCTCTCTCTCTCTCTCTCTCTCTCTCTCTCTCTCTCTCTCTCTCTCCTGCCACGGCAATCATTCCGCTTTCCTCAAACACAACTACATCCACTGTAGTTTACAGGGGAGCCTTACACATCAAGACGACGTAAGGCACCTCACCTGAGGCGACGCAGCACCATTGCCGTGTCACTTCGGGTCAAGTGCGACAGTTGTTGTGGAGCAAAGATGAGTGAGCGTTCCTACCTGGATGGCACCACCATGCCATTTTGCATGACATGTTTACATCCCAGCCAACAGAAGGAAGTCTATATCGGGGCTTTTAACTTTTAAAAAAGCAGTTCCAGACATGAATATCTCCTCCCCAGTTTATTTAATCCCAGATATGCAAGAACCTGCTTAAAACGCTATCTGTTTTCCCTTAAAATCGTAGGTCTGACCAGCGCTTTGGACTAGGTCTGACCAGCACGTCGGGCTAAATGCGTAGGTCAGACATCTGCAAAGTCGTAGCTATGAGACTCGCTTCTTCTTAAGTTCTCGCATCTTAGTCATTAATTTCTTAAATCGGGCGCCGTGTGGTCTCAAAACTTAGTGGATGTGGTGTAGCGTGTATGGACTAGCCCCCCCCCCCCCCCCCCCACCCCGCCCTGATGTGGCCCTTTGTGGTCGGCTGGGCTATAAGCAACATTATCTTACCCCCCCCCCCCCCTCCCCCTGAAGAATGATCCTCGTAGATGAAACTGAAACTTAAGATTATAAGCCCAAAGAAACATATTGACATCCTTTGGAAACTTGAAATATAATTTAATAGCATATTTCTGAAATCGTTAATGAAATGAGGTAGGGAACAGTAAACGATAAACAGTAAACAAGTGGGGTATGTTTTGCTCCCATAAGGAAACCTAACACAGAGTAACTTTTATTCAAGACTGGCACAGCCTTTAAACTTGAATAAAGTCAGACAAATACATAGACGAACAATCTAATAGTGGGGGAAAAACAAGCGCAGGCCAACAACTGAACTGTCTGGCAAAGATTTGGACTTGAGGGGAGGGGAGAGGGGAGTTTGAAGATGGAGAAACTGGGAAAATGAAATAAAAAAAAAATTAAAAAAAAATTAAATTAAAAAAAAAAAGAAATTTAAAAATCCGAGCAGGCAATACAAATATATCTGCCTTCAAAAGGGATTGCGATGGTTCCCTTATGCAGCTTGAGAAGAGTTTTCATATCTGTAACATTTTTTTTTTAATTTAATTTGTTTTTTTGTTTTTTTTTTTTTTTTAAATTTAATTTTCCCAGTTTCTCTCCATCTTCAAACTCCCCTCTCCCCTCCCCTCAAGTCCAAATCTTTGCCAGACAGTTCAGTTGTTGGCCTGCGCTTGTTTTTCCCCCACTATTAGATTGTTCGTCTATGTATTTGTCTGACTTTATTCAAGTTTAAAAGGCTGTGCCAGTCTTGAATAAAAGTTACTCTGTGTTAGGTTTCCTTATGGGAGCAAAACATATTTCTGAAAAACGGCGTCACAAAATCTACTGTTAAGTGCCGATGTCTACCTTCACGTAAATTCCGACCTCTGTCACGACACGTTTCACGGTGGCTCATCAAATGATATGCACCGAGACGTCTCCTCACCGTACAAAAGACATCAGTGGGTGCCTCCCCGCCCCCCCCCCCCCCCCCCCCCCCCCCCCACTCCCCACCCCCCCCAACACACACAGACAAATAGCCTTAGGGGCTCAATGACTTTGACCAGCTCACCACGGGCAAAGTGCGAGCATATAAAGGGAGGCAAGCAAGCACATTCTTCCTTCACCTAATCTCAGAAAGTTGCTGCCCTTTGCATGCTGAACAGCCATGTAACTTTCGGGTTTTTTTTTCCTTTTTTTTTCTTCTTTTTTTTCTCTCTCTCTCTCTCTCTCTTCCTTTTCTTTCCTTATTTTTTTTCACTTTCATTAGCTTTTTTTTTTTCACTTTCATTAGCTTTTTTTTTTTGGTAAAGAAATGCGAAATTTCAGTGAATTTTGGGAGGAATTCTAACTGAATATACGACACAGTTTGACTTCTTGTTATTTTTTTTTTTGACAGCGTCATATACACGCTCCGAAGGATGTTAAAATTCTACTTCTTCGAAGAAACACTGACAGGCAGATCATTCATACTCGCTTTGCTTCTCACGTGCAGCATAGACCTCATTCTCGCTTGAACCTCGCACAGAAGCTGCCGGCGCGGTAAATACCATGATGTGCAGGAACGCGGTTTTACATGAGACACGTGGAAACACCTCCGGGAAGTCACCACAAAAGCACAGCAAGAACTGGCGATTTTTTTTATTTTTTTATTTTATGGTCATCAATGAGGAGGATGAATATGTGCTTTGGGGTTCTAAGCTTACGCTGTGGTTCCTTTCCATATATATCTCAGCTCAGCAGATTCACACACACCTCCAGTGTTGGTCAGAAAATCTGAGCAACTCTCAGAAACGCATCCATGAAGTGAAAGAAACCCTGTTACGTTTCCAGTCTTCCAACGTGACCCCACAGCACACTCGGCTCTTTCGATGGAGCCGTCGGGGGTGGAAACGTACTACAGATATACGATTCTGATGGGGTTTGAACCCACCATCTCCCAGACCGCAGCCCACAACGCTAACCACTGTAGCTGGTTGTGTGAGATATTCTCCACTTTCACATAATATGCACAGATCACCTGCGTGTCTCAGAAACAGCTCGTTCTTCCCAAGCAGAAAACGGAGAGAGACCGAATCTAATCCCCACTAAGAACTTAATCCTGATTTCCTGGATAACTCATATTTTCCATAATAATGTTTATCATAATCGTGTTTGTGGTGGAGACGAATGACTTCAGCTTCACCGAATACTGCTCATAATTATGGAATGTACCGTTAGCCATTCGAAACAATGTGCGCTTGCATAACAACAGATTCTCTCTGTGTGTGGTGTGTGGCGCACGCGCGCGCGCGTGTGTGTGTGTAGGCCTATGTGTGTGTGCGTGTGTGGTGTGCGTTCGTGTGTGTGTGTGTGTGTGGTGTGTACGTGCGTGCGTGTGGTGTGCGTGCGTGCGTGTGTGTGTGTGTGTGTGTGTGTGTGTGTGTGTGTGTGTGTGTGTGTGAGAGAGAGAGAGAGAGAGAGAGAGTGCGTGCATACATGTGTGTTTGTGTGAGAATGTGTTGCATAATTTTCAAAAATCACCCTGATCGACTGACAGAGCAACAACAACAAAAAAAGAAAAAGCAACGCACACACGCACGAACACGCGCGCGGGCGCGCACACACACACATGTATACACATTCATATATATATATATATATATATATGTGTGTGTGTGTGTGTGTGTGTGTGTGTGTTGTGGTCCGTATGCCTCACACTTACACAGTAATTGTAAACATCAAAGGCCTCCTCTGTACTAACAGTATGCCATTTCAACAGACAAACCTGAGTTGTAAGGAAATGCGGCACGAGGAACTCCTCTCCACCGATTGATTGCTCTGTACGCTTCAGTTTTGTTTTTAAAGTGCAGATCAGCAGGACCAGCCAGTGACAGCTGTGCTGTTCTACGGAGAACTCATCAGGCATGCAACTGGATCCTGCTGACCTGCTGATGACAAGCACTTCCACCTACACTCACCGAACTCGGGTAACTAACTCCTTCTGCCTGTTAAGAAAAACTATCCCAGCAAAGCAAAAGATAATATTCAATGAAGGGGGGGGGGGGGAAGGAATTTGAATTCAGCTGAAATAATGGATCAACATTCATCCAGAAATTAAAAGCTGGAACTGTAAAAGACTTGGGGCATGCATGCCAGCGATTAATTCTTGAAGTAATCACGAATAGTACTTTGAGAGCACAGAACCGCATATGTTGGGGGGGGGGGGGGGGGGGGGGGGGGGGGGGGAAGAAAAAAAAAAAGTTCGTCGACCGAAAGGAAACATGGTACATCCCAGCCCATATGAACTCTGGCGTCCCACACATCAAAAAAGCTGAGGGCAGAGACCTGGCCTGCCGACACACCGATGAGGGAAAAGCTTTATGGATCACTGGAGGGCCCCTCCGCCGTACAGCAGCCTTCGTCAATGCCTTTGGGGTTCCTGTCTAAGTGAACGAAGAAGAAGAAGGAGAAGAAACGCTGGCGTACATATCTGTTTTATGTTGGTTTTGTCTGTTTATTTGTTTGTTTGTGTGTTTTCTTTGTTGTTGTTGTTGTTGTTGTTTTGGTCTGTTTTCTCGTTTGTTTTCTTGTTGCTGTTGTTTTCAATACTGTTATAGTGCTGGAAATAGAATGCGTAATTTATCTGCGTTTTTATTTACTGGAAGCCTGACTGAGGATAATCATGTTATAGGAAACAGTATTATGGAGGAAAATGCCACCAAAGTGACTGTAATAATTGTGATTACGTGACGCAGTCTACCAGCCCTGACTTCAAATCAGTTTCACTGATGTCATGGTGATAGGGCATTTTCTCCGTGAGGGCGCCACTCAATGACTCGAGACAAGGGCCGGGTGGGGAGAGGGGGCGAGGGGGAGGCTTCTATACCATCATTATGGAAAACGTGACGAACCGTTAGTTTTCACTTACTTGCAGCCCTGGTGGGACACCCGCGGTCGACCTGGCTATGGACAACACCTGTCCACACTCACTGAATCCAACGACCTGTCGTCTGCTTTTCTGGCGATCACTTCCGGCCCGCGGGAGAGTAGAAAGAAACTCGTGGAGAGCGTGGCAGCAGAGAGTCCTCAGAAGAGAAGCCCCTTCAAGCAAGTGTTTCGGCCCTTATCTCCTGACACTCTAGGGGGGTTGGGCCACACCGGTTCATGACTCCGGATGTCCCTTGCTGCCCCTTTTTTTTTCCCCCATCTTGGGACGAGCCATGGCTGGGATTCGAACCCATGACCCTCTGGACATGCTCATTTTCTACTTAATGACTCGCGCTTTAACCACTGAGCCACAGGGACACCTGATATTTGTAGGGAAATTAAGCCTTATGAAGTTCACTTTTGTTCCGCCTTGACCAGATCCAGCTTGAACACCTCTCTGCCGCTTCTGCCATTGCTTTCAGGGCTCTGTTTTTTTCCTTCCCTGCAACTGAGAGCTGTTTCATGAGGCTGTATGCAGACGTTCCTACAAATCCCCTAGCTCCAATTTCTGCAGTGAGGACTTTGACCTGATAGCCTTCTCTCCCCAGGCTGTTTGCCAGATCAGCATACTTTTCAGTCTTGTAGATTTGAGCTGCCTCCATTCTGTTCTCATATGGCACCGTGAGCTCGATCATGATCAGCTGCTTGGTTGACTTAGAGTGGACTACTATGTCTGGTCTCATGCCACTCTTGCTGATGATCTCTGGGTGACTCTTCCATTCTGGGAGGTCTGCAGTGCACTCCCAGTCATCTGCCCATCCAGCAGACTCTGCCTGCATGTTTCGAGTGGCACTGTTGTTCTTGGCCATGATTTGCTGCCTCCTGCGTGAAGAATGTTGCGGGTGCTTTTGGAGTCTGATGCTCCCTTTTGTGGTGTTGGTACTAGCCCAGACTACTTGTACAATCTCTTTGAGCACTTGGTTGTGCCTCCATGTGTACCTTCCTTGAGCCAGGGCTACTTTACATGAGCTTAGAACATGCTCCACTGTTTGCTTTTCATGGCAGAGGGGGCATGCAGGATCGTCTGTTTTCCCCCACTTCACCAGGTTTGCATTTGAGGGCAGAAGGTCATATGCAGATCTGAGAATGAAGCTGATCCTGAGAGGGGCCATGTGCCAAATGTCATTCCAAGTGAGACTTCTTTGGAGTGCATTCTCCCACGTTGCCCATTGCCCTTGCTGGCTCTGCTGGACTGCTTTTTGGAGTCTTTTTTTGGTCTTCTTCTTTTCTCATCTCCTGAATCAGCATGTCTCTTTTGGCTTTTCCTTTGGCCTTTGACCACCATTCAGTTTTGGTCACCCCCAGTCCTTGTCTGTTGGTCTGTGTGTGTCCTGTTATTTCTCTGATCTTTAGACTTTCTTTTGCAGAATCCATCGGCTCTTGAACTTCCATTTTCTGCCTGTCTTCAGCTGGGGCTTGATTGCTTCTACCACCTTGTCTCCTGAGTCCTCCAGCATGCTTTGAAGTCTGATCTTCCCTGCTTTGTATTCCTCCAGGATGGATTTCAGTGGTAGTTTGAGCTTTGCTTGGCGACAGTACAGCGCGATGTCAGTCAGACAGGGTGGGACACCAAGCCATTTCCTTGTGAACTTGTTGATTTTGGCTTCCATTGCCTCCACTGTGCTGGTGCAGATGTCGTATATCATCAGAGGCCATAGGAGCTTTGGTATCAGCATGAACTGCAGACACCAGACCTTGTATTTGCCAGGGAGCCCACACTGGTCAATGGTCTCCAAGCCTTCTTCCGCCATCTGCTTGGTTTCATTTGCTCTTTGTGTGTCTTTCAGCGTATCATCATACCATCTTCCAAGGCTCTTGACTGGTTCTTCTGTGACTGTTGGAATGGCCTGGTTGGCAACACTGAAGACCACAGATTCGGCCACTTTTCCTTTCCTCAGTGAGAGACTCCGTGATTTCTTTGGCTTGAACTTCATTCTGGATGAGGCAACTATGTCGTCCAGCCTCTCCAGACACTGACGTGTCTCGTCTTCTCTGGATGAAATCACTGTAGTGTCATCCATGAAGGCCTTGAGAGGAGGCATCTTGTATCCATCGCCAAGGTCTGTTTGTCTCGCGTTGTTTGTTGCTGCTTTCAAGATGAGTTCCATTGCCAGCACGAACAGTATCGGGGAAATTGCACAGCCCAATTGCAATGCCCACTTCCAAGTTGATCCAATCAGTTGTGTACTCTTGGTAGAGAACCGCATTGAGAAGCCATTGAAGTACTTCTTGAGCATGGTCGCGGATGTTCTTTGGCACATGGTACATCTCAAGAGCCAACTGTATCATCTTATGGGGCACAGATCCATATGCGTTTGCCAGATCAAGCCACACTACGTCCAGGTCTCTCTTTTCTGTTTTTGCTTTTTGGATTGCGTCCCAGATCATTGTGGCGTGTTCTACACAGCCAGCCACGCCTGGGATGCCACCTTTCTGGACTGACACATCCAAGTACTTGTTTTCCATCAGGTACTTGGTCCAGCCTTGCTGCCATGACAGAGAAGAAGATTTTCCCTTTTGACGTTCAGTAGTGATATTGGCCTGAACTGGCTGATGTCACTTGAGTTTTTATTATTTAAAGAAAGGGGGGGAAACAGCGTCGTTAGCTCCATCAGCAACGAAACGAACGAACGATGACCACGACCCAGTCCGACCTGTCAGCCCTATTCAAATTCAAAATGAGCACGACCAACGAATTAATTCGAGCGCTAGTGCATTCTGGTCTACTGCGCAAGAAAAGGAATTCAGCTAAACCACCAACAGAGCGGGGCTAAAATCTTCTACCAACGTAGTTCTGAACATGTTACCTGTTTCTACCTAATTTCCCGTAAGTCGTCCGACATAGACCCTCCCCCCCCCCCCCCTTTTGTTTCAGTCTTTACCACTTTACCTCGAAATATATAGTTCGTCCGACATAGATCTCAGGGTGTTTTTAGTCATAGGAGGGTTTGGGGCACAAATTTAGATCTAACGATTAAGTCGCGTGCTTAAACCAAAAAAGCAGCAAACAAATTTGCTTTATACCACCAACACGAACGGTAAATAGCTTTCGAATCGAAGAGATTTTGTACGTTTTGCTAGTTTGTGTCTTTTTTTTCTTTCTTTCTTTAATCGAAATTCAAAGTAAGTTATTTGTGTATGCCACGAAAACTATCGCTGGCTTCACATTAAGGCAGAATGTGTATTTCACTTGTTCAGACAGTAGATATCCTCCCTCCCCCCCCCCTCCTCTCTTCTCTCTCTCTCTCTCTCTCTCTCTCTCTCCTCTCTCTCGCTCTCTCTCTCAAGTATTCCACATGGGCACGCACTCCTACACTTGCCTGTTGTAAACAGCCTATCATTTGGTGATAATTATGTGACCAGTTTCTATTTTTTCTTTCTTTGCATTTTTTTTTGTGGTGGGGGGGGGGGGGGGTTGTTGTTTTTGTTTTGGGGTTGTTATTTTTTTTGTGCTTTTTTTTAATTCACACACACACACACACACACACACACACACACACACACACACACACACACTCTCTCTCTCTCTCTCTCTCTCTCTCTCTGACAGAAAAAGGAGGGGGGGGGGGGGGGACAAGTAGAAGAGTCTGAAGGGATTGGTGTCAAAATGGCCTGTACAAACTTTGCATTTTTTTTCTGTAAACAAGAATGTTCATAAAAATGCATCTCTCTCTCTCTCTCTTCTCTCTCTCTCTCTCTCTCTCTCTCTCGTTTTGTTCAGAACTGAAGTGTATGAATAGCTATAGTCTCTCCTTTAAAAAAAAAAAAAAAAAAAAAAACACTTATCAAATATAAGACATTGTTTTTTTCCCCAAGAAAATGAAACCCCTTTTTTTTTTTTAATAAAATGCAGTTTAACTTTTTAGATTTCAAACTTTTCAAAACGAAAATTGACAACCCTTTTAATGTAAATTACCTTACGTTGTTCATAACAAAATTTTTGTTTGACCCGACGTGCGGTTTTCTATATGCCCGGAAAAATTTTCCCATCTGGCTTGTCTGATGTCCTCTTTTTTTCTTTTGTTTTGTGTTTGTGGGGGGGAGGGGGGGGGGGGGGGGGGGGGGGGGGGGGGGGGGGGGGGGGGGGGGGGATGAGTGTGCGTGCTTTTGTTCGTCGGGTACATTCGAAAAAACAAACGCAGGGGGAAAAAAAAAAGCTTTTCATTAAAGGGTTTTTGGGAAGTATAATAATAAATGTAAAACCTAAAATTTATTTTACACGTAGTTTATCTTTTTGGAGATCCCCCTTAGGGACGGGGCCCAAATCTATCAAAAAGGGAGATTTTATCAATCCCGAGATCTATCGATGCGGAGATCTATCGAGGGGAAACCCAACCACGCTCCGAGTGGACCCCAGGGGACCCCCATATATTAACCACCCAAAATTTTTTGTACTCAGGAATTAAAAAGTGCGAGCCATTTTTTAGTTATTTTGTCAATGATCATTCGAAAGATTTTTTTCCCTTTTAACATAGTATAGGGCCGGGGCACCCTTTATATAAAGGGGTCCGAATCCCTTCTCTTTTTAATTTTTAAGGGGTTGCCTCTTGTCCCCCTCATATCTAGTATTTTGTCGTTTCAACCCTTTTAAAACCCTTATTAGAGTTTTGGTTTCCTTGACCATCATTACCTCATTCACCACATCATCATTATCATCGTCACGATAAACATTATCATCAGCATCATCATCATCGTCATCATCATCATTATCATTTCTCTTTGTCACGGACAAAAAAATGAAACAACCAAACTTGGGGGGAAACAACCTAATTTGGGGGGGACAACCAAAACTTGGGAGTGCCACCAATTTTTTTCGGACCTAAGCCCAAACTCAACATTCTGGGCGTCAGAAAGACGGGCCCTGGTTTCGGGTCCCGGCCAAATTTTTAAGCTTAGTGGAGAGGCTTCGGGAAGAGGGTCTGCCCGGCAATAGGGCTAAGCAGCTTTGACCAAAACCCCTTTCGTGTCTAGCGAGACGAGCCCGCAGGGGCCGAGCCAAGCTCATCTAGCCCCCTTTGTGGAACCAACGTCATTGTTACTCGGACGCCCGTGGTGCCAAACCCAAACCTCAGGGGCCCAATTTGTTTGACCAGTGTCCACCCCTTAAGCCAAAACCCGCGCCAGTGAAGTGGGGAAAGGGGGGGAAAGGGTTAGTGTGTGGTTTTTTGGGGGGGGAAAAAAATTAGCTAACCCAATTAAATGCCCAAATTGACCCCCAAAAGGGGGGAAAAGTAAGGCGTGTAGAGGGGGGAACCTGCCCATGATTTAAACACCCAAATTGGAATTTAGAGGGAGAAAAAACCTCGGGTGCCCGGGGAAAAAATACTGACCAATGGTCCCCTCGCCCTTTTTGGAATCGGAACGAATAAGAAAAAGGTGGGGGTGAGGGGACAGGAGAACGAGGGGGAAAAAACAAACAGAGAATGAGGGGGTTTTAAAGGGGGGGGGTTTTGGGCCCCCTTTTTTGCCAAAGGGAAAAACCCAGAGAGATGAAGAGAGGGGGAAAACGGGGGGAAAGAACAAAACAAAGAGAAGGGGGGAAGAGGGTTTTGGGAGTGGGCTCTGCGGAGAAAGGGGGCCAGAGAGAGAGAGAGTTTGAGGGAAAAGAAAACCCAAAGGGTTGAGGATTACCCTTGAGATAGTCTCCCGGGGAAAAGGACTGAGGAGAATGGGAAAAGAGAAAAAGAGTTGCAAATTTATGAAGAAAAAAAGAAAGAAAAGAAAAAAAAAAAAAAAAAAAAGGAAACCCATGTCCTTTTGGAAAAAGAGCAGACTAAAAAAGAGAGAGAGGAGAGGGCAATGCGTTAATGCAGGAAGAAAGAAAGGAGAACAGATTGGATTTTGGGATAGTCCTGTTTTTACCCTAACCGGGGGGTTCGCCCTCATACCTGGCGGGCGTCATTTTGCCGACAAAACCCCACAAAACCCAACCCAAAACAGTCTAAACCTGCCCAGGCCCCACCCCGACCAACCCCCGGGCCGCAGTTGTGTCGTGTTGGGAAAGTGACAGTGAAAAAAAAAAGAAAAAAAAAGAAAAGACAGTGATTCGTGAAATAGTTAAAAATCCCCTGGCCAGGTAAAGGGGAAATCTGTTTTTTCCCCGGGGTTTTTTAGTTAATGATTTTTAGATAAATGTTTTGTGAAGTTCGGGAAAGAGAGAATGTTTTATTTCATTTGACTCTAATGAAATTGATGTTCTTTCTATGTAAAGTAAAAAAAAATAGTTATAGCCCTTTACTAGGGGTTTTTGATTAACAAATGCATGTATATGAATGAGATTGAAAAGCAAGCGGGAGTGTGTTTGGGCTGTGCGTTTAGCCCTTCCCCCCACTGACATTACACCCGAGGTTGACAATTTATTGGCAAAGCCTCCCAAAGGAATTCGGGCCCCATTTATTAAAATTTGTTTCAACCCCTCAGGGGAGGAAGTTTGGGGGGGTTTTCAAGAAATTGAAATCCTAAGAAAAAATTTTTGTCTTACTGTTTTTTTTCCCAAGAAGTTAAATACAAACTTGGCATTGCTTCCAAGATATTTAAATTTCAGGCTTGGCTTTTCCCCCCGAGTATTTTTTCGCACAGATTTCCTATAATTCGTCTCAAAGTTGGGTTTCAGGCGTTGGGCGTCTTTTTAAAAACTAACTACTTTTGTCCCAAGTTTAAAAATTATCATTCATAGGATTTTTGCATTACGTCACTCGTGTGGGAAAACCAACCCAGTTGGGGCCCTGTGTAGTAAAAAATCTTTTTAAAAAAAAAAAAAAAGAGATATAAGGGGCGGAAGAAAAGAAACACCCCTTTGAAAAACCCAATTAGAGTTGAGTGGTAGAAAAAAGGAGGTCGCTAAATTTTGAAAGAGCTAGTTAGGGAAAGAACAGTTTTTTGTCAGGTTCGGCCTTTTTTAACCATACTTTTGAAAGAGAGACAGCCAGAGACACAGGGGATTTTTTTGAAGTCGGAGGTGTATTAGAGGGCACGTTTGGGGGGAAGGTGCAGGAGAAACGGGTGCTAGGCACAGGTGGGGAAAGGGGGCAAGGAGCCAGGGGATTTTTCTGCAAAGTTTTGGAAAAAACCCCAGTGGTGGGGCAAAAGGGGAAGGGCAAAAGGACATTGGGTTGTTTCATTTGTCACAAGAAGGGACTTTTGGCGGGGGATTGCCCGCATGAGGTTCCAAAAAGGCAGCCTTGCAAGAGGTGGATAAGGGTCGTCAAGGGAAAAAAACCTGCATGGGAAAAAAAAAGGGATTCGCTGAAGAGGGTGAAGTGCAGGCCCATGGCTAGCACGGACAGCAGTCCGTGTCAGGGATGGAGGGCCTAGGGGTGAGTGGTTTTGTTACCCGTTTGGGAAAAAGGGTGGGTTGGGGCCACAGGGGGAAAAAAAGTGTTTTCGAGACCTGGTTTTTTTCCATTTTCGGGGTAGTACAACAACGTTTTGGTTTGATAAAGGGGATTTTTACAGGGCAAATCCAGAAACCGTACTCTAATCGATGGGACTGGAGGGAGTTTCCAGTTTTTTTAAATAGAAGTACGTAAACCCCTTTTTCCAGGCGAGTTGTTTTTCGTTGGTGATTTGGAAAAAACCCCTTCACGATTTTTATATTGGAAATATTCCCCCTGCAAGGGAAACCAAGGGGGTCCGAGTTGTTGGCTGCTACAGGGGGAGCAGTTTTAAAAAAAAGGGCAAGAAGGAGGAAAGGGTTGATAAACCGTTAGTTGTTCCAGGAAGGAAATCGGGATAGATGTGTCGGGCCCGATGAGTTCAGGGCAGGGAGGAACAAGACCCTTCGCCGTGGAAAATCTTTGGGAAATTGGGAAAAAAGGGGGAGGAAACAGGGGGGTTGAGGAGGAGACAGAAAATTTTTTGTGAAAAAGGGGGGCTGTTGTACCGAGGGGTTCAACCCAAGGGGGAAAAGGTAAGGTGACCACTCCCGTTAGGGGGTACCAGCATTTTTTCGTGACAAATGTCTGTCAGTGGGTCCCGAGCGCTCATTGGGGAGTCAAACTCGGCAAACCCGGGAAAACGGTCTGACCGAAATCTTTGATGATTTTTAAAAGGCGCAGCAGCAATCATTGATGAGGTTAAAGAAAATCAAACAAAGAAGGGGAGATTTTGTTGCCTAAGTTTCCGGAGAAGGGGTCATACAGGGTGTGTCACTGTATGGGAAAGGGGGAAAACAGTAGGAGTTCCTAGGTTTTGGGTTTTCGGAGGCGACACCAAAACAGCCAGAAAGGGGAAAGGTGGAGAAGATGATGAATTCAGAGAGACCAAAGACCAAAAAAAGGGGGGGCAGGAGTCTCCCAGGGTTTTTTTGGGGTTTTATAGGGAGTTTTTTTTCCAAATTTTTGCAGCAATCACCGGGCCTCTCAGTGGGTTTTAAAGGCAAGGGGAAACCCCAGTGGTTCCCAGTGGTCAGGGCCCCTGCAGAGCAAGCACACAGCGGGTTGGAAAAACTAGGTTTCCCGGGCCCTTTTTGAAGCCACCAGAAAAAGTCCAAAAAAATTTTTTGGGTTTCGGGCCCAAAAAAATCAGGGGGTGGGATAGGTGCATTTTTGTTGCAGGGGCATGAAGGGGTCGGTTTCCTGTGGATAGCTAGCAGGAAGTTGACAAATTTTGAAGAAGGGTACGCCCAAAGGTAAAGGGGTGTTTACTGTTTGGGTGGGCCCTGCGAAGTTCCACAAATACTTTTATGGGAAAGGTTCGGATTTGAGGGGGGATATCAAACCCCTCCAAATTTTCCCGCAGGAGGCGCAGTTTTAAAAAAAAGCAAGTGCTGCTTTTGGGGAATGGGGGAATGCAGCCCTACAGGTATCGAGTGCGTACATCCCAGGTCGAAAGAATGTCGGGCGACTATTTAAGTCGTGTAGTCTAGAAGCTGCAAAATCAGAGGAAGTCAGTCCTTTTCCAGGGGGGCTTTGTTGATAAAATGTGTTGATGGGAAAATTATTTTTGATTGGTAAAGGGGTTTTTCCCCAGTTTTTTTTGGTTCATTATTTTTTTTTGGGGTGAGACTTTTTCATATTTTTTGGGGAGGGCTTGTTCATGTGGATGTAGTTTTTGCTTTGGGGGATACAGTCGCATGTGTAGGGATGCATTATTTGCAATAAGTGAGGATGGAGATTCCTCAGTAAGGGGGATTTAAGCGATCAAATTATATTGGGGCTTTTCATTTAAAAATTTTTGAAGAGAAATGTGGCAAATCCGCAGGGAGGGGAAAAATTCATAAGTTGTGCCCCAAGGTCGTTTTTAAAAAATGAGTTTAAATTTAAAGCAAGACGCACGTCCAAAAGAAAAAACTCATTGGAGTGGTATTCACAAAATTTTATATTTTATAAATTTTTAAAAAACCCTTGGTTTTAAAGTATTTTCCGAAATTTGCCGTGTAACTGTGGGTTTAGCAAATTTTTGGTTTTTTGGCTTTTTTTTACCGTTGTTTTTTAGACAATGCGGAGCATGGTCTTTTGCAAAAGGGGGAAAATTTTCAAGGCAAAAAAAAAAGAAACAAACCCAAAATTGGGGGAAACAACCCAACTTGGGGGGAAAAACCTAACTTTGGGGGGTCGCCAGCCAATTTTTTTCGGCCCCAATCCCCAAAAACCCAAAAATTCTGGCGTCAGAAAGAAGGGCCCAAAAGGTCGGGTTTCCGGCCCAAAAAAGCTTAGGGAGAGGGTTCAGGAAAAACGGTCCCCGTCCCCCGGGTATACGGGCAAAGCACTTTTAAACCCAACCCCCTCGGGTTGGGCTAGCGAGACGAGTCGCAGAGCCCAAACTCAAAATCATCCCAGCCCCTTTGTTGGGAAACCCAAAGTCATTTTTTACTTCGGACGTCGTGGGGCCCCAAACCCCCGACTCAGCTGGCCCAAATTTTGATTGCCCGTGTCCACCCCCTTAACCACACCCCGCCCGTGAATAGGGAAGGGGGAAGGTTTTGTGTGTGTGGGGGGGGGTGAAAATTTGCTAATCAATTTAAAAAGACCAAAAAACCCCCACCAAAAGAGTAAAGGGGGTAAAACGGGACTGTCATGAATTTTAACATCCAAATGGAAAAATTTGGGGAGACAACCTCGGTTTTCGGGGTAAAAATACGACCAATGGTACTCGCCCGTTTTGGAGATCGGAACGAAAAAGAAGAATGTGGGGGGGGGAGGACAGGAGAACGAGGGGGAGAACGAACAGAGAGATGAGGAGGTTTTAGGTGTAGTCTCTGCACGAGGGAAAAGGCAGAGAGATGAAGAGAGGAAGAACGAGGGGAAGAACGAACAAAGAGAGAGGGGGAGAGAGGTTTCTGAGTGGAGCTCTGCAGGAGAGAAGGGCAGAGAGAGAGAGAGATGAGGAGAGAAGAGAACCAAGTTGAGAGATTAGCATGAGATAGTCTGCAGAGGAAGGACTGAGGAGAGATGTGGAGAGAGAGAAAGAGTTGCTAATTTATGAAGAAGAAAAGAAAGAAAAGAAAAAAAAAAGAAAAGAAAAGCAACCATGTC
>CM031616.1:42800112-42802612 GCA_018398815.1 Conus ventricosus | reverse complement strand
GGGGGGGGGGGAGGGGGGGGGGAGGGGGGGGGGGGGGGGGGGGGGGGGGGGGGGGGGGGGGGGGGAGCGGGGGGGGGGGGGGGGGGGGGAGTGCGCGCACGATTTGGGTATATGGTGGGTGTGGTAATTGTTAAAAGTCTCTTCGTTTAAAAAGAAGTGATTTTGGGGGTGCTGCTGTGATAGTGGTGTTACGGTCTTCCATTAGGCCTTTTTTTTTTCACGACTGGTGATAGCATGATGTTCACACACTCTTCATAAAGAGCCAAGGACAAAGAACAAACTACCCAAAGTGGGTGTAAATACCGAGTTGTTTAGAAGTGGTTCTCCGCCGGGCGTTTGATTGACTCCATTGAGTTCACTCTTGGGCGTCTTCCTCGTCTTCACCCTTTTATTTGTTTTGGAGTTTGAAAGGCGGGAGGCGGTGTAGCCTCTCCTCCCCCCCCCCCCCCCCCCCCCCCCCCCCCCCCCCCCCCCCCCCCCCGAGAATGACTCATTATTTGTTTTCCCACCTGACTTGAGATGACATAGATTTGAATGTTGGGGAGGGTGGGAGTGGAGGTGCGTTGAGGAGTTAGTCGTTTCCTTCCTTTCATTGTGCTGTTGATTTGTGACGCTGTCGCCCGAGAATTTTTTTCAGAGGCGTCCGACCGTAGTACGTGATTTTCCTCGTTTATTTTGAGGCCACACAGTTTGATACAGACTGCGTGGAGAATAGCTTGGCTGTTGAAGGACTAACATATTCGTGCTAGGTGGCACGATTTCTGATCTCTCAGGTCTTGTTCAATGGGATTGATGATGGGCTTTCTCCCACCCGCTTGTACAGTTCTTTGTCCACGTAATCTGTTTTATCGTTAATCAATTTTTACACAATGTTGCTTCCTCTTTGGCTGTTTTGTGAACATTAGCAGACATTTGTCTAGTTCTTATGCAGTTCGCTACTTTTATCAACAGAAACTTGGCAGTTTAACGTTGGTTTCGGATCATTATCGGTATTGTCGTGATTCAAGCGGCGTTTTTCATTGTTTCTTCTCTGTCCTCATTCAAAGCCACCCTCTGCCCTCCCCCCTTTGTGTCGATCTCATAGATTAGCGCTGACCCGAAGAGAGTCCATTCTGTCCGTGTGAGCGCCATCAATGCCATCAATACAAAGGATGGGGGGGGGGGGGAGAGGGGCGGGGGGGGGGGCTCTGAACTAGCATATTTTAAACCACAGAGAAATCATAGCAATAGGCAGTACAATGAGTAGAAATTAAGCCTTTCTTATTCATTTATATATGACTGACCTTAACTAGGCTGACCCTGGAGAAAGGTCCAGTGGCGGTGAGGAAAGACCCACTGACCACAGGGAAAGTCCTGTTGACAGTGGGAAAGACTACAACTTTGGATTCTCTCTTGAGGGCACATAAGACCGTATGGTGAAAGCTTGGCTGTGTCTGGAGTGGCACTGTCTTCATCTGTCCGTGGGCAGGGGTGGTTGGTCTGTGGGGTGTGCTCGGCAGCTGGGGGTGGTGTTTTTTCGCCGGTGGGCTCTGCAGTCATGAAATACGGGCTGGTACACCCATGGGGGATGCTACTTTGGGGCTGTTATGAGCTGCATCCTGTAGTCTAATTTACCTCTGTTCAGGAGCAGTTATGTCCCTTGATATCTTAATGGAGTGTCCTGCGCGTGCCTGTACCCCATCGTCAACACAGCGCAGGCCTCCAGGGTGGTACAGGACTGCTCTAAGGGCAGGTGAAGACAGTGCTTCTCTGGGTCCTCCCCAGCACCTTCGGGTGTTTCTTTTTCTTCTTATGACTGGATATTTTTACGTGTATTTTTTCACCACAGAAACGTCTGTAATATCTTCCTTCAAAAACGACTTTTGTCGACGTCATCGTCATTTACCTCAGTCCCATGCGTTCGTTCATTTTTGTTCGAACACCATTTTCGCGCCGTTTTGTTGAAAATCTCCAGATGCGCATGCGCAGGTAGCAAAAGCAGTGCACTGTGTCAAACGAATTGGGGCAGGATTGGTGCCGCACGCATTTCAAGAAAAGGAAATTTCGATCAAAATGAAAATCGTAGTTTTCAGAGCACGACCGCAGATACGTGTTCTGATAATATATAGAAAACTTGCTGTGGTATGCAGGTCTGCCCTATAATATAGAACTCGGTGACCTGCCAGTGTGTTGAAGGTTTGATGCGACACCGTTTTTGTCTTGATTACACGTGCATATGCTCGAGAGTGCTCCTGCACATGGACAAACCAGTCTGTGTCATTGGCGAACACTTCAGTCGAAAGTCCGCGTTTGGCATTCATTCAATAATAGTTGTTTGCCTTGAGTTGCAAACCGTTTTTATGGCAGCAGCAGCAGCAGCAG
The DNA here is from genome assembly GCA_018398815.1 of Conus ventricosus. Classification (NCBI taxonomy): domain Eukaryota; kingdom Metazoa; phylum Mollusca; class Gastropoda; order Neogastropoda; family Conidae; genus Conus; species Conus ventricosus. Next base: position 42,800,251 of record CM031616.1, on the reverse strand, counting down.
CAGCAACAACAACAGCAACAACAAGAATGACTACAATAAAATATTTGAATTATAAAAGCAATGCCCTTTGTTTGCATATTATCTGCGTGCCTACACATGCATTCGTGTATTGTAAATTTTCAGTAAATCTAATGTAATC
>CM031616.1:42769380-42784112 GCA_018398815.1 Conus ventricosus | reverse complement strand
CTTCTCTCTCTCTCTCTCTCTGCGTGCGCGCGCGGGGGTGTGTGGTTATGCGCGCGTGCATGCTTACGTACTGTGTGTTCACCCTCTCTCTCTCTCTCTCTCTCTCTCTCGCTCGCTCTCGCTCTCTCTCTCTCTCTCTCTCTCTCTCTCTCTCTCTCTCTCACACACACACACCACACACACACACACACACACACACACAACACTCACACTTGGGCATGCGTTCTTGTATCTGCTCTTGTATGTGTGCGCATGCATTACTGCGTGTTTGTATGTGTGGTATTTGCGTGTGCGTGCACTTAATTCGCAAATGCGTTCGTCACAAGCCTTTTTTTAAGAAAGGGGGGAGGGGGAAGGGGGGGGGGGGGGGGCGTAAAAACAAAGAAAAATGAAAACGAAGGAAGGACAGGAGCAGGAGGAGTCGGATGTTGGGAGAGCAGAGGTGGTTGAGGGAACGGGGTGTGGTGGGGTGGGGGAGAGAAGTGTAAAGTAGCTTTGAAGATGCTTTAGATGGCAATGATGTCACAGAGTTGCTGCCCCAGGAATCTAATCGGAATATAATTTCCAGAAATATCCGTTTATTGCTGGTAAGAACTTTTGCAACGACGCTATGGGCGCATTAAACCAGTCAAACCGGGCGTCGGTCCGGAAAGGTAATTTTATGAACGCCGTGACATCGAGGGGTTGGCTGGTTTAACGCTATGTTAATGTTTGGGTCTCTCCGGCCAGAGGATGTGAATCATTGGACTCTAATGTGCTGTGACTGAGAGAATCTCAAAAAAGAGGTGATTCAGTGGATTCATTGCACCGTCGTTGAAGGGTTAACCGGGTGTACTCGGCAAAAGAAGTTATGAAGTGAATTCCACAGTTTTGAGGGTGTGTGTGTGTGTGTGTGTGTGTGTGTGTGTGTGTGTGTGTGTGTGTGTGTGTGTGTGTGTAAAGGGGGGGGGGGGGGGGGATTCACTGGTGTATTTGGTCCTGTCAGTAAGAGGCGATTAAGTAAACTCCAGTATGTCGTCATGTAGGGCTTATGGGTTAATCAGTTAAATATCTACTCGTATCACGAGGATATATTTCAGTGAACTCCAATGCATGGTGAAATGGGTGGTTTGGTGGTGTTGGTGATAGGTGTGTGTGTTGTGTGTGTGTGTGTGTGTGTGTGTGTGTGTGTGTGTGTGTGTGTTGTGGTGTCGTGTGCGTGCGTGCGTGCTTTTGTGTGTGTATGTGTGTATGTGTGTGTGTGTGTGTGTGTGTGTGTGTGTGTGTGTGTGTGTGTGTGTGTGTGTGAAAACTGGTGCAATAGGTGGTTATCTCGGAAAGCGATGATTCAGTGAATTCCAATGCATCGTTACTGACGGATTCACCAGTTTAATATTTGATTTTCCCCAGTGAAAGGTTACCTGATGCCATATTCGGTTTTGTTTAAAAAAAAAAGATGAATTAGAAAAAAAAGACAACGTCGTGTGGTGGTTATCCAGTTCTCAGATTCTTTCAAAAATAAGTGATTCAGTGAACTATAGAGCTCCGTAATAAGTCTTGTTGACCGTCTTAATTTACAAATTCGTTCTTTTTACTGTCATTACCCAACATCGCTTCCACATTACTTCACCTTTTTTCTTTGGACTGTTATATTCGGTTCTTTGAAACAAAACCCGAACGCCGCTTCCACATACTTCACCTTTTTTCTTTGGACTGTTTATTCGGTTCTTTGAAACAAAACCCGAACCGCCGCTTCCACATACTTCACCTTTTTTTTTTGGACTGTTTATTCGGTTCTTTGAAACAAAACCCGAACCCCCGCTTCCACATACTTCACCTTTTTTCTGTTGATGTTTATTCGGTTCTTTGAAACAAAACCGAACGCCGCTTCCACATACTTCACCTTTTTTTCTTTGGGAACGGGTATATTCGGTTCTTTGAAACAAAACCCGAACCCCGCTTCCACATACTTCACCTTTTTTCTGTGGACTGTTATATTCGGTTCTTTGAAACAAACCGAACGCCGCTTCCACATACTTCACCTTTTTTTGTGGGACTGTTATATTCGGTTCTTTGAAACAAAACCCCGAACGCCGCTTCCACTTACTTCACCTTTTTTCTTTGGACTGTTATATTCGGTTCTTTGAAAAAAAAACCGAACGCCGCTTCCCCCATACTTCACCTTTTTTCTGTGGACTGTTATATTCGGTTCTTTGAAACAAAATTCGAACGCCGCTTCCAATACTTCCCCTTTTTTTCTTTGGAGGGTATATTCGGTTCTTTGAAACAAAACCCGACGCCGCTTCCACATACTTCACCTTTTTTCTTTGGATGTTATATTCGGTTTTTTGAAACAAAACCCGAAGCCCGCTTCCACATACTTCACCTTTTTTTTTTGGGGATGTTATATTCGGTTCTTTGAAACAAAAACCGAACGCCCGCTTCCACATACTTCACCTTTTTTCTGTGGACTGTATATTGGGTTCTTTGAAAAAAAACCCCGAACCCCGCTTCCACATACTTCACCTTTTTTCTTTGGACTGTTATATTCGGTTTTTTGGAAACAAACCCGAACGCCGCTTCCACATATTCACCTTTTTTCTGTGGACTGTTATATTCGGTTCTTTGAAACAAAACCCGAACGCCGCTTCCCCCTACTTCACCTTTTTTCTGTGGACTGTTTATATTCGGTTCTTTGAAACAAAACCCGAACGCCGTTTTCCACATACTTCACCTTTTTTCTTTGGATGTTATATTCGGTTCTTTGAAACAAAACCGAACGCCGCTTCCACATACTTCACCTTCTTTCTTTGGATGTTATATTCGGTTCTTTGAAACAAAACCCGAACCCCGCTTCCACATACTTCACCTTTTTTCTTTGGACTGTTATATTCGGTTCTTTGAAACAAAACCCGAACGCCGCTTCACATACTTCACCTTTTTTCTGTGGACTGTTATATTCGGTTCTTTGAAACAAAACCCGAACGCCGCTTCCACATACTTCACCTTTTTTCTTTGGACGGGTTATATTCGGGTTCTTTGAAAAAAAACCCGAACGCCGCTTCCCATACTTCACCTTTTTTCTTTGGACTGTTTTATTCGGTTCTTTGAAACAAACCGAACGCCGTTTCCCACATACTTCACCTTTTTTTTTGTGGACTGTTATATTCGGTTCTTTGAGACAAAACCCGAACGTCGTTTCCCACATACTTCACCTTTTTTCTGTGGACTGTTATTTTGGGTTTCTTTAAAAACAAAACCCGAACGCCGCTTCCAATACTTCACCTTTTTTTGGGGGACTGTTATATTCGGTTCTTTGAAACAAAACCCGAACGTCGCTTCCACATACTTCCCCCTTTTTTTGTGGACTGTTATATTCGGTTCTTTGAAACAAACCGAACGCCGTTTTCCACATACTTCACCTTTTTCTTTGGACTGTTATATTCGGTTCTTTGAAACAAAACCGAACGCCGTTTCCCACATACTTCACCTTTTTCGTGGACTGTTATATTCGGTTCTTTGAAACAAAACCCGAACGCCGCTTCCACATACTTCACCTTTTTTTTTTGGGGACTGTTATATTCGGTTCTTTGAAACAAAACCCGAACGTCGTTTCCCACATACTTCACCTTTTTTCTTTGGGATGTTATATTCGGTTCTTTGAAACAAAACCCGAACGCCGCTTCCCATAATTCACCTTTTTTCTGTGGATGTTTTATTTCGGTTCTTTAAAGGCAAAACCCGAACGTCGCTTCCACATACTTCCCCTTTTTTCTGTGGATTGTTATATTCGGTTCTTTGAACAAAACCCGAACGTCGCTTCACTTTACTTCACCTTTTTTCTGTGGACTGTTATATTCGGTTTTTTTGAAACAAAACCCGAACGCCGTTTCCCAATACTTCACCTTTTTCTGTGGACTGTTATATTCGGTTCTTTGAAAACAAAAACCAAAACGTCGTTCCACATACTTCACCTTTTTTTTTCTGTGGACTGTTATATTCGGTTCTTTGAAACAAAACCGAACGTCGTTTCCACATACTTCACCTTTTTTCTGTGGACTGTTATATTCGGTTCTTTGAAAACAAAACCCGAACGCCGCTTCCCCCATACTTCACCTTTTTTCTGTGGATGTTATATTCGGTTCTTTGAAACAAAACCCGAACGTCGCTTCCACATACTTCACCTTTTTTCTGTGGACTGTTATATTGGGTTTCTTTGAAACAAAACCCGAACGTCGCTTCCACATACTTCACCTTTTTTTCTGTGGACTGTTATATTCGGTTCTTTGAAACAAACCGAACGCGCTTCCACATACTTCCCCTTTTTTTTCTTTTGGACTGTTATATTCGGTTCTTTGAAACAAAACCCAAACGTCGCTTCCACATACTTACCTTTTTTCTGTTGACTGTTATATTCGGTTCTTTGAAACAAAACCCGAACGCCGCTTCCACATACTTCACCTTTTTTCTGGGGGACTGTTATATTCGGTTCTTTGAAACAAAACCCGACGTCGCTTCCACATACTTCACCTTTTTTCTGTGGACTGTTATATTCGGTTCTTTGAAACAAAACCGAACGCCGCTTCCACATACTTCACCTTTTTTCTGTGGACTTTTTAATTCGGTTCTTTGAAACAAAACCCGAACGCCGCTTCCACTTTACTTCACTTTTTCTGTGGACTGTTTATTCGGTTCTTTGAAAACAAAACAAAGCAGACAAAACAAAACAAGCAAGCAAGCAAAAAAACCCAAAAAGACAAAAAAAAAAAGAAGGAAAGAAAGCCGTCTGATACAAAGTGGTGTTAAAGTCAGCCAGTTCTCTGATAATTTCAAAGGAAGGTGATTCAATGGACTACAGTGCACCGTCGCTCGACTGATGGCCCTCTTAAATTTTCATGTTCGTTTTTGTTTGTTTGTTTGTTTTGTTGTTGTTTTGTCTTTCCGAACGTTGCTCCTAAATGCTCCCCTTCTTTTCAAGGGACTTTTTTTTTTTTTAGGTTGTTGCTTTTGATGTCGTTTTTGTTACGAGGAAGATGGGGTTTTGTGTGCTGGGGAGAGCTGAGAGAGAGACATTGAGAGAGAGAGAGGAGAAGAGAGAGAGAGGAGGAGAGAGAGAGAGAGTGAGAGAGAGAGAGAGAGAGAAACCACACGTACACGAATACGAAAAGTTTTGTTGAGGGTAAAATGGAAAAAGCTATCAAATTTTTAACCATGCACTGACAGAATGAATAAGTGAATGATTAATAGATAAGAATAGAATGAAAAAAATATGAAAACAGGCAACTTGGAAGATGTCCCTCGCTGTCCATCATCGCCTCCGCCCCCACCCTACCGCTGTCCCTTGTTCAAAACAAAGAAGATAAAGGCAATGTAAATGATGGCAAAGAAAAAACAAAGGAAAAAAAGGGGAGTCATCATGAAAACTTTTACATAACCCTTTGACCCATAAATCACAATACTCGGCTCATAAACAAATAATGAGAAGGGCCAACAGCAAAGCAACAATAAAAATAATGCATTGTGGTCAGACTCCACATTACCAACAGCAAAAAAAGTTTAGTTACACCTTTTCCATTAAATTTTTGTGATATAATGCTTTGAAAGATCAGCTGTTCATATTTTTTCAGATAGTGGGGGGGTCTCATTCCAGAGTTTACAACCCGAAAACGTATGAGACGACACGAAAAGATCAGTTCTTGGACAGGGAATAAGTGTAGTATGTTTGTTACTATATGTATGCACTTGAAATGTGGCACTTGCAGTTATAACAGGTGCTACGCTCTTCATGATTTTGTACATAAAGACAGCAGATAAACAGGTGCTAGGTTCTTCATGATGTTGCACATAAAATCACCCTCTTTTTTTTTAAAAGCGTTTATATCAGGTTAAATGGGAGGATATTTTAGTTCTCTTTAGTCATTAACTTGCAGAGAAGAAGATTTGAGCGGTATAAGTGCAAGAGAATGTCTATACACGCGTTCCATTAGTTTTAAGCAGCTTTGGCTTGCGACTCCTATTAAGTTGAGGCATTTTCAATATCATATTGTATAGATCTACGGAAATATAATTTCTGCGTATGTTGATAAACAGATATTTAATTCTGTTCTGCTGAACTGATTTTTTTTGGTTATCTTCTGGGATAAAGCAGAAACATGATTAGACCCAGAAAGATTATTATCAGCAGTGAGGCAAGAGAGGAGAGGGAGAGGAGAGAGAGAGAGAGAGAGAGAGAGAGAGAGAGAGAGAGAGAGAGAGAGAGAGAGAGAGAGAGAGGAGAGAGAGAGAGAGAGAGAGAGAGAGAGAGAGAGAGAGAGAGAGAATTTCACGGGTAATCCACACATGCTACCAAATCATGCTACTTGAAATTCTCTGTTTCTGTCTCTGCCTGACTGTCTGCCTGTCTGTCTGTCTGTATATCTGTCTGTCTGTCTAGCTGTCTGTCAGTCTGTCTCTCTCTCTCTCTCTCTCTCTCTCTCTCTCTCTCTCTCTCTCTCTCTTTCTCTCTCTCTCTCACACCACACACACGCGCGCGCACACGCACATAATCTCTCTCTCTCTCTCTCTCTCTCTCTCTCTCTCTCTCTCTCTCTCTCTCTCTCTCTCTCTCTGTGTGTCCATCTCATTCTCTCCATCCCTCTCTGTCCTTTTCAGGTTGTCTGCCTCTCTCTCTCTCTCTCTCTCTCTCTCTCTCTCTCTCAAAAAAAAAAAAAAAAAAAAAAAAAAAAACCATCAACAAGACCCCCACTTATAATTCTTTTTCCTTTAGCTTTCTTTTTGTTTGTACAATGTTAGTTCTCCTCCGTGGCTCTATTCATATCTCCTCTCAAAGATAGGGTGGCAGGAAATAAAGACTTTCTGCACTGACGCAAGCGATGAGGGCCTGTACCGTCACGTTTTCTCACCCGTCACGTTTTCTCACCTGGTGAGAAAACGTGACGGGTATGTCGTCACGTTTTCTCACCTTTACGTTTTGTCACCAGGTGAGAAAACGTGTCGGGTGTGGCATCACGTTTCTCACCTATCACGTTTTCTCACTCCTTGTGTTCTCTCTCTCTCTCTCTCTCTCTCTCTCTCTCTCTCTCTCTCTCTCTCTCTCTCTCCACACACACACACACACACACACACACACACACATACACAAACAGATACATACACAACTGCGCGCGCGAGCGCTCACCTAAACGTACGCACACTCAAACTCAGAATCACATCGAATTCAACGAGTGAGAGAGAGAGAGAGAAAGAGAAAAAGAGAGATTGAAAGGAAAAGAGACAGAGACACGGAGAGAGAGAAAGAAACTTTTGATTATTTTGAGAATGTGTCGTTTGATGAATATGGCACCACCCGTCACGTTTTCTCACCGGAGTGAGGAAACGTGACGAGTGAGAAAACGTGACGATACACCTGTCACCAGGTGAGAAAACGTGACGGGTGAGAAAACGTGACGTAACAGGGCCCAGCCGTCGGCTGGATTGTAAATTTATTACTACATAACGAACCAGATCGTGGAAGCATGTCTATCATCTGTTTCTTGATTGTGCGCGCTGTGTTTCAGATGGGGAGTTGGGAGGCATCGATAACGACGCTCTGGATTTTCACATCGACGACTACATCAATGGAGACGGGAGCATGTGAGTTTTCTTTGAACACTTTTGCCTGACCGCGTGCATGTCTGTCTGTCTGTCTGTCTGTCCATTGGTCAGTCTATTAATCTGGCATAGATTTGTCTGCGTTTTTACTCTCTCTCTCTCTGCCTCTCTGTCTCGTTTTCTCTCTCTGTCTCTCCGTCTCTCTCTCTCTCCCCTCTCTCTCTCTCTCTCTCTCTCTTCTCTCTCTCTCTTATTTTTCATTCCTCACTCTTTGTGTCTGTCTCTGTTTGCGTCTGTGTCTCTGTCTGTCTGTCTGTCTCTTTGTCGGACTGTCTGTCCTTTTGCCTGCCTGTATGTCTGTCTGTCCGACTGTCTGTCAATCTGTCAATCTGTCTGTCTGTCTGCCTGTCTGTCTCTCTCTCTCTCTCTCTCTCTCTCTCTCTCTCTCTCTGTTATTTAATCTGTAGGCCATCATCTGTAAATCTGTCGATTCATTTCACGCGCATAGGAACGAGTTGTGAGCTGATACCTGTTATTGTAAGCGGCCTAATCCATCATAAAGCAGTTGAATGCTCATGTCAACGCCAAAGGCGTCCAGAATATGTAAAGTATTTTGTAAACATGTTTTGGTAGAGAGCGAGAGGTGGGGGGGGGGGGGGAGGGGAGGAGAGAGAGAGAGAGAGAGAGAGGGGTTTTTTTTTCTCTGCTCCAGTACGGAATTCGAGGGTGAATAACCTTCTTTTGAGGCAGATTTATTGTGAAATATAGATTCTAGTGCGTGCGTTCTCTTTTTCTTTCCTGCTGCCTTTTCTTAATGGGGTTTCTTTTTCTTCCCGATAGCTTTGTAGAACAGTCTTTCATTCATGACTCAGATGGGAAACATGCACGAGTGCGTTCTCTCCCTCTCCCTTCCTCCCCCTCCCTTCCCCCTCTCCCCTCTCTCTTTTTCTGATGCATGCTGTCATACGTGCACATGTGTTTTTGTTTGAGCTTTTGCTCTGAAAATGCAACGACTTTATAGGTTGGTATCATTAAGTACCTGTTATCGTTTTCTATCAGACTCAGCTTGCGCGAGAATCATACACGCTTATGAGCGCACACGCGTGCTCCATGTGTGTGTGTGTGTGTGTGTGTGTGTGTGTGTGTGTGGGGCGTGCGTGCGTGCGTGCGTGCGTGCGTGCGTGCGTGGTGCGTGTGTGTGTTGTGTTTACTTACTTCCGTCAGTTGACGATTGTACGATTTCATGAAGATTGTTTATTTTTGTTTTATTATGATTATTTTTTTTATTTAATTAATTTTTTTTTTTTTTTTTTTTTTTGGGGGGGGCATGGGGTGTTTTGTTTTTGTTGTTGGGTGGCTTTTTTGGGGGGTGGTAAAGGGAGGGCAACCCATTAGTCTCTCTATTTTCCCAACTCGGCCAAGTGTGCCGAACACACTCGAGCTCAATTACCGTGTTTTATGAGGCGTGTTTGTGCGCCAGCCCGCGGCGCCGAGACGTCAGAGGCGAGAACCGCCCGGGGGTGTATCAGGAATATATGCCCCCTTCTTTGGTCTTCTTCTTGGTTTTGTTGTTGTTGTTTTTTTTCTGTTTAAAGATTGAGCGCATGTTCAATAGTCTGTGTATAAAATGACCGAAAAAAACGCATGAAACGACCGAAAGCGCAAAGTTTTACCTTCGAAAAGAAAGAAACGCATTTTTTCCCTTCGAAACTGCCCACGTGTGTATGTGCATCTACATGCATGTGCTTTAATTATGCTGCATACAAAGGTCAATTTGTGCATATGTTTTATGGAAGACAGATTTCCATTCCTACGGGACCCGTTTCCCAATAAAATGTAGACTTCATGATTCTTCGAAATGGCTTTGGGACACAAGAAACGATCAATCACTTATTTTTCATGAAGCAAAATTTCCGAAGCATGAGCACAAATGTGTTATCGTCATAAACAATGCGCACTTGTCGCCAAAGAAAAAATATACAATATTAACATCGATTATCAAGTGTGAGTTACATTAAGCATGAATTGAATCTAGGGTGGAAACGAACGCAGCAATGACTGTTCATCACAGAATACAACGTGCTTACTTTTACTTTTCCTCTTAACCCGCTCTACTTGTGAATATAGTCTTCCTTCCAAATTTACAAGAATCATTTGCAGTAATGACCGAAGGATAAGAAACCTGCCCTGTCATGGTGATCAAAACTTACAGTGAACCCGAACCACGCACTGTGTTGGGAATTCCACCAAAGTGCACGTTATACACGAAAGAATCGGAGAGACAATACACAAGCTAATTGAAATGGTTGAAATCTGTAAGGGAGGTAATAATGTGTTGGAGCTCACGTTCAGCGAGAGTGACCCCGTCGTTTTCGTTGGACATAGGTATGGTGCTGGTGGGCATGTCCAGATCGGTTTGCTTGACCCATGACCTTTTGCTCTTTCCGTTTTACTGCCGGTGGTTTTCCTACTGTCTGTTGCTGTTCTGTCTTTTTTGTTATGTTTTGTGAGACAGCGGAGCGTGTGATGTATTGACTGGTCTGGAAAAGCAGTTGATTTTAATGGAGGGTTTGAAACCAGGATTGTTAGCGGAAATGAATCCATGTTATCGAGGAGGGGGGGGGGGGGGGGGGGGGGGGGGGTCCTCATGCGCCGTGGCCAGTTGTTTTGAGTTTGCTTTCGAATGGTTACACGTATATGAGAACAAATCGGGCTGTCTTCAGTTTTTCGTTCTCTCTCTCTCGCCCCCCTCCTCCCTGCTCCCCCCCCCCCCCCTTCCTTTCCTTTCCTCGTTCTTGTCTTTGCCCCTTCTCATCCATCCTCGTCCCACCTCTCTCCTGCCCTCCCTTACTCTTCACAACAAAGCATGGTATGCTTTAGATGTGTTTTGTTGCGGCCGTGGTGCGTTCAAATGGCACGTGCCACTACATTTTTCTTGCTGATGTGAAACGCTGTGTTATAATTACGTGTCCAGGCTGGAAAAACCGGTCTCGCCCTTCTCCCCACCGCTGCCCCTACCCCGCCCCTCGTCCCTTCCCGCCGCCCTCGTCCCTTCCGCCGCCCTCTCCCCTCGCCTTCCCTAGCCTTGTTTTCTGTTTTCAAGGAAAGGTAACCCTACACAAAGTTATGAATGCTGTTGATGGCAATTCGAAGATTGAAGGGAATCAGAACGTTGTTTGTTACGGTGTTCGGCTTATGTTTATCACAGATTTGAATACCTGCGCCTGTAGAAAACAACAGCAACATCAGCAGCAGCGGCAGCAACAACATCAACCATAACAATAACATCATCATCATCATCATCATCAACAACAGCAACAACGACAACAGCAACAACAAGAAAGGAGAGGAAGACAGAGTGGGATGGGAATAAGGTTTGGAGCAGGAAATACTTTCTGCTATAAACTATGAAATGTGTGAGTGGGGTTTTCGGTCTGTTACGTAGTCAGGTGTTTTAATTCCATCCTTTCAACACCCATAGTTCCATTAGGTGTTTTATATGGCCTGGAGACTGGGATTCCCCAGGTGAATTCACGCAGACTGCTCAAGCATGCGTTAAACTGCTGTTATCAAATAGCTTTTTGAACTTCCATGTTTTCTGACCGTCTTTCTGTCTCTATCTCACACTCCCACCCTCTCTCTCTCTCTCTTGCTTGCTCTCTCCCACCCTCCCTCCATGCTTCCCTACCTTCCTCTCTACACGCGCGCGCGTATTTGTGTGCCTGTGTGCTCGCGCGCCCGTGTGCGGGCGTGCATGCGCGTGTGTGTATGTGTGTGTGTGTGTGTGTGTGTGTGTGTGTGTGTGCGTGCGTGTGTGTGTGCGTACATGCGTGCTTCCGTGCGTGTGTGTGTGTGTGTGCGCGCGCGCGCGAGGCGCGCGAATGTTTGCGCACTCGCTCGCGCGTGTGCTTGTGCATGAGTGTATAAGAATTCGTGTACGTGCATCTCTGTGATGACTTCGTCCTTCTTAGAGACTGAATGATAACCAGAAGAGCGTTCGTGACAGACCTTCGTCAAGGTTGGATGGATCGAGGACCCGCCCTGTGAGTCAGTTCATGAATGAAAACAACATTTTTTCTGCCAGGGAAATAAGCTGTAGGTACGATCTGAAAAAGTTGCTTCCCATAAACATTTTTTTACCCATTACAGGACACGAAACATATTCAAAATGTCAGCTGTTATGTTTATCACTAGAATCGTCAAATATTCAATGACAGTATATCACTTTTTAGTTAGCTATCAGTTCTGAGCAGGAACTTCTCAATGTTCGTGTTCTGTGAAAGATTGAAAAAAAGAATCATTTCAGTTGGACCGATCCAAGATTTACTGTTCAGTCCGGATCTGCATCACCGATCCACACTGAAGGTTAATGGATCCGTTCCTGAGCTACGTTCCATCTTCCCACCAAGTTTTGTTACGATCGGATCAGTAGTTTTAGCGTAATGAAATTGTTATAATCTTGCTGAACGATTGTGGATCCGCTGGTCGTTCCGAATACATACCAAAATGTTCGTCCTGAGGTCGTTCTATCTTTTCAGCATGTTTGAGTTAAAACGATTTTTAGCCATTTTACCTAATTCTACTGATAGACAAATAAGCAAGCGGACTTGGGTGAATGTTATTCATAGCTGAGTTAATAGCGGTTGATTTTAATGGCAAGTTATACAAGATGTAAAGCCAGGGCACTTAAAGGGGCAACAGGCATAGTGAAAAAATTGTGCATAAGCTAGAATGTTTTGTCTTGTTGGTGGAATGTGTGATTACGCTAGCTGATGACAGCATTTTGAGAATATATGTACCTTTAAGAGTTGCCAATGCAGTCGTATGAAATTAAATTTTTACAGTGCAGGATGGCCAAAAAAAAAAAAAAAAAAAAAAAAAAATTTCAATTATTCACGAGTTATTATTGCAATATTCTCTGCTTATAGAATGATTTCATTGTTCACTTATTTCAGTGACCAGCGGAATGTAGATTTTGTCGCGCCCATTACTCCTGAAAACCCAAAGATAATGATATATGGCATTCATCATGTATGTAAAATACTCTCAATGATTTATTTTTTGTAAGGAACACATATATCACTCCTCATGTATGAACTTTTGGCATCATTCTGTTACATATGAAGGGTAAATTTCTTTGGTTAGTTTAAGTCTTTAATTCGTTATAGACTGAACAGTTAAACGGAGGAAGTCGAGAGTAGAATATCAATCCTTCCGCATCTGAAGACTTGAAGTTTCCTTCTGACCTGGGTGCAAATTTCAGAACTTTGCCGCTCCCCCTGAACAAGCCAATCTTAAAGGAAACAAGTGATTTTGTTTACCCTGGACACGTGTATTTCGGAGCTGTAGCACCTTCTCAGTTGTGCTGAAGTAACAAAATATATCAATCAAGGCACCGATCTTAAGGTGGCCGGTGGAGGGCGGGAGGAGGGGGTGGTTCTAGACCTAAGCCAGAACTACACCCCTCCTGTTCCAAAAGCACTCCTCTATTAGTGATTCAGGGCGTGATTTAGAAGCACCTGGTGGAGTGAATATTGGCTCGTGCTCGAACTCTTATTGCTCTGCGTGATAAGCGGATAGGGATGGGGAGAGGGTGGAGAGTGGAATGGGCATATGTCTATATTACTCCATTGGGTTTTTTAACAGTTCAATGATGCAATGAATCTGCTTGTGCAAGTTTAAGAGATCATTTCAGAATAGTGTTCCCCGGGCTTTTGAGAGCGAAATTCAAGAATGTCTTTGCACGCACGCACGCACGCACGACACAAAAGCTTAAATGATTTTGTCACAATTACTGGAAAGGTTGAAAGAAAGTCTGTGGAACTGTTGGTTTAGAAAAGCGCGGGGTAGTATATTTTACTTGGGTAGCTGATGAAACGTATTGGCTTACCCCATGAGGATAGTATTTACAGCGCACTCGGAAACAAACAAACAAATAACTAAACCCTTCCGTAGTGTTCAACGCGTGTGCTCTCAGCACCGCTGTAGTGTGCTGGCTCAGAAGTAATAATATATAGCGTGTCACACTGGACAAAAAGTACACAGGGAGTGGTGAATTTTGTAATTGATATTCTGATCGAGCATCTACACTCACCAAATATGAATTAACAGACACGGATAACCATGCCAAGAGAGAGGTGGAAGGCCTGTCCTATACTACATTGTTTCACCAGAACGACATCACGTGCAGATTTGCAGCGAAAACGATAATGCTTCATGGTGGGCGCCAGCTCGATTCCATTTGTCTGCTAACTCGGTACTCCAACCAACAGGGCCAACCAAGCTCCTTTGGAAGTTGTGTGGGGATCCAAGGAAATACCTGTCGACATCAAGGTGACGTCTGGTAGTAGGCCTGTCATAGGACTTTTCGACACATTTTTGTTGAATGCTTCCCGAGGCCGTTCATGGAAAGGACAATGTAACAAAACGACGGAAGCGTTCGATCCAGTGTTTCGCGAGGATTTTGAAACACGTTAAGAGGGCAAGTGAAAGCTGTGTACCTACCTGATGTTCTGAAAATGGATACAGGAAGGGAGATTACTCTTTAGATTGATTAGATCGTGATGTATTGTGGTTTTCTGTCTTCTTTGTTTTGTAGTCCTCGTCAATAATTAATGTCATCTCCATTGTTGTTTTCTTCACCTTGATTGTCTTCAGTCATCGTGGTTGTCGGTATTCCAGTTTCTTCATCATCATCATCATCATCATCATCATCGTCATCGTCATCATCATCATCATCATCATCATCATCATCGTCGTCGTCGTCGTCACTGTCATCATCGCATCGTCATCATCATCACCATCAGTATCATCTTTCTCATCATCGTCGTCGTCATGTCGTCGTCATAATCGTCATCTTGTGTTTCGTCATCATCATCATCGTCGTCGTCGTCACCATCATCATCGTCATCATTATCATCATCATCATCTTCTTAGAATTTCTTTTACACCTTCCATTTCATCTTTCTCTACTGCTACTACTACTACTACTACTACTACTACTACTACTACTATGCAGGTGCTTCTCAAAACTTCGATTACGGCAGTTACTAATGTATTTGGTACATTTGTGTCGCAGTTGCAAGACTGGCAACAAAATCAGTTTCTAAAAAAAGTGATGAAAGAAATCTAGAATCGGAACAGGTGTTTATACACTGCATCTT
>CM031616.1:42756880-42766880 GCA_018398815.1 Conus ventricosus | reverse complement strand
TTGACAGCAGGTGGGGTCAGGGAGGGCGACAGCGATATGATAAATGTACAGACCCCGGACTGCTGACTCTCTGTACGTTTGTACTCGACCAGGATGTTGCTGGAAGTTGGTCACGCACGTGACCTTGTCAGTATGCATCTCTCCGTTGTGTGTGTGTGTGTGTGTGTGTGTGTGTGTGTGTGTGTGTAGACCTCATGTTGACTATGCATGTAAAGACGGCTGAGCAGTCCGTCCCGGAACGTTCAGTTCATGTATGGTGGTATCTTTTCACATAAGGTCCGGTCCTTAACGACCCCCAAACCCTTCCGTTTTTTTGACACAACAGTCGATAACGATCTTTTTGTATTGCAGCCTGCAACCTCCGTCAGTGAAGCGATGCAAGTACTAAAAGAACACATATAGCAGCAAGAACACGCTGTGGTCGAGCAGTTAGAATGCTGCAAATTCGATGTCCAAGGTTGCTTGTTCGAATCCCACGATGATTATATTTTCGCATGCGCGCGCGCGCGCGCGCGCGCGCGTGTGTGTTGTGTGTGTGTGTGGGGAGAGAGAGAGAGAGAGAGAGAAGAGAGAGAGAGAGAGAGAGAGAGAGAGGAGAGAGAGAGAGAGAGAGAGCTGATTCTGTTTCTGACAGGTAAACAGTGTTCCCGTAGAAAGATGTAGTACTTCGATCGTCTCCTCTCCGTTGTAACACACCGACTGTGTGGTTGAACCACACAGAGGATAGGGAAATGGGGAAGGTGGATATGGTAGGGGTGAGGGAGAGCGTGGTTGTGAAGGTTTCGGGTGTGTGTGTGTGTGTGTGTGTGTGTGTGTGTGTGTGTGTGGTGAGAGAGAGAGAGAGAGAGAGAGGAGAGAGAGAGAGAGAGGTGATATTCAGCTTACATTAAGGAAGATGCTATCGAGAGCAGAGCCATTTCCAAAGTGCGCCAGTTGTTGTTTTGAAATAATTGTACTTTTTTTTTTTTCACTTTCAGTGAGAAATACCTAAGAGGTTAGTTGGAGAACACGGGTCTAAGAAAAAGGCTACCCCCAGCGTCCTAGTCGTGTGGGTAGTCTGCCGTAAACCAAGTTTCATTTCTGTGACACTGTCGCTATTGCTATAGCCCTGTTCTCATATCACCATTCCATGATTGGGTGGTCATTTGAATATATCTCATATTCGGAACATTTTGTGCGTGTGGGTTCCTCTTCTCTTTAGCTCTTTTTTTTTTTTCTTTTTTTTTTTTAAACTTGCCTATTTTTTTTCTTTGAAAAACATCTTTTCTGTTTTTGTACTGTCGTCTTCTATTTTTCTACTTTTGTGTCCCCTTTACCTGTGTTCGTTCTAAATTGTTTTTTCTTTCTTTCTTTTTTTTCTTGTGCGGGGCTCTGTCATTATGAAGTGTATGCCCCTTTTCACAACATTGTCCTAGTAATCTCCTCTTTCATGCCGCTCTGCCTTTTAGTTTACTTATGTATTTAGGTATTTATTCATTTATTTGTTAATATCTTTTTTTGTACTCTATTCCAAATGCCTATCCTTCTATGACCCCCCCCCCCCCCCCCCCCCCCCCCCCCCCCCCCCCCCCTCCCTCCCCCTCTGCGTTTGTAGCCCATTCTCTGACTTTTATTCTTGAAAGTCTTCAGTACCTTTGTTTTTTCTCTTTTTGTTGCAATGCATAACATGATTTTTTTTTTAAATGGTGACTAGATGGTCAGCGTTTAACTATTGTTACAGACACTTAATGGCCATTCTGTGGCGCTGTTTGACAAAATGTCTTTTAAAAGTTTTAGGTTTTTGTTGCACAGAAACTGGTTGCTCGGTTTTGTGGGGTGTGTGTGTCCATTGTTGATGATGAATAAAGCGGACGCTCAGCAGGGTACAGTGTTATCTCCCTTCAGGATGTTTTGATATTTTTGTAGATAGCTGGCTTTGCTGTTCCTTCCCTTTTGTTTGAAATACAGGACTGTTTCCCAGTGCGATAACAGCCCTTAAAGGACCCTTGGCTGTGACAAAACTGAGACTGACAAACATCGCTAATCGAGTTACGATACATCTGGTTGTGATTTTTGTTTCTCAAGACTCGTGTGTTACGTGGCGGCAATAAGGCTTCGTGATACGAATCATTGTCATCCACTTGTTGGTTGTGGGTTCAAGATGTATTGACTAGTGATGATTATGCTTGAGTTGTATATGTGGTGGTGATAAGTTGGGATTGTCGGCCGACGGTGAACTTAACCACTGGTTATCGGCCGATAGGCTGGAGGTCGATGTTTGACAACGAATGGTGTAGTATAGGTGAACTGTGCACTTGACATTTTGGGGCGAGCGGACCGGATCTTCTGTTGGTGTATTGGGTGTGGGGGAGAGTTGTGGTTTTCACTGCGTGTTCTTGTTTTGTTTATGCTCTGTTTTATTTTAGTCGCGTGTCTGTCTTCTCCGGGAGCTCCCCTGCTACCCCACCCCTCCTCCACAAGCCCTTTCTCCCATTCTCATTCTCTCTCTCTCTCTCTCTCTCTCTCTCTCTCTCTCTCTCTCTCTCTCTCTCTCTGTTGGCGTACGCATACACATACCATGTAGTAATAGAGCCTCCCACTCCCCCACCATATCATCTTCCTCGTTCTCCCTCCCTTCCTACTCCCCCTTTCCCTTTTCGCCTCACCCAGTCATGTGTGTGTGTGTGTGTGTGTGTGTGTGTGTGTGTGTGTGTGTGTTTTGAAGTGTGTGTGTGTGTGTGTGTGTGTGGTGTATGTGTGTGTGTGTGTGTGTGTGTGTGTGTGTGTGTGTGTGTGTGGTGTGTGTGTGTGTGTGTGTGTTCGTGCGCGCGCGCACGCACTGTAGAGGAGGGATTAGAGGAGAGGGAGTAGGGATGGAAGATGCAGCTGTGATGAAGGTGGATACTCATTCTTTTTATAGGCTATACCTCGGAGGAAGAACAAGCGAGTTTACCGTCAGAGCTTGGAGGTTCTTCACAAATGTTCACTGTTAAGGCTTGCTTGCTTTCACAGATGCAGTGATCCTTACTGGTGAGATGAGATAAGGATCTGCTGATGGAGAGGTCTTCCATCGTGTTTTCCCTTAGGAGACGGTCTCTGGCAGGATTCATAGTTTCTGCTTGTGCGGTAGCTGTGTTTGATGTTTTCTCGACAGGGCTTTGGCCTGTGGTAGAAACCTTGATCTTTTCAGACTTCCTGAAGTTCGCTCTTTCAGGCCTTTTATTCATCAGATGGTCTTTTGAAGACTTAGTTTCGTGAGCAGTATCATTGCTCTGGACATTCATTTCTTTTTACAGGAATGGAATGCCTAAAGGTTCTTGGATCTAGATTCTATGGCGCCATGGCGAGCAGTGAAGCGAAGAGCCTGTTTCGGTACTCTGCTCTGGGCCTGATGGTGTGACCGACTGTGCTGCTCTCATCCATGCGCCTGAGCCATGATCAATCAATATTGTGGTTGTAGTAATACTCGCCGATAACAAACCTTTGGAAGATCTTATCGTCGTCACTCCACTGCGTTCCTGCTAGTTTTCCCGTAGGGTTCAGCGTGACTTTTTAGTCCTGCAAAGGCATGTGTAAGAGCTCGGTAAAGCAAACACTCTTGTACAGAAAGGTTCCAGTGTGGGTTTTTTTTTTTAATCATACATAGCTGCTCTCGCGTGGAACTACTGTATGCCATCGTGACTCAGCTGTATGTGATTTCAAACTTGCCTACCGTACTTGGAACCTCACTTACTCTGCTCCTTATGTCTCTTCCACCCAACTCTCCCCCCCCCCCACCCCCCCCCCCCCCCCCCCCCCTCCATTTCCCCTTTTTCCACTCAGTTACAGGTCAGGAATCTTAGAACAGGTTTTAAAGAAGGCGCGATCAGAGATTTTTGAACACTGGTTTTATGGTACACTTCTTGGCTAATATAGTGTCCGGGTATTGGCAGTTTTGGGGTGCCGTTGCGGACGAAGCTTCTGATTATACACTCGATCAGTGTCGGGTGTGTGTGTGTGTGTGTGTGTGTGTGTGTGTGTGTGTGTGTGTGTGTGTGTGTGTGTGTGTGCGCGTGTACACGTGTGTGCGTGCTTGCGTGTGTTTTCAGATGGTGTTGTATTGGCTGTGATACGCTATTGTAGTCTCTATTTGTGTTGTACTGTGGTTTTGTTAGCTTCAGGCATTGGTGTCGTTCAAATGGCAATCTTCAGGCGTTGGCAGGTGTAATTTGCAGTTGTTTTTAACTGCCAACTTCTATTTTGGGGTGTGCCAAGTGTTATTAAGTCTTAGTGCGCGGCGTCACACACACACACACACACACACACACACACACACACACACACACACACACACACACACGCGCGCGCACGCACGCACGCACGCACGCACGCACGCACGCACGCACGCACACACACACGCACGCACACTCACACACGCACACACGCACACACACACACACACATACCACACACACACACACACACACACACACACGCACTTTTAAATGCCCTATCGTTTCCAATTTGAATAAATTTACAAATGTGTGTCTCTGTGTTTGTGTCTATGTCTATTGCAAGCGTGCATGCACCTTTGTGTTTTTGTGCGACTCCGTGTGTGTGTGTGTGTGTGTGTGTGTGTGTGTGTGTGTGTGTGTGTGTGTGTGTGTGTGTGCTTGCGTGTGTATGCGTGTGTGTGTGTATGTGTGTGTCTGTGTGTGTGTGTGTGTGTGTGTGTGTGTGTGTGTGTGTGTGTGTGTGTGTGCGCGCGAGTGTTTGTGTGTAAGTTTGCAACTGCCCGTAGTGAAGGGTGCGTGCCATTTTGGTGCCATTTTACCTTGACCTTCCTCCTCCTTTGAAATGTTGACGCTTTTGGCGTCAGGTGGATAAGGTACATGATACTCAGTGTCGACGTCTCTAAAGAGGGGAAAAGAAGGGAGGAGAAGACAAGAAAGGAAAGGAACAGAGGACGGTGGAGGAGAAACGGGAGAAGGAGAGTCGGTGATCAATGTCAGATTTTTAGCGGTGACTCCGACGTTTAGTTGATTGAAATTCGGACAGTTGGCAGTGAATTAAATAATATATAGTAAACTGATCAGGCTCGAAAAATGAAGTTTGTACTTTTGATCTGTTGCTGTTTAAGTTTGCTTTCCAGTTTTGACAAAATGTGTACAAACGCAGTAATTGTAATTTTAGGTTGTTTTTGTTGTTGTTGTTTTGTTTTTCAAATGTTCTTGGGGAGTTAAATTATGAACAAGCAGCACCGTTTTCTTAATGATCAGTAAATACCGTGCTCACATCAAGCATTGCTGTGTGTAGTGCATTACAAAAAAAGAAAAAGAGGGAGAGAGAGAGACAGACAGATAGACAGACAGAGGCAGACAGAGAAGTGGGTTTACGGGTGGAAGGGGCGGGGGGGGGGGGGGGGGGGGGGTTATCGAAGCCAACCAAATAATATGAACACATAAAATGCACATGTACCTCCGCACATCAGCATTTGGCTTAGTTTCCAAACGAACTGCGTTAGCGTGACGGTTAAAAACAGCTCCTGTCATATTTACCGGAATGGTAGTGACATGAAGGATAATACGCAAGTCTAGGCTTAAAACAGTAAGCGAGGCGTCAGATCCAGAGAACTTTGTACTTTGGAAAATATGCGGAAACATATTAAGACACGCAGGCAGTAGTACAAAAATAAACAGATAAATGAAATAAAATGAAATAAAATGGAGAAAAAAAAGGAAAACTAAACATGTGGCGTCAAACTGTGGGGTGGCAAAGTTCCCCCCCCCCCCCCCCCTGAACTTTGCTCCACCCCCGGTTCCTTGCCTCCTACCCAAGCTGGCCTCCGTTTCCTGGACAGTAGCGCCGTAGTATCACGAAGGGAGATCAGCCGTGTCCAGAAGTTATCAACATGATCTCAGTCATGTTCAAAGCCGAAGTTTGTTCTTATTAAAAAAAGAAAAAAAAGAAAAAAAAAAGAGGAAAGCCTGTATATAACAAATGAAGATCAGCTGTGTCCAGACAAATCAACATTGTTCCAATCATTTTCAAATGTGTTTCGTAAAACCTAAACTATAAGAGAAATCAAAAATGGAAGAAGAATATGAAAACGAAATGAAAACGAAAGAAAATCAACCAACCAACCAACTATAAAAGCTAACCAAACACACTTACACACACGCGCACGCACGCACGCACGCATGCACAGAGTACCGACGTGTGAAAAGTCTATCCAGTAACACAAATGTGATGAAAACGTTTGCTGGTGATGCTAGCGTTGCGTTCTCGGTAACATTCTTTTTGTGTGTGAATGGCCAG
The DNA here is from genome assembly GCA_018398815.1 of Conus ventricosus. Classification (NCBI taxonomy): domain Eukaryota; kingdom Metazoa; phylum Mollusca; class Gastropoda; order Neogastropoda; family Conidae; genus Conus; species Conus ventricosus. The sequence goes on along the minus strand of CM031616.1, from coordinate 42,760,604 downwards.
GAATGACAGTATTTTGTGATGGAAGGTTTGTCAAGCAGCCCGAACCATTTAGGTCACTCGTTGCCTGTTTGCCGAACGTCGTTAGCTTTCCTTGTTGAACTGGCGGCGGCTTTTCTGCTGTGATGGGAGGCGATCGATCATACAGCCCGAAACATTTTCTCGTGTGGCGAACATTGCAATATGGAAAGATTGAGTTGTTCGTCCCCACAGCTAAAGCTTTAAGGGACAAGTTGGCGAACGTTGCGATATGGAATGGTTGAATTTTACGTCCTCACAGCTAAAGCTTTAAGGGACAAGTTATTCTTTCGCGGTAGTCTTGGCATACCGATATTTCTTTCTGCTCTCTTGAACTGCCTTCGAACAAAGAGCAGCAACGTGTCGCCCGGAACATTTTCTAGATTGCCTACGTCGATGTCTGTCCATTTTGAACTCATTTGAAACTGGAGGCAGTGATGCAGCTCATTGAACGTAATAACAAGGCGAGTGGAAAAGGGAAGGGTGTGGGGGGGGGGGGGGGGGGGGGGACTGATTGACAGTACTTTGCAATTCAAGAGGTGTGGCAATGGAAGGGGGGGGGGGGGGGAGGAAGGTGAGTGGAATTTGGTACCCCCCCTATTTAAAACCCAGCAGAGTTGAACTAATGTTGGTGAACAGGTCAGTGAGTTTTGACGGAATACGTACATCTTGTCTTTGTGTTTATAGTCTCTCTCTCTCTCTCTCTCTCTCTCTCTCTCTCTCTCTCTCTCTCTCTCACACACACACACACACACACCACACACACACACACACACAAACACACACACACACACACACACACACACACACCACACCACACACACACACTCCAAAGAAATAAAATGCATTTTACTATGCACATAACAACTGCACGATTGTGAAATCTTGCACTGTTGTCACCCACTGGCTTCGATAAATCCTCCCCCCTTCCCACCATGTCTCTAAGGCAGTCTGATGCAAATCAGTGGTGTCAGCGTTACCTCGCACGCTTCTTTTTCATCATCACCTTTTCCCATTCCGCCCGTCTGTCTGTCTGTCAGTCTTTGTTGTTGCTACTGTCTTTGTTTATCTTTCTGTCTGTCTGTCTGTTTGCTGTAGTGATTGGCTGTAACTAGTCCCAGTCCTCGTAACTTTAGGAGGCTCCCCAGGAGAACCAAACAATTTTATTTTTTGCTTTGAAATAAAAATACAGGTGCGTTGATTCTTCTTCTTCTTCTTCTTCTTCTTCTTCGTCGTCGTCGTCGTCGTCGTCGTCGTCGTCGTTTTTTCTTTCTTTCTTTTTTCTTGTTTTTTTTTTCTTTTCTTTCTTTGTTTTTTGTCCTCTTCCAATAATGTGTTTTTCTGTCAGTTCCAGTCATGTTTATTCCCCAGTGGTCCGCCGCCCCCGCCCCTCTCTCCCCGCCCCCCTCCCTTATCCGTCCCCACGGCCTGCTGGGACCTGAGTACAAAATCGTAACCTCACCTTCCGCAAAGTCTGGAATGTCCCCTTTTCTGTCGCTGACCATGTTCTCTCTCTCTCTCTCTCTCTCTCTCTCTCTCTCTCTCTCTGCTCTCTGGGTGGTTTCCCTTGCCTGGCTCCCAGCAAGACGTATTTCGGCCGCTCCGGTAAATTTAAAACGTGTATCAACTGCAAATCGTCCAGCATGCCTGTTGCAGGTCTCCCTTCTGCTTTAGAAGCGACACTCAAAGCTGCCCTAGCAGAAATGACATTGTCATCGTACAAAGTAGAAGGCAAGGGAAAAAACAAACTGTCGTCATTCTGCGTTTGACGACAATTACCGAACAGCCCCCTGCCACGCTAACCCAAGGCCACAGCATCACGGATCGCCGTAAACGCCCGTCACAGCTGAACAGGGAAAGGCACAGAGCAGAGATTTACAGAAACAATCAGAAGAAAAAGGAGTGAAAACTTCTCTTCTCCATCCAGCTTATTTTTGCCGACACCACCTGGTATATTTTACGGTGTGGACAGAACCAGCGTGAGCCCAGCTGCATGTGGTGACGTCTTTGAATATGACAACCACCCCCCTCCGTCTGTAACTCGGCCTGCACAAGACACACGGCACAGTGACACGCAAAAAGAGATCGACATGGAGCAGTGTGACAAAGAATCGGTGACAGTTGCATACGATGCTGAATGTTGGATCAGTGAAGCCAAATGCTGATCAAGACTGTGTTGATGAGTTTTGTGATGTGTTTTGTGAACAGGACCGGCCCCTAGTAAGTGCACAGACTATTACACAATGCAAAACAAAAGACACTGTGACAACTGGTTGTGATCATGATTTGCAGTATAGAGGCGATGCCAAAGACGTTTTTCAGGTGAAAGAACAACAGAACGACCCTCCAGAGAATGTGACTGTCAGTGACATTATGTCGTACCTACAGGAATGATGAGAAATATGGACAGCGTTCTTTCTACAAACAGAGAAAATGTGCAGTTGCCTTCCAGCAGCAATTCAACTGTGCAGAACGGAAATCTTGATGACTGTGGATAAACTTTTTGCAATCACGATGACAATCACATCAGTGTTCAATGTTTGTTAACTGCTTCCGTGATTTGGTTTCCTAATCGCGATGTTGTTTTATAAAATGCATTGTCTGTGTTTATTCTTCGACATTAGTTTTTCGAACAGCCTCCTTCCCCACCGTTTTCCTTACATGAGAATGGGCTTTGTAAGCTTACCTCATTAAATCATTCATTCATTCATTCATTCATTCACTCTCTCTCTCTCTCTCTCTCTCTCTCTCTCTCTCTCTCTCTCTCTCTCTCTCTCTCTCTCCCCTCAGGTTTTGGCGTTTTAACTCTTCGTCTCTGTCTGCCTGTATCTATCATTTTGTCTGTCTGTCTGTCTGTCTGTCTGTTTCTCTGTTCTGTCTGTCTGTCTGTCTGTCTGTCTCTCTCTCTCTCTCTCTCTCTCTCCCCTCTCTCTCTCTCTCTCTCTCTCTCTCTCTCTGTCTGTTGAAAATGTTTTCCATATTAAAAGCAGTGAAAAATTTTACATGTACATGACATTTGCACCATGCATGATGTCAAGCCGTATTTGAAAACGGATGTATACAAACACCTGAAATGTACAATGACAAGGTTTAGATGTGGTGTTTCAGACATTGCTGTACATTATTATCGTTAAAAGAAACTTTATAGATTGATTTGTGTTGTCCTCTTTGCAAAACGGGAATGAAGGTGAATTGCATTTTGTTTTGCGTTGCCCTGTATCAAGTGATTTAAGAACGCAACATACACCACAAAAATGTTACAATCATCCTAACCAGTTTCGCTTAAGTATGCTTATAGGTTCTAGAAATGATCGAATTGTGAGAAATGTATCGATTTACGTATGCAAAGCATTTCAGTTGCGTTCTGTAATGATGTCATGATGGACGGAGTCTAGTGATCTCTAATGGTGCAAATAACACTGTGTTGTACAGTTTGTGCCCTTTTCATGAGGGGCAATGGCCTTAATGAATAATATAATTCATTCTTTCTCTCTCTCTCTCTCTCTCTCTCTCTCTCTCTCTCTCTCTCTCTCTCTTGGCGATGCTCTCTCTGTCCTGTTATGAATTCTACTGTTATTGTTATTGTAGTAAGCTGAGTCACCCGTGGCCTTGCACTACTTCACGGCAGGGGATGACTTGAGTGTGGAGCTGCTCAACGGGTGTCAGGTTGGGCCAGGTGTTGTCAATCTGATGACCGTTGAACAAGGTG
>CM031616.1:42744380-42751880 GCA_018398815.1 Conus ventricosus | reverse complement strand
TCTGTCTTTCAGTAAACTTTATACAGAAGCCCAAATGCTTTCAAATGGAGCCCTTTGATGTCATTGCATTATAATAGTAATAAAATTATCAATATACTTATACATGGCCTTTCAGATGAGAGACTACCCAATATTGTGATACCGTTTTGTTTCGTCTCGTTACGTTTATTGAAGTGGATGAGTTATTTATAATCCACACACCAGTCATTAAGGGGTGCTTCCTTTCTGTGAATAAACGATTGTCGTTCTCTTCTCTCTCCTCTCTCTCTCTCTCTCTCTCTCTCTCTCTCTCTCTCTCTCTCTCTCTCTCTCTCTCTCTTTACTGTTTACTCTAATGGCCTTTGTTCAAAAGCAGTTTTCTTTAAATCGCAAATTATATGTTGCTTTCATCGATTTGAGAAAGCCTTTGATTCTATAAACAGAAGTATTTTATGGCCTATTCTACTAAAAAAACGGGGTCCGAGGGAAATTGTTCAGATGCATAATGAGCATGTATAATAGTGTGAAGGCCAAAGTCAGATGTGGAGGGAAATTAACAGATTATATCCAATGTACTAGCGGAGTAAAACAAGGAGATGTGTGCAGCCCAATACTATTTTCTCTGTTTATCAATGAATTAACTTCTGAAGTTGTTAATAATGGGAGGCATGGTGCACAGTTTACAACAGAAATTCTACAGTTGTTTATCCTTCTTTGGCAGATGATGTAGTTCTGATCTCTGAAACAGTGATTGGCCTTCAAACGCAATTAAATAGTCTAAATCGCTCTGCTACTTCACTTCAGTTACGGGTAAACATGTTGAAAAGTAATATAATCGTGTTCAGAAAGGGTGGATATTTAGGTGTTCGAGAACAGTGGACTTACGATGGAATCCGGATGCCAGTGGTTAACATCTATAAATACCTCGGAATATATTTTTCAACACGGTTAAGTTTTTCTGCCACTTGTAAAGATCTTTCGAGCAGAGCTAAACATGCTTTGTTGTGTATTATGCAAAGATTATCTAGGTTAGGAAATAAATCTTTTCATGTATTCATCAAACTATTTGATTCCCAAGTCCAACCTATTGCACAGTATGGTGCTGAAATATGGGGCTTAGAAAATGCTGCGCTACACTGTGAAAAAGTCCATTTATTTGCCCTGAAAAATTTTTTAGGTGTGTCAGTGCAGACACCAAACGATTTGATTTATGGTGAAACAAGTAGATATCCAATTTATTTAAATTCTGTTATAAGATGTATAGCTTATTGGTTTAAAGTTACTTGAAATGGAAGATGCAAGATTACAGAAGAAAGCCTATAAGATGTTATTTGGTTTAGATATGAGGGGCAAGGTGAACTGGGTGACAAAAGTCAAAATGAGATTATATGAATTAGGGCTGGGATATGCGTGGGTTAACCAGTGTGTCGGAAACAAGACTGCATTTTTGAAAATGCTTCGTACCAGGCTTATCGATTGTAGATGGCAAGACTGGAATGCTCACATTCAAGATAGTAGTAGATTTGATTTATACAGACACTTCAACCCCTACATCGTATCCCAACCTACTTATCTATACAAATGGACTGCCATTTAAAGTACATAATGACTATATTTAGATTTGGATTGTCTGATATTAACATTCATCGATATCGTTATCGTAAAGAGTGTACGGAGATTGAACTTTGTGTGTCCTCTGTAAAAAGGCTCGTGAAAACGAGGTTCATTTTGTGTTTTGCTGTCCCGCCTTGGAAACACTTAGAACCCAGTTTATCCCATCAAAATATCATAGACACCCTTCTGCATTTAGGCTATCTTTACTGGTCACTTCTGCTCGCGAAGATGTTATAAGACAATTTGCCATCTATTTGTATAAGGCGTTCAAAATCCGCTCCATTTGCTGTGCATGATTGATATCTTTCTTCTTTCCTTGGCGTTGAATGTTCGATTTCTTGTATTCATATGATTTTGTTCTCCTTTTAGTTGCATTACGTGTATGATTCTTGTATTCATGCATTGCATGTATATACCACCCCCTTTAAGAGGGGCTATGGCCTTTTTGATAAATTATCCGCATCCGCACTCTCTCTCTCTCTCTCTCTCTGTCTCTGTCTCTCTCTCTCTCTCTCTCTCTCTCTCTCTCTCTCTCTCTCTCTCAACACGGGCATACAAGCACACACTGTAGAGGACGTAGCCATGTAGACTGTTTGGCGGGAGAGGAAGGGACTGCCGGCACTCTTTCGGCCTGGGGGGGGGGGGGGGGGGGGGGGACAATTTACAGCCCCACCCCCGCCCACCTTCACCTCCCCCTTCCCGCTTCCCCCCACCCCCCACCCCTGCACAGCGAATGAGGGCAGAAGAGTCTCCACGAGGACTTCAGACCAACAGCTCGTCTTCATATTTTGAAAGAAGGGGAGAAAAAAATGGATGAGAAGGAAAAGGGGGGGGGGGGGGGGGGGGGGGGGGGGGGGGGGGGGGGCACTGCAGGTCTACGGTCGTGGTGGGCCTCCATTCGTCGTCGCCTGCTCTTTTCAGACTGACAAATTTACCATGGAGGTAGAATGAACACTACCCCTCTGACCTCCCCCCCCCCCCCCCCCTCTCCTTGAGCACCTGCCACACACACACACACACGCGCGCGCGCGCGCGCGCGCACGGACGCACAGACACACAGACACGCACGCATGTACGCGCGCGCGCACAGACAACACACACACACACACACACACACTCACACACACACACACACACACACTGTTCTTTCTGGGAAAGGCTGGGATTGGGGAGGTGGGGGGGGGGGGGGGGCGTCGACGGTGCTTTAACGAGGAAGCTTTGATTAATTCGTTGGTGGCTATTGTTTTCTTCCTCCTCGTGTAAGATTGACAAATTTGCCATGGAAGTGAATTGACACTTCCCATGGAAGTGAATTGACACTACCCATGGAAGTGAATTGACATTACCCATGGAAGTGAATTGACACTACCCATGGAAGTGAATTGACACTACCCATGGAAGTGAAATTGACACTACCCATGGAAAGTGAATTGACATTACCCATGGAAGTGAATTGACTACCCATGGAAGTGAATTGACACTACCCATGGAAGTGAATTGACGACTACCCCTCTAACACCCCCCCCCCCCTCCCTCTCCTTGTGCACCCGTCACACACACACACACACACACACACACACACACACACACACACACACACACTCACTCACTCACTCTCTCTCTCTCTCTCTCTCTCTCTCTCTCTCTCTCTCTCTCTCTCTCTCTCTGTCCTCTCTAGGGAAGGCTGGGATGGGGCGTGGGGAGGGGGGGGAGGGGGGGTGGGGGCGTCGAAGGTGGTTTAACGAGGAAGCGTTAATCAATTCGCGGTTGGCTATTGTTTTCTTCCTCCTCCCCTTACCTTGCTTCTCGATCTTCTTTCGCCTGCCGCTGTACAGGAACGTCGTCGTCGTCGTCTTGGTCGTGTTTGTATGCGTGCGCGCGTTTTTCTGAGAGAGGGAGAGAGAGAGAGAGAGAGAGAGAGAGAGAGTGTGTGTGTGTGTGTGTGTGTGTGTGTGTGTGTGTGTGTGTGTGTGTGTGTGGTGTGTGAGCGCGCGTGTGATCTATTTTGGGTTTTAATTCCAGAAACATCTTACTGACACAGAGTACGAAAAGAGAGGTAGAGGTAGAGGAGATGGGAATAGGGGGTGGTAGGAAAAAGTCAAGTAGTAAGCCTACGGCGATTCAATTACGAATAGCCAGTTAGCTGCGTTCAGGTGAGGCGTAGCGATCACAGCCTGCAAAGATGATATGATAGATAGACAAGCATAAGTATCCATCCCTGGAGCTGGATTGGAGACCCGAGGAGCAGTAGTCTGATACCACCACCCGACAGGGCGTCAGCATTGGCAGAGAGGCGGCCAGTTTTTACGTTAGAACTGAGCAGGGGGTGCAACGGGCAAGCTGTCACGATTAGGCTGTACATATAAGAAAATGAAATGGTGTGTGTGTGTGTGCGCCGTGTGCGCGTGCGCGCGCGCGTGGTGTGTGTGTGTGTGTGTGTGTGTGTGTGGTGTGGGTGAGAGAGAGAGAGAGAGAGAGAGGAGAGAGAGGAGAGAGAGAGAGAGAGAGAGAGAGAGAGAGAGAGACAGACAGACAGACAGACAGACAGACAGACAGACATCTACAGACGGAGATAAACACAGAAGGAGAATGACACTTCTGACAAGTGCCCCTTCCTAGGACATGGGAGAGAGGAAACTTAAAAGAAAAATTACTATTCCGCCGAACGAAAGAGACCACACAAAAAAAAGAAGAAAAAAAACAGATCAAAAACATAACAAAAAAGTGTGTTTGTGGGGAAGGGGGAGGGTTGGGGTTCACGATTGGAAATCGTGTAATGATGTTGTCTCTCTATGACCAACAACAACAAAATATCGCCGTACTGATCTATGGATGATGTAGCGCAGAGAAGAGAGAGAGAGAGAGAGAGAGAGAGAGAGGAGAGAGAGAGAGAGTGAGTGAGTTGACCACAACACCTAAGGTCGATGTCCAAGCTGTGTCGTTCCTTGACGTGCTCAAAGTGTTGGGAGAACGTTGGAGAGTTCGCCGAGGGCTCGTTGCTCCGCTCTTCAGTAGCACTTACTTCGTGGCGGAGGGACAGGTCCAGTGGCTCTCCAGAGTTCCTCAAGAGCTGTCCATAGATCAGTATCAGAAACGATTCTCTGGTGTTTACTTCAAATTTGGGACAACGTTTTGGGGACCGTGGAGCAGCTTAACAAAGGAACCTCTTCGGCTTTTTTTTTAGCGACCGATATGATCGGCCACGTGGTTTGGAACGATGATCGAATGAGGGGGGGATGATGCTGGTGAGGTGCCTGTTCCCTCCAGAGTGCCGTCTTTGGATAGTGTGATAGAGGATCGGGGATGGGGAGCGACAGCGAGGGCGCAGTTCTTGGATTTCAGTCCTGACTGTTAAGGTACTGGTGAAAGCGCAGACTTTTGCTTAGATCGTATAGGTCCTGCATCCACCCTTTTTATGTCTGTTCATGAGTTCAGGAAAAGTGGGCACGAACTGAAAGAGTTAGTTGCCTTTTTTTATTTTTTAAAGGTAGGTATGGCAAAGATGGAATGTCAACGTTTTTATCGCCAGAAAACTTCCATGTTCCGTGTAATGTAGTTATCAGTTCGTAACAGTAACTTTACAGTCTTCGTTTTCAATGGAACCGTTGAATTCAGCTCCAAAACATGAAAGAGTTCGTCCGTCGGCTTCTTTCCACCAAGTTTGTTAAAAATCGGTTCAGTAGTTTTTCATTATCTCGCTGATGGATAGGCAAAGAAGGCAACCATCGAACCAACGGACCCAGGTGCGAAAACATGACCTCTCTGGCGGAGGTCAGACTATGGACCCTGAGTGCTGTGGGTGGTTGACGCCTAGGGGATGGAGATCTAGCCTATCTTCCGGTAAACTTGATGTGTGAGCCTGTGACAGAGGGTTGATTTGTCATCTCTGTGTCCAAGCTGAAGTGCAGAAGAACGCAGTGAACCGCTCCCGTCAGTCACGTGCAATTATTGCATGACATAACATGAACATCAGAATTGTATCTGTGTGTGAAATTCAGGCTGCCCTTCCAGGCAAACGCGCGTCGTCATAGTCGAGGACCACCTGACACACCCACCTCCGCCATCTCTACCACTTCATTTGTTTGTATGTTTGGGTTTTTTTTTTCCCCTTAACCCTTCTTTGCATGTTTTTGTCAACGTATTATGGTTGATGTCTTGTAGATTTTTGCCTGGAACAACTCTTTGCTGGAACAAACCTAAATGATAAACTACAACGGCTGAGTAACGTGAACCGAAAGAGGTGAGAGGGATGGGGGGGGGGGGGGGGGGGGAGGCGGGTTATACAAGAATGAAAAAAAAATAGACGAAAAGAGAGCAACAAAAAGAAAAGATTCTAAGTGTTAAGAAAAAAATTAAGGGAGAAAAAAAAAATGAAAAAAGAAAGGAGAAGAAACCCCCCGGAGACACACTCTCAACAAATGAATACAGCTTGACATGGCTGCAGCGCCAGTCGGTTGATCCCACAGGGAGGGAAACGAAGAACAACAGCAACAACACTTCCTTCTTGCTGTGATTTCCTTTACGTGCGATGTAAGTGCAAGCTGCACAGGACAGGTGAGAAGGGGAGGCGGAGGAGGGAGGATTCAAGAGCGGATCTCCATTTTGGCGGAGAATGCAGACGACATAGAAAGTTAGACGTTGTCGGGTTGTTCTACCTTGGCAGATACCTGCGCCCTCCTGAATACCCCTTTTAGTTTAGTTTATTTGCTTTGTTTTGTTTGTTTGTTTGTTTGTTTTCCCCGTCACTGGAGACGACAATGGCTGCGCCACCGAGTTGCGATGACTCTTGTCCTGTGACATGGTGTAACCAGGGTAAGGTTCTCTAACTCCGTTGTACCCCCGGTCCATTTTTTCACCGCTCGCAGTCCACCGTACCCCCATGCCCTCTCTCTCTCTCTCTCTCTCTCTCTCTCTCTCTCTCTCTCTCTCTCTCTCTCTCTCAGTCTGAATTCAGTTGGTTTTTTAGGCGTCCAGGGCCATTCTTAAGACTTGCATGAATCTGTTTAGAAACCTGGGGACATAATTATATCATATGTATTTCGAAGATTAAGATTCTTGGGGTCTGTTTGCTGCATCAAAGTAAATAGGTATAGACGTTTAACTGGAATGTATTTAAAGGACCACTGGGCTGTGGTTGATCATGATTTTGATCCAGTCGATCATTTTATCCTGGTTTGATGTGCGGACTCGGCCGCCAGCTGGACCCTCGCAAAATGTTCAGGCTTTTTCACCTGTAGCCGGTCTCATGTCTGTCTGACTCTCTCTCTCTCTCTCTCTCTCTCTCTCTCTCTCTCTCTCTCTCTCTCTCCCCCACACACACACATACACACGCACAACACAGCACTATACACACGCACATACACACGCACACACGCGCTCACGTGCACTCACGCGTACGCACGCACACACACAAACAACACACACCCACACACACGCACGCGCGCGCGCACGCGAACACACACACAAACACACGCGCGCGCGCGCACGCATGCGCGCGCACAGACACACACACACACACACACACACGCACGCACGCACGCACGCACGCACGCACTCTTGCACACACACAGACACGCACGCACGCACGCACACATGCACACACACACACACACACACACACACACACACACACACACACACACACACACCTCTAAGCTTCTAGTAGGTCTCCCCACATAACGTCAAAGGAGGAGAATCAGTCTCTTTCACACCCTCCTGAGTCAGCTGAGTCTGAAAATCCAAAGAAAAGAAGAAGAAGAAAACCAGCCCCACAAAGGATATCATCTGCAACCCAAGAGCAATGCAAGTTGTGTTGAACAGTCCCTGTGTAGACGACATTAGCTGCAGCCCGGGGTGACGATGACCCCCTCCTGTATCCTCCTGTTGTAACCAACGCCAAGGGCTATG
>CM031616.1:42721880-42736880 GCA_018398815.1 Conus ventricosus | reverse complement strand
ATATCTGAGTGGGGACGGATTGTTGGGCATGAGGATCGTATTTGATTTGTTTTTCTCTGCGCCCACCCCCGCGTTTTGGTCCACAGGGGAGAGAACAGTATTATGCCGACTTACGCCACTTTCGCCCTCACCCAGTTTTTCGCGCGAAAGTGGGACCTAGAATTCAGCATATTACTGTTCTCTGACAAGTAGACTTCAATATCAAACATTAACGAATGTCTACAAACAAATACTGTGCTGGGGTTTTTATGTTTCAATACTAATTTACTAAACTTTTCAGATTTCAGTTTTTGCTTAATCCTGGGTTTTTTCCTGGATCGTTTTCAATAAATAATTTTCACGGCAAACATTCTTCAATATGAAGGTCTCTGTTTTCATGTGAAATTAACACTAAGTCTTTTTAACTGTCTCTTAACGTCTTTTTTAAACGGAGTTATATTTCTGGCATATAATCCTCACACTTTTCCCAGGCTAATGTCTTCCGCTGAAAGCTTGTTTCGACAAAAGTGTGTCTTTTTTTAACTATGTCTCTTTCTGCCGAAACAGTCATCTATTAAATAATTAGTGTCTGCGTTCCTTCACTCAGTTATATAATCTGTTCTAAACACTCATCAGTTTTATTGCTCGGATTAACTAAATATATGGTCATCATTGCCCATATAAACCTTCTATATGATATGCTTTGTTCCATTTAAGTGTTGGGCAGAAGAAATCACAATATGATTAATATTATAACGATAAACTGTTTGTAACAGGTCGAGGCATAAAATATCTGTTTTTCCACAACCAGTTGCCACAAATAATGAGCAATGGGAGTTTTTGATAATGTTTTAACTGTCATAGTTTTTATAACAGAACTTAATCTATTCCAGTATTATTTTTATCATACTCTCGTTCAAAATTGTTGATTTCAGTATAATAAAAACCTTTAAGGCCTAAATGAGTGTTGAATCCAATTCAGTTCTGTAAGATAGTTTTCTATTTAATTCAACATTGATTTTGATGTTGTTGTTTGTCTTATTATCCTCGCCATTGTGAAGAACGACGATGGTACTTTATGACGTTTAACGTCTAAGGTTTTGCCAGCTATATTAATTCCTTTTATAAGGTCGTCACTATCGCCCACACCCATACCTCTCCACATCTTTAAAGTCAGAAATTTCAAATATTATTGTGAAGTGTTCCTAAATTTTTCTGCTTGGAAAGAACTGTAATTTTGTAGAAGCTTTTTTTTACAACTGTTTCTTTTCTGTGGAGGATGTACTGTTTTTTCCCATACGGACGTTATTTCAAATTCTTTTCGGCTATTGTCGTCTGCATAAAGAACTACATGAAATGCGTGCCAGAGTTGAATGCTTTTCTGAAACTTTTTTGACGGCTAAAATATGTATATGGGCTTATGAATTCAAATTTATGTCCCATTCTAATTTGGTTCTAAGTTGCAATTTGAGGTCAGGTTTTCGAAAAAAAAAACTAATTTTTTTTTTATATTCATATGGGCCAACATTATTTGCATCTAGATTTGCGCAGTGTTTTGTAGAAACTTTTTGTGTCGCATCTCTTTGCGTTTATTAATCTCCATCTGTAGTGTACCGAAACCATACAAAGCGCCTATTTCACCGTTTTTGTTCAAAGTCGCAACGTCTGCAAGGTCTTTTATTCTAAAGTTATACACCTTACAGGCTCTAATGTAACTCCTGGTTCTTCTGGCCCAGCGGGACATTTTTAGAAAAACTATTTATTTTATTTCCAAAACAATGTGTTAGGGGTTATCACATTCACAACTTTCCCCACTTAGTCTTGCAGGATTTTTATATTAAAATGATCCAAACCCTCCCACAAACTAATCTTTTAAATGTTTAAATTAGGGAATTGTATAATTTCATATCGCAATATGCAGCTTTCCCTGAGGTAGAGCTTCTTAAAACAGTTGAGGGCCCTTCCATTATAAGTTTTATCAGTGTCAGCTCATCCCAAATGGTACATAGAGTAATGAATGTAATGCAAGATCGAGCGGATTTTTCCTCATCATAAGGTAAGTAGTTTTGTTTGGCACACTCTATATTCTATGATTGTCATCTGCAATGGGCCTAACTTTTTAGCTGCTCTCATCAAACGCGTAATGTGCTACTTCTTCTTCAGGTTTGAATGTTAACATTGTTTTTTAGATTTGCATGTTAAGTTTGAGAGTAATGTCGAAATTACCACATTGCTTCTTTTAGCGAACAAAACCGTAATAACCTTCAGGTATGGTTTTAACGGCTAACTACCTTCCCTTCTTTATTTAACTTTTAGAACTGCATTATTCTTCCTGGATACACTTTTATTAAACCATACGACTTTGTAGATATTTCATGGAGCGCGACCGTTTTTGGCCCCGCAATTGTTATCAATAGGATGTTCTAAAAGAAGGACGGTCTTGTGTTGTTATTGTTACAAAACATTTTTTTTAACGAAATAAAATGAGTGCATTTCCAAATTATGGTTGCAAAATATTTGTTGGGCCGCACTACAATCTTAAAATTTTAGCAACTGATACTCTGGACATATGCTGTGACCCAGACTGCCTATTTTCATAAAAAGGTGAGTACTCCATTGAAGGCTATCTTAACCCCCTATGGAAACGACCCACATCAAGAAAGCGTGGTTTAGTCATCGATGCAGTAGTTTTATCAGAACAGTTAAACTTTTGCTGTGTTTGCGCATCAACTGGGTGTGGAAGTGGCGTATGTGATCATTTACATTCACATGATCTTTGGTGAGGTCATGTACAGATTTCATTTTTTTACACTTCAGACGTATTTTGACTTGAACTGCAAGGCTATTACAAATGACAAACCATTTATCACTTCACGCAAACAGAATAGACATGAAGGCTTTTGAAAGGATCTGTAACGAATTAATATTAACATCAGACTGGCTTTAGACAAAAGTTGGATCATAATCATGGCCTAGGCGACCTTATTTCGGGGCACACCAGAAAGTATAACTATGATGGCATTTCCTTTCAAAACTTTCTTTTTTGGCACAACTGTTGGCCGGGTCCCTACAGCAAGGATAAAACAGCGTATGAGCAAACATTTATCTTAGACACTTCTAAGGGCCTAACTAGGGCGGGAATAGAACGATTAACGACTCTATTCGTTCTTACGTTTGGTTTTGCTAGGTCGCAAGCACAGGCAAGATCGAGCATAATGATCCTTCTACTGGCTTTGACGCACACAAAAACAATACTTCGCAAATTTAGAGGGACGCCATTAATTCTACAGTTGATTTTACTTCAGTATTCAAAGGTACCAATCATGTTTTTACAATACGGCAAAGATCGAAAGTTGACTTTGCTGTTGGGCACTTGTGTTGATACATGCTGGCCCTTCTGACTCGGCCCAGATAGGTTCAATAATAAAAACTATATAATGAATTCTTATAGCAGGCAATGCAACAGAAGGATGGAAAAATGACAAAATTCGAGCCAGTAATTTACAAAAATAAAAGAACACCCGAATAAGTCATCAATCCCGTGGCCCAAAGCCCAAAGGCCATTGAAGACTCAGCAAAGCTCGGGGACTCTGTTCTCGATTGACATGAATATGAAAAGACGCATTGTTCGCGGATTAAATGGCATAGGGATTACTTGGTTCTTTATCTTATAAATAGTAACCCAACTATTACAAGATCTATTGTCCATAAAGTGCCTGGCCCATAAAGCCCAACTACTTTGCTTGCAGTAGACAAAAGCAGCTGACAATACTCCCAATATTCTGGTTAAACGTTTCCAGGCTTTTACCGGCTTTTTTTTTTTAATAAATGCAAGATGATCAAGCTGGTTTTTTTACCCATGATTTATAGGTGGGAGGCGATGGCGGCGGAGGACCTGAATTTGCCTCCACCGCCGCCTGTAATAGCAACACAAGTGTACTTATTGCAACTAAGGCTGTTATAACGCTTGTAATGTGACTCCGTGCTCTCTAAAAAGTTTGTTCTTATTCTTTCTGCTAGTGTCGTGTTATTCATATAAATTTTGTTTCGATAGTTTTCTTATTATATTCACGTGAGTTCGTAATTGGTCTCGGTTTAGTTTGTCAGCGCTTCTATCTAGTCTTGCCGATCTTTCTTGTTCAAGATCTTTTAGTCTTTGTCTACTTCTTTCTTTAATATCCAGGCTTAAGTTGGCGTTCTCGGCCTCAACGGAGTTTTTCTTTTTCTGTCTTTGTATATGCTCATTCTAGTTCACTAGTTGCTAAATTGTTTGTTAATTCGCCTTTGAGGTTCTTAAAGCATGATCAAGGGGCCGCTATTTCTCGCAAATGGGCAGCGGGGGAGTCGTGTATAGCTTTAATGCTGTTTTTGAAAAACTGGTTTTCTGCTTCTATTGCATTTATTATTCCCTCTGCGATTGATTTAATTCTTCAAGTACCATGTTTTGTATTTGAGTTAGCTGTTGGGAGTTCCTGCTGTGTGTTTTGATGTTTTAGAAAACTGCCTCCCGCACTTTAATATTCGGTCTAACAAGGGAACCAAGGCCGATTTTGATCTTTCACACTGAGTCTTTGTATAATTGTACTCTTGGCTAAAAACTTTGATGGGTCTGGTTTAGTTGTTGCCGAACAAGTTGTCCTTGGTCGTTTTTTTACTGACAAATGACATCTTCTATTCAAATTATTTGGGTTCTATAATTCGGGAGGTTTTGACCTAAACTTTTGTTTTAAATGCTTCGGACGTACTTTCTGTTAATTCACGCAGCATTTGTGAGCGTTGAGCGATGCTGTGTCAAAGGGTTCATTTCTCTCATGTCGTCTCCATGATCAAAAATACATATTTAATCTTCTGCATCTTCAATGCCTGCCATGGTTTTAATTAATTAATTAATTTTTTATTTTGTATTTTAAAAAATAATGTCACATGCACATGGCTGATTCTTGACCCGATAGAAGAACTGAAAGAACCCTTTGGCTGTGAGGGAAATAAGCGGACTATTACTGTTCCTCACAAAAATAAATCCATCTACTAGACGTCAGATGCAGATCAAATTTCTTACTGTCAAATTTCAGACCTAGGAGCAAATGACGTGATTGTGCCAGGCTCTGCGCGTCTTACTTTCAAATAGCGGCTGCATCAACAATCAGACCCTAAACAGGACAGTGGACAGATCTGGGGCGGGCAATCGTTAAGAAAATTTCTTAAAACTTGGGTGGGGCAAGCAATATTTTCTATTCACAATGCAGACATATTTTTTATACCTATTCTGATCTATGGCTAACGGGGATGAAAGGGCTGACTTTGCGTTTTCAAGGAATAGAAAAATTGAAGAAGCATAAAACACATAGAATAGGTGCCGCACGATACTAAAGACGCGCCAAAAACCGGACTGTAGCTGTAAATTTTGCGTTTGGTAATCGCTTTTCCTTTCCTTAGATTGTGAGTTGTTAAAGCGCTTGCGCCTACTTTCAAGGAGCATTAAAAAGACAGAATTGTCTATGAACTAACTTTTAATGAATACATACGGGTTTATCAAAATTCATCAGACACCGAAGCAAAGTACAGCATTGCTGACAATCGTTAGGTTTGACGTTGTTAGCAAACCCTAATTTAAGCAAAGCTGATTGAACATACAATATCAGTCAAATTTAGCATATATTACGAAGAGTGATTCACATAAACAAACATATCCTAGATGCAGGGCAGACACTATATGGAATATAGTTTTAGTGCCGCAGCTGCAAGATCGCTTAATGTTATTTTATTGCTGTGTGAAGATGATGAACCATTCAAAAAAAAAAAGGTGGGGGGGGAGGAAGTGAAACGTTTTTTAATCCAAAAATAACGAAAGTTACAATGTACGATTGAGGGCAAGTCCTAAACCAAATTATGCTAGCGGGCTTAAAACCTTATCAGCATTTTGATGAAATAAGAAACTGTTTGGAGGTCGCGGAGGTTGTAGAAAGAAATCCAACAGTTGACACTTGTGGCTAAAGGATCTACACTTCACGTGTAAGACTTGATGATTATTTAACAACAAAATACGGTTTATGGATTGACCTAGGTCACGGAGGATAATCAGCTACATGGAAGCGGGAGAACTGTGAGAGACGTAAATACTTCATATTGATAAAGAAGAAGAAGCGATAAACCGCTTACTTAATGTACATTGGTTTTTATTATATGATGCGCAGCTGATTATTGAAAATAATAGTTTAAAAGATATACAATACTAAATTATTTTTATTTTATAAAAAGCATGTATGTTAAAACATTATCCAAATGTGCCTACAGCGCCGCCAAGAGAAGAATAGCAGGCAATTTGCTGTTATAGTAACCGCTGATGTAAAAACTTCAGATTAACAAACTTTACGCTAATGCAACAACAACTAACGGCAGGACCTTCAAAATACAGCAAAACCAAACGAAGGGCTATTCTGCTGCCTTTAATGCTGTTACATAAATGTTAATACTGGAGCTTCAACTATAAGTGCTGCATCGGCAGGAAAACAGTGTAGGCCTCTTTGGCAAAGGCATAGGCGCACCGCAGCTTTACCTCTAGGAGGTTTGTCTTTAGCTTTCGCGTCCTGTGTTTCTCTGCAGTAAGTGCAGGCTGGCAAAAAAATTTAAAAAATAAACTCCAAAGCACTAAGCTTTTGGTTCAACTAATAACGGCTAAAACTTAGTTCGTTTAAACTGACAATAAATAAAGCGCTTGTGATCTAAATCCACGGATGAAGAATTAATGTTTACTGGCCGATGTTGATGACTACAAAAGACAAACGTTTGATCTTCATAGAAAGGCGAGGGCATGTTTTTCTCAACAGCAGACGCGAGCATATAAAACAAGGAATGCTTTAAAAAAGTTAACGGAGAAAATTGTAAACTCTGTTCTAAACAGCTCACATTAACAACACCAAAAGGTGTTTATACTTTAGTTTATGAGTCCAGCACTAAAAAGTCCGTTGTATGATTTCTGATTAAGTATTTTTTTTTTTAAATAAATATATTGGCTTAGAAAAGAAAGACAGCTATGGGCTAATGATATAGAAGGACAAGACGAATTGTTTGAAGAGGAATGCTCGAGAGGAGAGCGTTTTATCAAGAGCACTCTGAATGATATTGATTAGAAGTTATTGACCCAACAATCTTTACAGGCAAGTGTGTTCATGATTCTCAAGTTCCAAGTTAAACTAACAATAGAACCGCCAGTTAAGTATGTTAGCTGTTTTTAATCGACTATGTAAACAATAAATGAAGAAAATCTAGAAGTCTGGGTCTCAACTTGAACCGCAGTCTATTCTTTCTCATAACGACTTAACACCCGGTTGGGCAGACGAAACTGCTTACAGACCGTTTGACGCTGCCGCTGTGAAGAAGCTAAAATGAGTAGGCTATGGTTGGTCAGAGGGCGCAGTCTTAGGATAGATTAAAACAGGCTAAGTATGCACAGATTGTAGGCAAGGCTTACCTTCCGCTCCGAGAAAGAGTTGGTTTTTAAAGAGAGCAGTTTTAAACATAAAGAAAAAATTTCAGACAACAAATGTTTCATGGTGGTGCGATTCTTGCAAGGCTGCATCATGTTGTTCGCGAACACGCAGAGAGTGTGACTAACTATCGGCAATACGCCAAAGATCTTAACTTCAATGGAAGATCCTATCCTGTTAGTGTTTGACCAAATTGATCATGTTTGAAGACAAAACCAAAACCAAATAACTGTCATTATCTACACTTGGGATGAGGGAAAACAAATTTGGTGCCAATTAAAGTGTCCCTAGAACAGTCCAACATTAGAGCGAACCAGCCAGAAGTCATGTGGACTTACTCCTAATGTTTTCGCCGCAGGGCTGCCACCTTACACATGGATAACGCACAATGTGCAGATTATTAGCGCAATACTTCAAAACATGAACATAAACAAGAATTCTGCTAGAAATGTTTAACAAGTATTCCAACCGCTCAAGCCGCGCTTGAACATATAAAACATTGTAAAGTTCTGTAGACATGTTAAGACAGAACTAACTACGCACCCGCCCTGGATCTAAAGTTAGTTTTAGAACTGGAAAAAAACGGCTGCAAACAAGTCCATAGTAGTTTACGCAGATGAGTCGCTTATGTTCCTTATGAAGGGCCAGCACCACAAAAATTCGGAAAAAACAGTCTCTTTAATGAGTAATCATCAGATTTGTTCATTTGCCTTTCATTATTGTTAGGTCGGATGGCGTTTATTCAGAACCAGATTAATAGAGGACCAGATGCTGCAGAACATTCTTAAAACGATGCTGCAAGAGCGCAATGGACTGTTCTAATAATTGGAATTTATCTGAAATCTTATGACGCCCTGAAGACCAACAACGTATGACTCAGGCCAGACATTGTTGGAATTGCGGGTTTTGAGCTAACGCCCAGAGTGTATACCCCACAGTAAGAGACCATGATCACATTAGTGGGAAGTTTGAGGGTGGCAGCGCCCCAGTAAATGCAATCTTCAAACTAAAGTTTGATCCAACGACATGGAGCTTGCCTGTATTCTTTCACAACTTGCGAGGTTATGATCTCACCTTATAATGCAAGCAGTAACAGCGCCTTCAGGGTAGCATGCATTGCACAGTCATCAGAAAAGTACATTGTGTTTCACTTTAAATAACATGTTCTTTTTACGACTCTATGCAGCACATTGATGGGCTCATTAGAGGCATGGCTATGTCCTTAAAGTCCTGCCCAATAACGGAAAAATTTTTGACTCAACTTTGTTAGAAAGGGTGTTTACCCTTATGAGTTCATGAACTGTTGGAAAGGTTTGACGAAGAAGACGCTTCTCATAAAGGGCGTTCTTTCTAGTTTAGAGGAAAGGTCATCAGCGACTCGATACCAGCATGCCTCAAGATGCTTCGGGCAAAAGTTAGAGTGTTAAACCGATGGGAGACTATCATGATTTATTAATGGCAGATGTATGTTTGTTGGCGGCAGTCTTGTGAAAATTACAGAAAGACCTGCATGAAAACATTATAGCTTGGATTCCCGCGCATTACATTTTCTGCGCCCGGGATGAGCTGGGATGCTTCTAAAGTTTACTGGAGTACAAATTGATTTATTGTCAGATTTACAATGATTCAGATGATTGAAATGGTATTGCGTGGAAGGAGGAATTGTATGGCGTGCATCATTACTGTAAAGCAATACAAAATACTTGGACGACTATGTTCCGAGTTAAAAGGTTCTAACTATCTCATGTATTTAGATGCAAAACCAATCAGTTGGGTTGGCTAATGGCGCAATCACTTCCATTACGTAAACTTCAAGATGTACACAGGTTGACATAATATTCAAAAGGCTTTAAAAAAGTGGTTTGATACAGTTTAAGCCTGATCAGCAGGTGGTTTTCATTCTAGAAGTTGACTTAGAATATCCTCAGGAACTCATGACCTGCCATATTGGACTATCCTTTGCAGCAGAAAGTCTAAAGATGGATCCTAGAGAGCCGCCTTAACTTGTGCCAATCTTCGAGGCAAAAAAAAATTATGTCTGTATTACAGACTTTACAAATTTTATTTAAGACAATGGTTTGGAAGTTGACAGCAGTCATCGCATAATTGCTTTTGATCAAGAACAGTTCATGAAACCATACATCATGAAGAAACACTGATCTCAGAACCAAATCCAAGATGCTTCAGGAAAAAGAACTTTTTCAAGTGATGAACAACAGCTGTTTTTGGGGAAAGATATGGAGAATCCGCACAAGCGTTAAAGATGTCTGATTGGTTTACAGAGAGAACGAATCAATTAAGCTAACTCAAAACCTAATTATAAGGACTTCAGAAGATTTTTCATGACAGCTTTTTGGCATAATGATGAAAAAAAAGAAGTCAAATCGAAAAAATCAAACCCGTTTTTTATTGGGTTTACTGTTTTAGGAATTATCAAAGCTTTTAATGGTTTAGTGTTTCTTTATGACTACGTTAAGCCCTCGTATCCCGAGGTAAGTTACTTTACACGATACAGATAGTTTGTTATATGATCATCCCTTTATTGACGAACATCTATAAAGACATGGAACGAAAGTTGCTAAAGGGCATGCGGTGTTGGTTATGATACATCTGATTACCTAAAGATTGCCTTTGCATTCAATTACTTAACAAGAAGGTTTTAGGAAGATGAAGGATGATTTTATCTGGAAAGGTGTCAAGGAGTATTGTGGGGCTAAAGGTCAAAAATGTACAGTATTTCGAGCCAGGAGAAAATCATTTAAGATGCAAAAAGGTATCCCGCAGCGTTGTGCCAGTCAATACATATCAACATGACAACTACAAAGAAGCATTGTTTGGCATAAGACTTTTCATCATGACACGTAAAACCGCGATCTAATCTACTGAGATCAACACAACTGTTGTAACAAGAAGTCATTGATAGAACATACGCAATACGGGAGTTTGTTAATCGGAGTTTTCATATTGCTATCGGGCACTGGAGGACGCCAATTAAAACAGGGGTTTGAGTTTTCATCACTTTTATTATATAGATCAATCATAGATTCAGCCTATTCATTTAAATCTTTTTCATGTTTGCCTTGACGAGGTTCGATTTTTTTTATTATTTCAAGATTATTCTTTTTCCAATTTGGGGTTTGGTTGTAGGTGATCTGGATGATTTTGCTGCATTGATTATCCTCGAAAATGTTTCCTTAATAGCATTACAGCCTGAAGATTTCCCGTATATTTTCAAGGTCTCTTCCTTTACCATTCTGTTTAGTTCTGCGCTTCCTTCTGGCCTCCATTTTAAACCAAAATATGTTTACGATATTAATTAAAGCGGAACTTGTGTCTGGCGGAATTATCTGCAGTTCTTCTTTCACAAAAGATCTTTGAGGAGCTGGTTGTTTTGTTTTGTGTCAGTTACTCGTAAAATAATCACGGGGCGGATTCATCTTTACAATTCTTTTTATTTCATGGGTCAAACATCCAATGGTTCGGTCTGCCCTGATCGCGAGTGTCCCCTTCTGCTTCCCGGTAAATAAAGGTACCTTACTTTTAAACCAAAACGGCGGTAATAAGTTTGCCGGATGAAGACTCTCTTTCAGCAAATTTATTGTTTTTCTTTTGAGTGCTTGTGTACTGGTTTTAGCCCTTTAAATTCTTATTATTCATTGCGCGCAAAACTGAGGGCAGTTCTTCTAACCCAGTTTGTGTTGCGTGAGTTGTCCAATAAGCTCTCTGTGATTAATGGTAGGGAGAAAAGTCTTTCGGCTAACTGTTTGTTAAAGTTTTCAACTAAAGCCTGTGATCTTGTGAAAATCTGGAATGCCTCTTCTAATGTAATTTTCTTGTGTTTTTAATCATTAATTGATTCACTTGGCCTTTATTCTTTTCCATTCAACTTGAATTCATGCCGATGGTAAGTTAGCGGGCCTCGCTGGTATATTAGTTGTATAGCAACGCAACAGCAGAGCATCTTTTGTGTTAATGGCTCCGCATCTTTGTATCTGAAGCCATTGTCAATGTTGTGAGTGCGTACTTAAATCTTTTTGTCTAATCCTAATCGCGGGTAAATATAGAAGATCCATTTGATGGGTGTCGATTGGGGAAAGGGGGTTGTATTGACAATGTGTGGTCCTCTGTATTCGTCTAGGGCAGGTAAATAAATTTGCCAAATCGGAATTGTTTAGATAACCTGTCTTTTGCTGTTTGTTCATGACTCCTGCGTTGGCTTAGGCTTTTGTATTGCTGTTCACCTTCAATATCCTTTGGGTGAATAATAGATTTGTTCATTTTTTATTCAGCCAATATTATGTGCAACAAAATACACGGGGGCATACAATAGGAATAAAGCGATTTCTTGCATCTTTTGTTTTTTGATGGTTGATAAAAGTCACTGACTTATGGTGAGGGCAATGTCAGGGACGGTTGCTGTTACTAGGATACATAATTGTTTTATTGCTTGATCAACATCTTTAATATGGTACGCTGCATGCCCCTGTTTTTTCAGTGTGTCATTAATAAAATCTAATGCTCAAGTTCTGTCTTTTCATAGGCGTTTGTGCAGCTGCTAGTTCCTCCCTTAGCTTTGTTTTTGTCTTTTTTCTCTCGCGTCATCCGTAGTTTACTATATGCGAATTACCTTCCGCCTAAAAGGCAAGCGCATTCCCACAGCGCCACCTATCATCATTACGAGTGAAGCCATTTTTTATAAAATGTATTTTTATTTACATATTATACTGTCTGGAATTAGTCCTTGCTTGACTAGATAATCTTTGTTGGCAAACCGAAGCTGCAATGAGTGCAATCAGCTTTGCTGAATCCTCAATGTCTAGTTTGCAAGATCTGCTTGGTTTATTCTTAACAAGTTTTACCAAGCATTGTGTATCCTACATTTAGGCCTCCAAAACGGCAGAATGGTATACGAGGTTGGGTAACGTTTTTTTCGAGTGCTCATTTGTATAAAATAAAATAATTATAATTTATTAAAAAAAACCATGAACAGCGAGATCTACTACAGCTACATGGCGGCCTAAAACTTCTGAAACTTATGAAGACAAGCTGATGACCAAGCTATTATGCCAAATAGGAGAGTGTCTTCTTGGCAGCATGTGTGGAAAACAAAACAGTTCCTCGGAACTGAATTCAGCATAGAACAGATTCAACAGATGTCGCACAAGGAATATTAAAGTATATAAACAGGTATGAAGCGCAGCTGGGGTCTAGAATGGTGAAAAGTTGTGGGGCAACGATCTTAGTTTGTTCACTAAACTAGTCAGTAGATTTGCTCCCATTGATTCTGAACAAGATCTTACGTATGATTTAACGCAAGATCCAGTTTTAACAAAATCATCTAGAGTCTCTAGGTGTGATTTATACTATAGATTTGGAAACATTGTTATCGCCATTACTAAGATGGGAGTTTTAACTTTTATCATATAGATTTTATTTCCCTTCAAAATGAACGATCTGGAAAATCTGCAGAGAACCAGAAAACATGAATCAGGTGGAGAAAGTAACAAGACAGGGAAAAATCAGCAAAAACGCTGAATCAGGTGGAGGCCATTAAAAATCCTGGGCGTGTTTGAAGCAGGAAAAAAATTAGGCAGAGTGGAAACAGACAAAAAAAATTATGATACGAATTGACTCATCATGAAAACATAACGCCGCCAACGAGAACAAGTTGATTCAATGCAGCTATAAAAACTCCATGTGATACAAGGGCCCAAAGGTCTTCATGGAAATATTTGAACTTAAAACTGTTGCCATTTTTGCGCATTGCTGCTGTTGGGGGCAGTTATGGGCTATATAATTCTATATATGGCCAACAGAAAAAAAGCAATCTCAAAAATAATCTGAGCCACTAAATGCAGAAAACGACACCAGCACGCCCCAACCGCCAATATCAAAGCATCATTTTGATCCAATTTATAATGGTATATATTTTAAATTTTTTTAATAAAAATTAGAACATGGCGTATTATAAAACTGATGGTGTCAATAAAATAAAGACATGGAGTCTATAAAATACATTTCCATAGGTCAGAATTGCTAATCTCAATGCGGTTGCTTCGGGTGTTAAAAACTTCTTTAAGATCTATGCAGAGATACGCTGAGCAAGACATCCTCAACGATGACGCGTTTTTTGAGGCGTGTGTGTACTATATTAGGCATTTACTATGTAAGTAAAACATAGATTGTATTTTTTTGATAATATTAAGATAACGTAAATAAGACTTGGTTGTACTTAGAGGATGACTTAGTTATGAATCTTAGGTTAACTTGGTAAGAACTTGATCAAGAACTATTAAGACTTGTGAATGATTGAGGGGACTTTAGGCAACTTGAGGATGACTTAAGATGACTTAAGATAACTTGAGAATAACTTGAGGACAACTTGACTTGGAAGTAACTTGGAGTAACTTGAGTTAAGAACTTGTGGATGACTTGAGTGTGTGCATGTGTGTGGGGTGGGGTGGGGTGGGGTGGTAGGGGGGGCGTGCGTGCGTGGGGTGGGGCAAAAACACACGCACACTAAAACAAACAAAACAACAAACACAAATAGACAGGACAGTGCTTGTAGAGGAAAGTGAAGGGGGCCTTTTGGTTGTCACACTTGAACGTCGTAAATTCAAGAAGCCACGTTGAAGATTATTCAAAGCAGCACCAAGTGCATTTGCATTTATCAAAAGCTTGATTTAATAAACAAGACAGTGAATTAAAGTACACTCTGTGGCCGCTAAAAAGGCAGCCCTCGGAGCAGGTGTAGAAGTTGATGCAGGTTAGCAGGGTGTTGAAGCAAAACGGTGCAGGTAAAAGCAGGTCGATTGAAGATGGCAGCATAAAACACAAAACATCATGTCATTATATACTCAATAGTCATGTGGCAGGAGTGGAGAATGCATGATCGTTACTATAATTTAGAGTCATGTCATTCTACAAGTGCGTTGTGCGCTTTTCTAGGTGCAATCAGGCGACGTGCTGATTGACCCAGTATTGCTTGGGTGCTTTCTAGGCGGGATCCTGGATGGCAAAATGACCAGCCAGCGGTAGAAAAACTTGCTGATGGAGTGGCTCATTTACTCTGCCATGCTTGAGTTCTAACACGTCTGTGTATCATGCCAGAATGTTAAAGTTGGGGTTTGGATTTGTTGTATTTCAGAATGAGTTTGCGTTTGTTGTATAACTCATTGAAATGAAATGCCGAGTTTGTGAAATTTTGGATAAGGAATAGAAACAAAATGGACACTTCAAGTAGTCTTCTTGCACAGTTTAGAATCAACCGCAAATCTTCTTTCAGATATGACTCCCAGTTTTTTTGTTGTTTGACTGTTTCAAAAATTGTCTTTGCTTTCTGAAAGCCAATGCCTAAAAAAAGAGCCTGAGAAGAGATTTCCTGTCGTCAATCTTTCACAGAGTAAACAAGCACTCTGTAAGATGGGAGTGTCATTTCTTGAACAGTTTTAAAGGTTTTGGTTTCATCATATGGTCAGAAGGCAGCTACAAAGCTGTGTTTTCAAATATTGTCAAGATCTTCAACTGATTTTTA
>CM031616.1:42709380-42711880 GCA_018398815.1 Conus ventricosus | reverse complement strand
AAAAAAAATTTAAAAAAGGAGTGGCTTACTTGCCGTCCCTTTTCTTACGTCCCTTTGACTTGGGTCAAGAATTAGGACAGCTGATTTTATTCGGGTTGGATCCGCGGTTTGAGCGGCACATCACACAATCGAATTCCTGGTGACAGCCCTGATGTGGCCCTTTGCGGTCGGCTGGGCTATAAGCAACATTATCTTATCTTATCTTATCCCCACTCCAGTCCTTCATTGATTCTGCCCCCTCTCCACCCCTTCCTTTCCTTTTCCACACAGGCATAACTAAGCTCAGTGTCGCGTGCGCATGTACACACTCCCAGTCACCGTGAAGAGAGGGATGACAGATAAGAGGAGGAGGGGAGGTGGGAGGAATAAGAATTTTAGATGATTTATAAAAATAAAAAAAGAAAAAAGAAAGATTTGAGGCATGCAGAAGCTTTCTCCTTGCATAATGTCAGTGCAGAGAAAGAGAGAGAGAGAGAGAGAGAAAGGGGTAAGGTAATGTTGCTTATAGCCCAGCCGACCGCAAAGGGCCATATCAGGGCTGTCACCGCGTTGAAGTCAACTTCACCTCATTCATTCACACAACTCTTTAAAATACATCTTCTAAAAACACACCCGAAATTTTGTTAAAATCTTTCCACTCTTAAATCTCGGATCCGATGAAAAAAAAAATCAATCTCTTTCAAGAATTCAAAGATGGAGAGAGAGGGAGGGAGGGAAGGAAGATAGAACAGCTGTCAGTAAAATGAACGTTAGAAGATAGGAATGCAGTGGAAGGAAAGTGGTAAGATCACGCATCAGTAACAAATTCTACTTCAGTCAAACAAAGGAGAGAGAGAGGAGAGGAGAGGGAGGGGGGGGGGGGGGGGGAGGGGGAGGAGAGAGGGGAGGGAGGGAGGGGGGGGGGAATGGAAGAACAGCTGTCAGTAAAATTGAACGTTAGAAGATAGGAATGTAATGGATGGAAAATGGCAATATGTTCGAACTCTTCGGTCAAGTAAAATACATAGAGAGACACTCAAAGGAGAGAGGAGAGAGAGGAGAGAGAGAGAGAGAGAGAGAGAGAGAGAGAGAGAGTGTGGTGTGTCTCTCTCTCCTTTGTCTACAATGTAATTGGTATAACGTGTTAATGCTAGGCCAAATGGAAAGACGTTTTCTGCCCCTGCGTTGCCCCGAGGCCCCCACACACGGCGAGGCGGCTTTTCGCTTGTCAGAGTGAGTGAAGGGAACCGCTTGTTTTGTCAGAGGAGTCGGGGGGAGTGCGTGCGAGAGATATATCCTATTCGTCATGACTGGAGGCCAGGCGCTTCCGTGTTTCGGGGGGGAGGGGGGGGGGGGGGGGGTAGGAGGAAGGTAGACGTCGGCGGTTGGGGTGGGGGGGGGGGGGGGGGGGGGGGGGATTTGACCTCTTTCCCATCCGTCACCTGACCTAGGTCTCATTTCGTCTGTTGCGTCCTTTTGACCAACCAGTGTAGTTACCGTTATTGCCGAACCTCTCGGCGGTGTGTGTGGTGTGTTCGTGCGCGCGCGTTTGTGTGTGTGTGTGTGTGTGTGTGGTTCTCAGATTTTTAGAGGACATGTTTTGGGGGGCATTTGGGGAGGGGGCAAGCGGCGGGGGGGGGGGGGGGGGGATAATGGCGGACTTTGTTCGTAAGGAAGATGCAGTAGATCGTAACGGAAAGAAGCGGAATCGTAAACCTGGGCCCAGATCCTTATCAGCCGATGTCGAGAACTTTCAACCCGTAATGAACCGATGATAACACTGTGGACGCATTTAACCATCTGCTCATGTGAAGTGGTCAGGTCTAAGTCCACCTTCCGGTCATCTTGGAACCTGGCGCAGATATGTGGAAGATTTGTCTTTAGTGTTCATGTGTGTCTCTTTCATTCATAGGTATCCTGATCCACCCTTGGTTTGTGTCGCTTTTTGTTTGGAGAGTTCTGAAAAGCCATTGCTTGATTTGCAATACTGTGTGTTGATACTGACTCTCAGGTTTACTCGTAATCAGCATATTGCTGTCTGGTACCATGGGAATGGAAGAAAACAAATCGTCTTTGATTATTGTAAATTAAGTAATTTTTACAGAACCGCCTGTATCATTACTGATACAATGCTCAAATGTTAATTTGTGTTAAATTGTCAGCCCATGTGGTTCGCCGGTTTCTGTAAATTTCCTAGCAGTTGGTAAGAAGAGCTGTCGGAAAGAAAGAAAGAAAGAAAAGAAAAGAAATGAGAAGGAAAGAAGGAAGAAAAAGAAAAAAAAAAGAAGAGAAAGAGAAGAAGAGTAGAAAGGATGTTAGAAAAACAATAAGGAAAGAAAGAGAAAGAAAACAAAGGATGTATATGTTAGAAAGAGAAAAAAGGAAAGGAAGACCAAAGGATGTTTAAAACAACCTAATCTTTTATACAACGTTCTGTCGTTTGGGATCCACGTGATCTTGCGTGAAATGGTAAAAACCGGTTGGAATTCACTCTCATGTCTGGTTTGATTGAAGCCACACT
>CM031616.1:42684380-42691880 GCA_018398815.1 Conus ventricosus | reverse complement strand
TGTGATGGATATGTGACGTACAATCTTTGTGGACCAGTGCACGTTCTTGATTGACACAGCACATCGTTGCTGTGACGACCGACTTTGAAAGACTCGAGTTACTTTCAGGTTTAACGCTCACACTTCATAGAGGTGATGTGTCAGACGGGGGAAGGGAGGGGGAACGTTTCGACCTTACTTACACCAAAACGACCACCAGAACGACAACACATCATGAAGGGCAGCAGAGATAACAGAGACTTGAGAGCGACACAGGGAATGTATTATACTGTTAAACGTGACTGTCCCTTGGTTTGCCGCTTCTAGGATTTTTTTTCGTTTCGTTTTTTGTTTTTTCTTTCTTTCTTTCTTTCTTTTTCTGTTCTTTTCTTTTTTGGGGGTGGGGGGGGGAGTGAGGGTTAGCGAGGAATCAAGTGATATCGGTGGGGTTGAAGAGGTTGTGAAGTAATGGTGGGTTTTAAGAAAGTAATTATGAAATGTCGGTGGCTCTAAAATAAATTGCATTGTGGGTGAGTTTTAGGGGGGAAAATGAAAAAAAATAAGCTCAATGTTTGTGTTTTAAGATATTTGTTGATGTCCATTTTTTCCTCTGAGGAAAATGAACGTTGTAAGTTTTGGTTTGTTGGGTTTTACTTTTTTTTTTTTAATTGGGGGATGTAAGTGACCGTTAAGAAGTCACCTGATGTAGGTAGATGTCATAAATCGGTGATGTTGATGTGTTACAACAAATTACGTGATATTGGTGAGTTTTTAGAGTCTGGGTTTTGTTGTTTTGTTGTTGCTTTGATAAGCTGTGTTCATAGGTTAACGATGTTAGAACGCATGCACGTCGATGGGTTTGATAAATCGGGTGATATTTGTGAGGTGATCGGATGTTTTCAGTGGGTCCAAAAAAAAGTCTTGTGTGCTTCTGAAATTTGTTTTTTTTTAATCATTGTCTGTTGTCACTGTGTCTTTGCGGTGTTTTAGCTTCAAGGTCGGTTTGTAGTATTTATAATCTGGACGATTTGATCGGTAACCTGTAATATGCGTGCATATTCACACACACATACACACACACACGCACACACACACACACACACACACACGCACACGCACACACACACACACACACACTGAAATATTATATCAATAATCACAATAACAGGTCAAATCCTCGAGTCACACACACGGATCGAAGTATTCACAGTCAAGGGAGAGGGAGGGGTGGAAGGGAGAGGATGTGTGTGTGTGTGTGTGTGTGTGTGTGTGTGTGTGTGTGTGTGTTGGGGGGAGGTTGCTCCTCCAAAGTATACTTTATATTTAATGCTTGTAATGGTGGTGCTTATGATTGAACAGTCACTCATAGAAAAACATCGCCTTCTCACACCAGTCAGTCAGCTACCTGATGGAACATTGTTGGGACCTAGCTCTCTCCTCAAAAATTCGAGTGAGAAAGCCGCTCCGCGAGATAAGAAATCGAGTTCTGTCGGAGGACGTGAAACCGTTTTCCTCGTTCCGCAAACCACACCCACCCTTTCTCTCTCACGTCTTCTCGGACCCCCTCCCCCCCCCCCCCCCCCCCCCCCCCTCTCCCTTTCCCTTCCCTCCCCCTTCAGCCCCACCATCATCCTTCTCCGCGTCACTGATTTCCGAGTCCATTGTCGAAGTATGTCCGTGTTGTTTCTCAAGTGACTCGGTCTGTCTACATCTGTGATGTATGCAGTGTATGTGGCAAGGCTGAGTCAAAAGTTTAGCGATAACAGGATGAGAGCCGAACTGACTTATTACATTGTGCGTATGTGTCGTGTGCTTTGCTCTCCGAAGGTTCAGCTGGCTCCGTAGTTGTCTGTGTTAATGCTCTTGCTGTTCACCAAACAGTATCGGCGACAACCCAATGAGCTCTAACTCCCAAGCCTAGAGCTGACCTCTTGTGTGTGTGTGTGTGTGTGTGTGTGTGTGAGTAGGTAGGTAGGTAGAGGAGTCAAGTCATATTGTTTGACTCGACGTTGGTGGCTGCAAGCTGGAGCTTCGATCAGTGTCATGTGAGATTTCGCCGCCGAGTGGTTTTCAGTGTCGGGTCTGTTCGATGTTCTACTCGTGTGATAAATTTGCCTGTGATATGGCGATGTTGAGGTACGTTTGAACTCGTTGGTTTGAAGTTCGGTAAGGGGTGAAGGAAGCGGGAGGGAGGGGCAGAGAGCAAGGAGGGGAAGAGACGGAAGTAGAGGGATGTAGTAGGGTGGGGGTGGGGGGTGGGGGTGAGCGAAGGGGGTTATCTTGTTTTTAACACACAACACACACACACACACACACACACACACATATATATATATATTGTGTGTGTGTGTGAGTGAACTTTCAAATGCGTCGGCTGAGTTGTTACAAGTTAAAACATTACGTTTGGGGTCTGACGGTGTACTGTGTCAGTCATTGGGCGTTTACGTCGATTTTTATTTGTTTATTTGTTTGTTTTTTACCATTGCTGTTGGTGAGCGTGAGAGAGTTTCTCCTTGTAACTCAGCATTATTGGTATGCCTCTCAGAGAAAGAGAGAGAGAGAGAGAGAGGGAAGATGAAGGTAATAGGAAATTTGGCCGGGTGGGTGATGATGACGGAAGGGCGAACGGGGTGTGTGTGTGGGTGGGGGGGGGGATTGAAAGTGGCTTGGGGATCGAATATAGAACATGGTAAAAGCCTGCTCGATTAAGAAGGTCTGTCAAGTTTTAGACGTCGTATTATAGTCTGTACAGGACAACCGGTAGTACGTGTGTGTGTGTGTGTGTGTGTGTGTGTGTGTGTGTGTGTGTGTGTGTGTGTGTGCGTGTGAGCTTACATGTGTGTGTGTTTGGGGAGGGGGGGGGGGGGTGCGTGAGTGTGTGCCTTCGTGCATATGTGCTTGTGTGTGTATATGTGTAGTGTGTGTGTGTGTGTGCGTGCGTGCGTGTGTGTGTGTGTGTGTGTGTGTGTGTGTGTGTGTGTGTGTGTGTGTGTGTGTGTGTGTGTGCATGCGTACGTACGTATGAGAGAGAGAGAGAGAGAAGGAGAAGAAGAAGAAAGAAGAACATGAAGAGACTTCTTCTATTTTCACCCAAGAGTTTTCAGTCGTCTTGGTTTTGAAAAATATAGATCAACTGTTTAGATGTTTTGCACCAGTTTTTATTAACAGATTCAAGTCAGAATACTGTTCTTGATTGCTGATATTTAAAAGGTAGTTTTAGTGTCTGGTTAGTCAGAAAACTGGTTTTAAAGAAGTTCTACATGTATTCCTTTCTGTTACTACAAGAAATCTTCCACCCTACTTCGAAAGTAGGGTAATCCCTACTACAAGAAATCTTCCACCCTACTTGGAAAAGTGGATTAAAATTGAGAAGTGTGAAAATGATATGAAACATGTCTTTAAACCGACGTTTAAAAGTGGAAGAAGAACTGAAACACGGGAAACATTTTATAAGTCGTACATTGAAAAGTGTTTCTAAATAAAATTATGAAAAAACACCAAGAAATCACGAATCCTCGATTGAAAAGAATATTTAAAAAATCGGTGTATGACATCAAGTAATCCCTAATCCAGTTATTGCAAAATGTGAAAATGAAATGAAACATTTCAAGAAGTCATCAGTCTTGCGCTGAATTGCTTTAAGATGATCGATTGAAACACAAAACAGATAATTAATGCTGCGCTGAAGAAGGGTTGAAAAGAAAGGAAGGGACAGGTCAGAAGGGCCGTTAGTCCCTCACTGAAAAGAGTAAAATGGATGTGAAATGGAATACACCAAGAAATAGTCCTGTTCTGAAAAGCGTAAGAACACCGTGAAACACGTCAAGAAATGAACGATTTTACACTAAAAGGTGTAAAGCTTCAATGGAACTCAGCAGGAAGTCATTAATCCTTTCTTGGAAAGTGTAAAATATAAAAAAAATTTGAACGGAACACGCCAGTTAACAACCTCCTGTGTTGAGGAATTATAGAAAAGGAAAAACCTGTGTTGAGGAATTATAGAAAATGAAAGAAACCGACTAAGAAATCATTAGTGCTATGCTAAAAGGAATGTGGCATATGGGATTTCTTCCCAATTGTTTTTCATCAATATTATGCTTTCAGGAACAACCCACCTTCAGTAACAACCCAGTGAGGTATAACCTTTTACTATTCGTAGGCTTGTTAGAAAATACTCTTTTCATTGAAATATGGTGGTTGTTTGTGGGTTTGTTTACAAGAGCTAAATGTATTCTAGTAGTCTTATGGAAAATTGTGAATTTACTGTGAAAAGTGGATTATGGACAAAAGAGAACCTTTATTTCAAGAGAAAATTTCTGCAAAGTAGAAAACTGTTATGTTTGATAAGGGACACATTTGCATTGAATGCCCAAACTTAACACACACTAAAACAAGAAAAGTGACATGCTAAAACAATTAAATCATGTTGTACATGGTTTGGTTTACTTCTTGGCTCTTTGCTATTGCGATGATATATATGTGTTGTTGTTTTTTAATTACTGGGAACATTCATGTGTGCGTCTTGCAAAGGTCCACTCATTTGTTGAAGTCTCTGCACTCTGCCCTCTTTTGCGCTTTTATGACTGTCGAATATATCTGATTTTTATAACCAACCGTAAAAAATTATGGTCAGCAGCAATGCGTTAGCAAGTATTGTTTCTTTCGCTACTCCCAGCCTTTATATAGTCTTCTTTGGGAAAAAAGAGCGTTTTATTTTGCGCTCTCTCTCTCTCTCTCTCTCTCTCTCTCTCTCTCTCTCTCTCTCTCTCTCTCTCTCTCTCTCCATTCCTCCCTCTCCCCTTCCTCCCTCTCTCTCTGTCTCTCGCTCCCGCTCCCTCGCTGCTTCCCACCCTTCCTCTCTCTCTCTCGCTCCTCTCCCTGAATCACATTCAGACTTAACGTCCAGATCCACCGGAGTGAGTGAGTGGCATTCAGGCATAACGTCCAGAGAGAGGGAGAGGGACATTCAGGCATAACGTCCTCACCCATCTGAGTGAGAGAGAGGGGGACATTCAGGCATAACGTCCACACCATCTGAGTGAGAGAGAGAGGGACATTCAGGCATAACGTCCACACCCATCTGAGTGAGAGAGAGAGGGACATTCAGGCATAACGTCCTCACCCATCTGAGAGAGAGAGAGAGTGGCATTCAGGCATAACGTCCTCACCCATCTGAGTGAGAGAGAGAGGGACATTCAGGCATAACGTCCACACCCATCTGAGTGAGAGAGAGAGTGGCATTCAGGCTTAACGTCCTCACCCATCTGAGTGAGAGAAAAAGAGGGACATTCAGGCATAACGTCCTCACCCATCTGAGTGAGAGAGAGAGAGAGTAGCATTCAGGCATAACGTCCTCACCCATCTGAGTGAGAGGGTAGCATTCAGGCATAACGTCCTCACCCATCTGAGTGAGAGAGTAGCATTCAGGCATAACGTCCACACCCATCTGAGTGAGAGAGAGAGTAGCATTCAGGCATAACGTCCACACCCATCTGAGTGAGAGAGTGGCATTCAGGCATAACGTCCACACCCATCTGAGTGAGAGAGGAGAGAGTAGCATTCAGGCATAACGTCCACACCCATCTGAGTGAGAGAGAGAGTAGCATTCAGGCATAACGTCCACACCCATCTGAGTGAGAGAGTGGCATTCAGGCATAACGTCCACACCCATCTGAGTGAGAGAGAGAGTGGCATTCAGGCATAACGTCCTCACCCATCTGAGTGAGAGAGTGGCATTCAGGCATAACGTCCTCACCCATCTGAGTGAGAGGGTAGCATTCAGGCATAACGTCCTCACCCATCTGAGTGAGAGAGTAGCATTCAGGCATAACGTCCACACCATCTGAGTGAGAGAGAGAGAGTAGCATTCAGGCATAACGTCCACACCCATCTGAGTGAGAGAGTGGCATTCAGGCATAACGTCCACACCCATCTGAGTGAGAGAGTGGCTTTCAGGCATAACGTCCACACCCATCTGAGTGAGAGAGAGAGAGTGGCATTCAGGTTATAACGTCCTCACCCATCTGAGTGAGAGAGAGAGTAGCATTCAGGCATAACGTCCTCACCCATCTGAGTGAGAGAGAGAGTGGCATTCAGGCATAACGTCCACACCCATCTGAGTGAGAGAGTGGCATTCAGGCATAACGTCCACACCCATCTGAGTGAGAGAGTGGCAGTCAGGCATAACGTCCTCACCCATCTGAGTGAGAGAGTAGCATTCAGGCATAACGTCCTCACCCATCTGAGTGAGAGAGTAGCATTCAGGCATAACGTCCACACCCATCTGAGTGAGAGAGTAGCATTCAGGCATGACGTCCACACCCATCTGAGTGAGAGTGGCATTCAGGCATAACGTCCTCACCCATCTGAGTGAGAGAGTGGCATTCAGGCATAACGTCCTCACCCATCTGAGTGAGAGAGAGAGAGAGAGAGAGAGAGAGAGAGAGAGAGTGGCATTCAGCATAACGTCCTCACCCATCTGAGTGAGAGAGTAGCATTCAGGCATAACGTCCACACCCATCTGAGTAAGAGAGTAGCATTCAGGCATGACGTCCACACCCATCTGAGTGAGAGAGTGGCATTCAGGCATAACGTCCACACCCATCTGAGTGAGAGAGTGGCATTCAGGCATAACGTCCTCACCCATCTGAGTGAGAGAGAGAGTGGCATTCAGCATAACGTCCTCACCCATCTGAGTGAGAATGAGAGTAGCATTCAGCATAACGTCCACACCCATCTGAGTGAGAGAGTGGCATTCAGGCATAACGTCCACACCCATCTGAGTGAGAGAGTGGCATTCAGGCATAACGTCCACACCCATCTGAGTGAGTGGGTGGCATTCAGGCATTACGTCCTCACCCATCTGAGTGAGTGGGTGACATTCAGGCGTAACGTTCTCACCCATTTGAGTGAGTGAATGGCATTTAGGATGCTCGTCCACGTCCATTTAAAGATAGCGGGTGGGTGAGGTTAACCATTCCGGACCAGTGGGGGAAGTGGACTGTCTAACACCCCATCAGAACAACGCTTTGGGCGGCTGATCAGTCACATTAAGGTGTTACGTCCAAACCAACTTCAGGTCATTTAGTACGGCAGACAGGGATAACTGTCCCCAGAGAGAGGGGGAAGTGGGCTTGTCTTGCTCTACACTACGCCATCAGAACCCATAAAGACAGCCAGTTTTGATAGATTGGCGTCTGCGGGATTGGAACATGCTTCGTCTTGACTGCGTTACTTGTGGCATGCCACTGAGCCTGTCCAGCACACCGCCTGAGGCTGTATCATCTGTTTATCAGTGTGGTTTGGGGTGTTGGACCTAGCAGAAGCAAGGCTTGGTACGTGCTAAGGACAAGAAGGTGTGTGTACAGATAACAGTGGCATCGATCACATTGTTGCTTTATCGCGTTCGGAGATAGGAATGATGGACGCTGCCGCGAGAATTAACGTTTTGTTTTCCTCAGGTTTGATAAAGCGCGACGTGAAGCAATATGACAGGAGTATGGATCTGTGTGCCGTCTTTCT
>CM031616.1:42606880-42676880 GCA_018398815.1 Conus ventricosus | reverse complement strand
GCCAACGAGCTATTCGTGTTATCTTTATTTTCTTACTAGTTTTATTTTTCTTGCTATTCGTGCTTTTGCCATTTTCTTTCCGGCGTTATTTCTAGTCATTCGGATTATCGCCATCTTCTAACATGTATCTTGTTGTACTGTGTTAATTTCGGCATTGTTTACCCTCTAGCAATTTGCATTATGGCCGTTGTCTTATTGGTATCGACTTTTTAGCCTCATCTCTCTCTCTCTCTCTCTCTCTCTCTCTCCTCTCTCTCTCTCACTCTCTCTCTCTCTCTCTCTCTCCACTCCATTAGAGAGAGAGTTATCATTAGAAAGATCGGAAATAAGAAAAGGAGTTTGTGTTTATTCATTCCATTCCTTTACTTATGTTTATTCATTCCATTCCTTTATTGATTTTGTTGAACCAACTTTCCCGAAAGATGTTTAAAAAAAGAAAAAAAAAACTACTGTTCGTTTGTTAGCAGTATCTCCACCGAGAGCCGGAAACCCGTAACTCACGTACACGGTCAAGTGACTTCCAGACTTGACGTCTTTACTCAAACAAACGTCACAAGGCAGACGGGGATACCCATCTCAGAGATGGAAAAAGAGGGATAAAAGAGTGGGGGTTGGGGTGGTGGTGATGGTGGTGTATATTACACTACACTGATACCATCAGAAAGACAACATGTGAGATGAGCAGCGAAAGCTATACCATTAACTACCGTAGTCACCCATTTAGCTGCATTAAAGCTTAACGTCCACACTCACCAAGGCGATAAGCCAGACGGTGATAACCATCCCTGCAGAGTGCAGGTGAAGGAAGTGTCAAACATCACATTTACACCACCAGAACGACAACCTGCCGCGATGAGCAGCAGCGGGAAAATAGGTCAAGCACCAAGAAGATTTGAGCCTGCGGCTTCTCGCAGCGAACTCGGTGCTTTACCACTAAACCAGCCAGGACACACGTGCGTGTCCCTCTCTTGTCGTACGTAAACTGATGCCGTGAGAGCCGGACTCGCGTGGACGCCAGCAGGATGCCACTTGAAGAAGACACGGTCGAGTCGGACGGCCTCTCGAGAGCAGAACAGCTCTCGGGCACGAATTATGATTGGTCCGGAGGGCAGACCTGTGCTTGAAGGCTGTTTGCACAGATCTTTGGCTGCTTTAAGTGCCGAGTAAATGGCTGTGTGGTCTTTGTTCTTCTCTCTGTTTTGTACGATGTCTTGTCAATAAGTTAAGCGTCATCCCGTGCGTAAGTGCCGTAACTGGTCAGCAGTACAGGCGTGGTCAGAAACCAAGGACAATACAGGCCTGGTGTTTAAGAAAACCATCATGCAAAAACTGAAGTACAATATAAAAAAAAAATTGTGAATTTGTTCTTAATCGATTATTTTGGTTTAAAATGAAATAAAGCGACCCCGTATTCTCAGGTACATCAGCTGCCACTACAGCTCTTTCTGTCGTTAGTCCAAACGGCGAAATACAACACGCACCCAAGTTTGTGTTTTGAAGGAATAACGGCCAGTAGGCCTACGGCAGCTTGCCGTCTTTACACTGATTAAGGATACGGCGAAGATTTACCAAACCAACCGTTGTATCAGCTTGGCCAAAGACGAAAAGGGTTTGCTTGCCGTATTCATGAACGATGAAAAAATGAGAAGATGACAAAAGCACGCGCTCAGCCCCAAGAGGTCAAGCGTCACAGCTGGTCTTGTAGCGTGTCATGTTGCCGTCTTAGCAAAAGCAGATTTTCGTCATAGGGAGCTTCGTTCATTTGTGTAAATCGGCAGTGTGTGTGTAAGCCTATCTCGCTTTGATAGAGAGGGTGTCGTGTAAAGGGGAATTGGGGGGGGGGGGGGGGGGGGGGTAAGGAGGACGGGGAATGGATGAAGAGAGGAGGATGGGGGTGAGAGAAGGCGGGGGTAGTGGTGGTGGTATTCAGTTTTTGAAACTCCGATGAAAATGAAAAGCAAGCGCGCGCGCGCGCGCGCGCACACACACACACACACACACACACACACACACACACACACACACACACGCACGCTCTCTCTCTCTCTCTCTCTCTCTCTCTCGCTCTCTCTCTCTCTCTCTCTCTCTCTCTCTCTGTCTCTGTCACCACACACACACACACACACACACACACACACACACACACACACACACACACACACACACACACACACACACACAATTGTCGACAATTGTCAACGAAAGAAATGTGAATTGAAGCGAGGAGACATCAGTAAATAACGCCGCCACCACCACCACCACCCCCTAAAAATGTAACGTTGGCCCCCCCCTAAGCATGGTGAATGAAACAAGTACTTGCCCATCACTAATGAACTAATGCTGGTTGCGGTAACCGTTCACCTTACACATGCAGACAACGAGGCACAAACTAGGAAACTTGCGTCAATCAGGAAACTTCATGAAGAGAAAGAGAATGAGTAGGCTGCCTTTCGAGGCATCTTGTCTGGGAAGTAAGATCAAAGGGAAAACTAAGTTTTAAAAGAAATTGTCTCTGTGAGTGTTGCAAACAGTAAACGTTTGGAGGTATGGGTATGCAACCGTTTCATCATGGAAGCCTTAAGTTGCCTGGCTTATTAATTCATAACCAACCCCCCTCCCTCCCCCCCGTTTTGTATGGGTGAGTGCGCGCGCGCCTGTGTGTGTTCTTTTCTCTCCATTCATTAGAGACCAAACAGATATGCACGGATAGGGTAGGGGGAAAATATCATTGGGGTGCTTTTTTTTTTTTTGACGAGTTGTTAGCTTCCACGGAATCAAATGGATTATTCAGTTTATCTGGATTGAATGTGTGTCGACAGTAATGAAAAACAAAAAACAAAACAAAACAAAACAAAAAACAAATAGAACCCTCCCCCCCCCCCCCCCCCCCCCCCCCACACACACACACACACACGCACACACCTATTTCCCCAACAAAAGAGCTGTTGGAAGTTGTCTTAATCAGTTACTGATAAAAAAAAAAAAGTAATACTAAGAAACAAATCAGTAATCTCAAAGGAATTATGAAGGTCATTTTCCTCCTGTGTGAGGTTGTTTTTGGTCCATTTGTGACATGTGACTTCTTTATCCATTGCATGAAGTGTTGTTTGTGCTCCGCGTGAGATGTGGATGCTATTACGTCAAGGAAAAAATGGACTCATTGAAACGATGAGAGAGAGAGAGAGAGAGAGAGAGAGAGAGAGAGAGAGAGAGAGAGAGAGAGAGAGAGAGAATTTAAAAGTCGTTTATTTCGTATTTGGGCCACAGGCCTAGATACGACCAAATGATAACAACAATAACAATTGTAACGATAGCAATGATGGATTAAAAAAAGAATAATAATAAATAAATAAAAACAAAAAGATTTTTTTTTAAGAGACGAGAAAAGGGCAAGGGAGGGACCGAAGGATAAGGGTGTGGTGGAGTGGTGCTGACTGGGACTTCGGGCTGTTGGAAGAGACGGGCAAAACAATATAATTGCACAAAATATGTAAACATCTCAACACACAAAAAAGCAATGGCATAAGATTATGGAGAACGAGTAACCTATTACGTATTCTCAACATTCAACCACATAGACGCAAGCAGATGATTGTTTGACTTCCATTAAGAACAAGGTTTAATGCTATGATTCATCAAATATACAGGCATTTGCTTTCCGTCTCTTCATTGCATGGAAAGTAAACTTTGACACAGTGTGACCCGTTTGTACGTCTGTCCGTGTGAGTAGAGCAGTAATCGATGGTGGACACACAACAGGCAAAAACTTTTGCTCTTAGATCGCTGCAATGCGGACATAAGAACAAGAAATGATGCTCATCCTCTGATACATTTCTACAGAATATACAATACAGTATCTACCTTCATTATTAGTTCTGAATCTATGGAGATTATTGCTTATAGGGGGAACTTGCGGTCGGCTCGGCTGTAGGCAACATTATCTTACCTTATAGGGGGAACACCACTCCTAAGTTGTGTTGAAGCGACTATAAAGCAAAAAATATCTATGTCTCTTAAGTATCTCTTCTCCGAATGCATTGTTGAATGAA
The DNA here is from genome assembly GCA_018398815.1 of Conus ventricosus. Classification (NCBI taxonomy): domain Eukaryota; kingdom Metazoa; phylum Mollusca; class Gastropoda; order Neogastropoda; family Conidae; genus Conus; species Conus ventricosus. The sequence continues at coordinate 42,672,831 of CM031616.1, read as the reverse complement.
CAATATAACTCGTATCGTTCTTTTCCATATAGAAATCCAGACCATTCCTGTCTTAACATGTCCAACAACTTTCTTATAGTGCATACAAAAATGCGGGAACATCACCGACTTTCTGCTGAAGCCACACAAAATAAAACCCATTCCTACACAGAACTTTGCGGATTTCCGAGGCCCAGCATTTTTTTTTTAATCATTTCTGTCTAAAGTTAACAGCATTTGATTGGCTTGTTCGGGCAGCATGTGTTGGGGCATCTCAAGAGGTCGAAACCAATACTTTATGGCTCTCATGGTCGAATTTATAATTAACTGATATCTACCTAATTCCCATAAATCAATTTGTTGGGAGGTTTTGTTGGCACTCCCAGAAAAAAACGTTTGCATACTCTAAGATGCATACGTTCGATGCTGTCAAGTCTTGACAGACACCAGATTTCCGAGGAATAAAGAAGAATTGATTGTATTTTTTAATTACAAAAAATTCCGAGAAACGTTCCTTGAGTTTTAGGTGAGTAAAAGCCCTAAATAGAAAAGAAAGACTGCCTTTTTTTTTTATAGCTTTACTTACCAGATGATTAGTTCCCTGTTTTAAGCTTAACGTAGACGTAAATTTAAACCCCGTAAAACAATATTCGTTCACAGCTTCAGTTGGATGACCCTTGTACAGCCTTCATGTCTGGACAGATAGCCGCCTTTCCTAAAGACAATGGTCTTAGTTTTATCAAGCTTTATTTGTTCGCGCAAAAACACAGAGCTCTCTCTCTCTCTCTCTCTCTCTCTCTCTCTCTCTCTCTCTCTCTCTCTCTCTGGCCGCCGTACCTTGGTTTTAAAGGACTCTGGTGTCATCATGCCACGGGTAACTTGCTGTCTGTGGCGTGTAGCATAAGAGAGAGAAGAAGGATGAGTTTAACGTCCCCATAGCAGAATGCTTTTAGGGACAAGATATCGCCACAGCCAAGGCTGTGACATGGAGACGTTTGTCTTGGCATAGACATTGTAGACTGGCAGGTTGGGTCAAGAAGTCTGGGTTAGCGTCGGGTGGAGGGTCCCGGGAAGGATGGCGCCGTCAGGCAGGAGCCTAGATGAGGTAGGTAGTCGTTGGGACCGCCGAGCGGTCGTCTGAAGGTGGCTCGGCTGCGGTTGATGATGTCGTCGTCGTGGTGGTTCCTCCAAGGCCGTCGTCAGGGCTACTATACCGGGCGGCCGTCTTCATGCTGAGTGGCGACGTAAACTTTGCCTCACATTTTGTCAGCATACCCGCCGTCCGCCTGCTTCATTAGTTCCAAATGTGGAGGTGGGCAGGAAGAGAGGAGAGGGAAGGCGGGGGTAGAAGTCGGGGGGAAGGGAGAGGTCGGGAGAGAGATGAGTGACGCAGGGAAGAGACAGGCAGACAGAAAGAGAGGGAGGGAAGGGAGGAGAGAGAGGGGAGGGAGGGAGAGAGAGAAAGATTTATTAGCAGGCAGTACATAGACAGCAAATGAAACAAACTGCGGCGTTACTGAAACACGACAAAAAAGCAGAAGAGCACACAAAACAAAGTGTGAAGTAACGACGATTTAATGCACGACACAAAACAGGACAAGAAATTTTCGGCAAAATGCCTTCCTCAGCGACAAAAAAATACAGACATAAACATGCACAATACTCCCTTGTGAAGCCAAAGTGGTGAATGAAGTAGACAGAGGGACAGTGGAAGAGAGGGTGAGTAGAGTTCGAGGAATAGGGCACGAGGAAAGAGGGTAGAGTAAAGTGAGAAGGAGGAAAAGGAGAGAGAGAGAGAGAGAGAGGGGGGGGGGGGAGAAAGAGAGGGAGGAGACAGAGAGAGAATGGAAGTAGAGGAAGAGTGGAGAATGAGAGAGAGAAGAGGAGGGGAAGGAGAGTGAGTGGAGGGGGAGGGTGTGATGGAATGTAGTGGGTGTGTTGCATATGAATGAAATGAACAAGAGAAAGCACAATAAATAAGATACAATATACTCGAAAAAGCATTTTAAATGACAAGGGGAGGGGGGGGGGGGAGAGAAGGGGGTCAGCCGCCTAAAGCATCCGACCCAAGTCTGACCCAAGGGTAGGTTGCCCTACCCAAGCACCAAGGGGTGAGAGGGAAAACGGGAGAACCCCGAGAAAAAACCCACTAGCCAGACGCAGCTAAGAGCTGCAAGGCTCACCCCCCCCCCCCCCCCCACACACACACACACACACGGGGAAAAAAAAAAGCACTTCCGCGGGCAAAACCACACACACACACACACACACACACACACACACACACACACACACACACACACACACACAAGTGCGCGCGCGCACGAACAAACACGCACGCACACATACACACGCCAATAAGCGCACACACTGGCGGGGGGGGGGGGGGGGGGGGTAACAATGGGAATAAATGGGTAAATGTACAAACAAGGCATACATTAAGACATCTGGGTGTCGCATAGGGAAGTAGGTGGTGCTATGGTGGCGCAACAGAAAAAAGGGCAAAAATAAGAGCATTAACGCAAAAGATAGATATGCGGTCATGATGAGAGGCGCTAACAACACTCCCAATGACCAAAAAAAAAAAAAAAAAAAAATCTATACACATATATACACACACACACACACATATATATATATAAATATATACATTATATATATATATATATATATATATATATATATACAGATAGACACAAAAAAATTTAAAAAGGGGAAGAAAAAGGAATGGGAGGAGGGAAAGGGAGGGCCGTGGGAAAGAAAGGAGAGACATCAATAGAGGACAAAAAGATGGGGCCTAAAGGAAGGGTGGCAAGTATGAGGGAGGGGGCGAGGGGGAGGAGGGGGGGGGGTGGGGGGGGGGGGGGGGGGGGGTTGGGGGGGGGGGGGGGGGGGGGGGGGGGGGCGGGGGGGGGGGGGGTGAAGAGAAAGAGTAGAGTCGAAAGTAGAGAGAAAGGAAGTAAGAAGGAAAGTAAAAGAGAAGGAACGACAGGGGGAAAGGAGCCCTTCAGAGGACGAAGCAAAGGAACAGGACGGAGTAGTGAGGGAGAAGAAGTGAAAGGGGGAGAGGGGTAGGGGGAAAAAAAGGGGGGGGGGGGTTGGGGGGGGGGGGGAAAAAAAAAAAGGGGATGGGGGGAGGAGGAGGGCAAAGGAGGTTATGGAAGGAGAGGGATAGATAAAAAAAGTAAGTGAGAATAAAAATAAATTGAATAAATAATAAGAAAATGAAAAAAAAAGACAGGAGACTGGGACTAACCCTACTCAGAAACTACACTGGCAATAGATATAGCTCTCAAAAAACGATCATTCCAGTCGGCGCCAGGCTCTAGGTCACGAAGAGGCCACTGATCAGACCAAGCCATGTACATAGACAGACAGACCGAGAGGGGAGGGAGTAAGAAAGAGCAATAGGAAATGGGCATGGCCTCTTACAGAGCGAAGGAGAAGGAAAGGGGGGTGGGGGCTGGAGGGGGGGGGGGGGGAGTGCCATGCAAGAGTGATATGGCGAAGTGGGGATGACAAAGAAGGCCACGGTGCAGGGAGTAGGTTATTTGCACAAGGCCAGGCGCGAAAAGCCGTGCAGACGAGAGTTAGCGTAGTTAGCTGTGGGCAGGCCAAGGGACCCGGTGCAACCAGTACCGCTTGGCAACGGGAACCCATTGTGTGACACCCGCACTTTAAAAACACTTTACCTTTCTTTTCGGACTGTCCATGTTTGTCTGTGTTACGTCCCCCGGGCCAGAGTTGTCTCGACAGGACCACTCGCACCCACCCCTCCATCCTATTGGCCCACTCCCCACGCTCTCTTTCCCTAGCCTCAGACTCGCCATTGTTCATTAATGAATTTTAGGTGTTAATTCCCACTTATTCCACAGTATGCATCCTCCAACGCCTTCCTATCTGATAGGCTCGATTTCGTTCGCATTTCAAAACCCGGCACAATTCTAGTGCATGTTGTCATTTCACTACGCCAACCGGTTTCTTTTTTTTTTTTTTTTTTGGTCCCAACCGTCTGTTGCCCTACCAATGGCATTACCGCCCACGCCGCACATTTTCGGCCGCCCATCTACAGCCGCACACCCTATCATCATCCGCCACAGCCCCCCGGACCATCATTGCATAGAGAGCGGGTCAGTGTCAAGTCGTCAGAGGCAAACCCGCCAGAGGAGATACCGCGCTGCTGTCCGATTCACTTTCGTGAGTGTTCAGTAGTGCCTATTCTCATCCAGTTCACGCAGGACACTCCCTAACAACATCCCATCTTCTTTTTTGTTCAGTCGACATGATAGCTTTTGGTCACGGAGCCAGTGAGTGAGGGTCCTTCTCTGGAGACGTCACCACGACCATCCAAATACAAGTCCCTCCTCCTGAACTTGCCATGCTGGAACCACGACACGACTCGCCAAGGGCGCATGCGTGTGGAGGAATCGAAAGTGAGATAACCATTAAAACGGGGCAATGAAGGGCCACAGAGTTCAAGACCTGTATTTTCCCACTGCTGATCGAAGAGGGTGACGAAGATACATGGTGTTCCATTTCGCCCAGAGACTTGCCAATGACGAGGGATTTGCGTCATCGCAGGACTTTCGTAACATCTCCAGACGTCAACCAGGCTCGACAGCTACGCAGCATAATCAGCGTTGGCATGAAATTCTAGCACCCAACTGTCAGAGGCGCAGCATTGAGTGGATGGAAACACGACTGTGTGTATTCTAGTCTTCCCCAAATGAGCCCCACAGCAGACTTGACCTCTGACTGGAGCGTGTCTGGGCAAACAGTGCTTTCAAAATTAGTGATGATCATCTAGTAAATCCATTTCGCCGAATAAAATCATGAATGTGTGAATGTGATAGATAATAATGAAATTAATCATTGAAGGAACAAAAGAAGAATGTTCAAGTGTAAACCGTGACCTGTCAAAAACATGATAATAACGACCGGTTGTGCCGCATAGATCCTTGATAATCATCGCTATACAGTTACAGCAACCTATAGTTACATCGCCCTGTTATATAGATAATAATGTATTAATCATTGAAGGGTCCAAATGAAGCATGGATCAAGTGTAAACCGTGACCTGTCATAATAACATGATATAACCGTGTTGTGCCCATAGATCCTAGATGAAAATTATCGTATTACAGTTAAAGGCCAACCATAGGTTCATCGCCTGTATTTTTCGCCGCTGTGTTATCAGCCGCCAGAGAACGAGGGAAACCCGGGGTCAAGCCCTCACCCATCTCAACCGTCATTAAACCGGATTCAGCGGCCGACCTTGACCCCGTGTTTCCCTGTTCTCTGACAAGTAAACCTCTACAAACATACATACTGTGTAGGATTATCCCGTTTTCAATACGAATTTACTAAACTTTTTCCAGATTTCAGTTTTTGGGCTTAATCCTGTGTTTTTTCTTGACATTTTCAATAACGATCATTTTCCGCCAAACATTCATCAATGAGTCTCTGTCTTCATGTGAAATAGAACTACAGTCTTTACGTGTTCTCCTATAAGTCTATTAAAACCGAGTATATATTATTGACATAAAATCCACAACACTTATCCCAGCATTTCCTTCACTAAAAGCTAGTTTGATAAGTGTTTCTCTTTTTAAACTATGTCTCTTTCGGCCGAACAGTCCTCCTATAATAAATATGTTCTGCGTTCCTTCAAACAATAAAAAAAAGCGTTCTAAGGACACTCACATCATTAATTGCTAGGATTAACTAAAAAATATGATATCAACAGTCCATATAAACCATCTAATCATGAATGCTTTGTTCCATATTAAGTGTTGGGAGAAAAATCACAATATGATCAAATTAAAACGATCAACTGTTTGTTAACAGGTCGAGGACAAAATAATAGTTTTTTTTCTCCGCAACCATCAGCCCACAAAAATAATGAACAATGAGGGGATTTTGGTCATAAATGATTAAACTGCTCCATAGTTTATGACAGAATTTATTAATCTAATCCAGTATTGTTTTTATAACATTCTACTCAGTCAATACTTGTCAGTATAATAACAATCCTATAAGGACTAAATGTTGTAGAGATTAATCCAATTCAGTGCTGTAAGATTGTTACTATTTTAGACTAATATTGATTTTGTTGTTCTTGTTGTTATGACCTTAAAAATCCTCGCCATTGTGAACAACGACGATGGTAACTTTAATTTTTCAACGTCCTAAGTTTGCCAGCTAATTAGAATTCCTTTTAAAAGGACGTCCACTGACGCCCACACCACCCATTCCATCCCTCATCTTTAAGACAGAAATTTCAAATATCATTGTGACTGTCTCCTAATATTCATTTGTGGAAAGAACTGTATTTTTTTAGAAGCGCGAGTCCTTTAAAACCGTTTCTTTTCTGTGGAGGATGACTGTTTATTCCCATTCGGCGTTATTTCAATATTCCTTTCCGACTATTGTCGTCCGGCATAAGACTTACATGTAAAGGGCCAGAGTTAGAATGGCTTTTCTCTGAAACTTTTTTTTGACGGGCTAAGAAAATAGTAAATGTCTTATGAATTCAAATTTATGTCCCATTCTAAATAATGGTTCCAAGTGCCATTTGAGGTCAGTTTTCGAACTATTTTAATTCATACTTGGCCACATTATTTGCTCTATTTCGAGTTTGTACTAGTGTTAGGAAACGATTTGCTAACGCCAACCTCTTTGCGTTAATAAACACCATCTTTAGTGTACTCAAAAACCATACAAAGCGCCTATCTCGACCATTTTGTTCAAAGTCTGTAACGTCTGCAAGGTCTTTTAATTCTAAAGTTATACACCTCACAGGCGCTAATTGTAACTCCGATTCTTCTGGCCCACACGACATTATTTTTTAGTACAGTTTATTATTTTTATTTCCAAAACAATGTGCAGGTTATACACATTTCAACGATCTATTCCCCGCTTTGTCTTTGATTTATAAATTTAAATGATCCTGACCCTCACCACAAACCTAATCTTTTTATAAACTGAAATAAGGAATTGTATAATTTTCATAATCGCAATATGTGCAGCTTTCCCTGACGAAGAGCTCTTAAAACAGTTGAGGGCCTTCCAATCATAAAGAGTTTACATCAGTGGCACAGCTCATCCAAGAGAACATAGAGTAATGAATGTAATGCAAGATCGAAGTCGGACTTTCCCCTCAGTAAGTAGTTATGTTTGCTGCAACTCCTAAAACAATGAGTGGTGGTGTCGATTTCCAGTTGTAAAGCCTAACATTTTAGCTAGCTCTCTATCAAAAATAAGAAACCACTTCTTTTTCCTTTTTCAGTTAGAATGATAACATTGTTTTTATAGATTGCATTGTTAAGTTTGAGAGTAATGTCGAAGTACTACTCATTTCTTCTTTTATGAGGCAAAACGCCGTAATAACCAATCGGTATGAGGTAACTGGCTAAACTTTGTTCCCTATATGTCAACTTTAGAACCTTCATTATTCTTCTTGGATTTCAGTTTGATATTAAACGCCTACGACATTACGTAATATTCATGGAGTGCGTACTCATTTTGGTTCCACAATCGAATTTAAACAGCATGTCTAAAAACGAAGGGGTCTTGAGTTGTTATTTGTTACAAACATTTTTTAAAACGAAAATAAAACTGGACTGCATTTAAATATACTGATGCAAAATATTCCTGCTGGGCCGCACTACAATCATAAAATAGTAACAACTGATACTCTTGACATCTCTGTGACCCAACGTTACTTTTCATAAAAAGGTGATACTCACATTAAGCATGAAAAAACTTAAACCCTCCCTATTAAAAAAACTACATCGCGAAAGTGTGGTTTAGTCCATCCGATGCAGTTTTATACAGAAACCGATTAAACCTTTGCTGTGTTTTGAGCAACAACTGGGTGTGGAGTGTCGTATGCTGATCATTTTAAATCATCCTGATCCTTTTGGTGAGGTCAGTGTACAGATTTCAGTTTTGATTACAAAAAACCTCAGAACGTATTTTTGACTGAATTGCCAGCGCATTGCCAAATGACAAACCGTTTAATCCTTTCAAGCAACAGAAAGACATGAAGCATTGAAAGATCTGTAACGAAAATCAATATTAATGTTAAGACAGACTTTAACAAAAGTCGGATCTTAATCATGGCTTAGGCAAACCCTATATTTTTGGGGCGGCACAGAAAGTAATAACTATGACTGGAATCCTCCTTACACATCTTTCCTCGTTCAGGCACAACTGTCACAGACACGGGTCATAGAGCAAGAGCATAAAACAAGATGGACAACATTTATCTTAGACACTCTAAGGGCCTAACTAAAGCGGGATAGAACAATAAACGCCTCTATTCGTACTTACGTTTTGGTGTTTGGCTAGGTTCGCAACACAATGACGAGTTCGATCATAACTGATACTATCTACTGGTTTATTATGGATGCACAAAAACACAATACTTTAGCAAATTTAGAGACGCCAATAAAATCTACAGTTTGATTTACCTTCAAGTATAAAACGGTACCAACATGTTTTACAATACGCAAGATCGAAAGTAGACTTTGCTGTTGGCCTGGATTATACAGGCTGCCTTCTGACCTCGGACCTCCAGATAGTCATAACAATAATAAACTACAACAAAGAAAATCCTTGTGCAGGCAAAGAACAGAAGGGTCGGGGAAAAACTACATAAATTCTGAGCCAATTAAATATTACAAACAATAAACAAAACACGATGACACCCCCCAAGATTAAGTCATCCAATCCCTGAGGTCCCAAGCCCACAAGACCCGATAAAAAAAATCATGACCATAATATGGAAAGCCAGCGCTAGTATGTTGAATTAACGGCCCAAGGATTACTTGGTCTATATCTTACTAAATATAACCCCTATTAAGAGACTAATGTCCATAGGTGCTCGGCCCATAAAGCCAACTACTTTGCTTGCAGTAGACAAAAAGCCAGCTAACGATACCCCCTAACTATAACCAGTAAAGAGTCTATAGCTTTACCAGCAAATTTTTTAATAACTCGCAAGATGATCAAGCTGTTTTTTTACCCACATTTATCAGGTGTAGGCGAAGGGCGATGAGGCGCTGGAACTTTGACCACCACCGCCTGTAATAGCCATCACCAGTGTCACATATGCAAATCCTAAGGCAGTTATAACACTTGCTAATGTGGCCTCCCTGCTCTCTAAACAGTGTTCTTATTCGTTCTGAGCAAGCGTCGTGTTTCATATAAAAATTCTTGGATTATGTCTCTATTCTGCTCACTTGAGGTTCGTAATTCTTCTCGGTTAGTAGACAACGACTTCTAGTCCTAGCTGATCTTTCTATCATTCTTCTTTAAGTTCAATAGTCTTTGATTCTATTTCTTTCTTTAACATCGCTCCCTAAGTGGCCTCGTTAGCCTCAGCGAGTTTTATTTATTTCTTCTTTTTCTATATGCTCAAGTTACTTCAGTCATTTTTTTGCTGTATTGTATTTCTAGTAATTCACCTCTGATTCTTCCTTAAAGCACGGTCAAGGGCTAATAATTCTCTTATAAGCGCCTGTATTTCTCGTGTGGGCAGCGGGGGAACGTGTTTTGTTTTTTGCTGTTTCTTCTTCTTCCAGTGAGTTCTGCTTCATGTAGTTTTTTATTCTGTCTGCTGTTGGACTTAAATCTTTAAGTCTTGTTTATGCATTTGGTTTCTGTTGGGAGTTCTTGTCAGCGTGTTTAGGGGGGGGCTTTTAGCAACTTTCTTCGATTTAATTTTGGCCTACCAAGGCTAAGGCGATTTCGTTCGCACCACTTAAAATCTTTGTCTAAGTGTTTCCATCTCACCAAAAACTTGATGGGTCCTCGTTTATCTGTAACGAACACGTTGGCCTTGTTCGTTGTTCACAATGACAAATGACACCACCTTTTACTTCAAAATCATCAGGGGCTATAAATTCGGAGGTTTCTAGGCGTAACACTTGGTAAAATGCTCTGACCTTAGGTTCTGTTAAACATGCCACATTGAGGCCAATGATCGATGCTGTGTCAAAGGAGTCCATTTTTTTTTTCCCCCCACCACTCGCGGGCTCCAACATGATCAGAATCATCATAATCTTCTTACATCTACAATTCCTGCCATGGTTTTAAATAATAAACTTTTTTTTTTGTCCTTATAAAAAAATGTCACAAGCATATGGGCTCGATCTTGACCCCGTATAGAAGCTGGAAATGAACCCCGTGGCGTGAAGGAAATAAACGAATATTACTGTTCCAAATAATCCGTCACTATTGATGCGGATCAAATTCTACTGTCAGATTTCCAGACCTAGGAGCGGATTAAATGATTGTGCCAGCTCTGCGCACTTACATTTCAAAATAGACTCGCTTCAACAACATACCCAACAGAAACAGTTGTCCAGAATCTAGTCGGGCAATCGTTAAGAAAATTTCTAATAAAACATTAGGGGCACGAAATATTTTCTTTACACAATGCAGACAATTTTTTAAACCAATTCTGATCTAGGCTTAACCCGCGAATGAAAGGGATGATCTTGCGTTTCAAGGAATTGAAATGAAGAAGCACAAAACTTAGAATAGGCGCACGAACTCGCGCAGGAAAAAAGCAGCAAAAAGTCTTTAGCTCTAAAATTTTGCTTATGGAAATATCGCTTTTTCCATTCCCTTAGATTATGAGTTGTTAAAAGCGCATGGCCCCATACTTTCCAAGAGCATTAACAAGACAGATTGTCATAACGAACAACTTTTAAACGAATACAAAAACGTGTTTGATCAGATCAACATACAAGCCGCAGCAAAGTACAGCATTTCTGGCATCTTCTCGTTAGAGTTTGATGTTGTTAGCAACTCTAAATTAGCAAGGCTGATTGGCAACAATATCATTCCCCCCCCCCACAAATTAGTAAAATATTACGAGGCAGTGCGTCATCATTCAACATATCCAAAAGCGGGCCGACGCTAATGGAATTTTAATCTTAGTGTCACAGTGAAAATCGCTTAAAGGTATTATATTGCAGGTGTGAAGAGAAGACATACGCATAGAGCATGAAAAGTTTTATTAATTCCAAAAATAACGAAAGTACAATGTTCGATGATGGTAGTCCTAACCAAATCTATGCTAGCGGCTTAACCTTATCACATTTGACGAAATCAGAAAGTTGTTTGGGGTGGGAGGGGTAGAAGTCCAACAGCAGACCTTGTAGTCTAAAGATCTACACCCTTCCCAGTGTTAGGCTTGAACGATTATTATAACAACAAAATACGTTGATTTGGATTGCCTAATTTCCACATAGATAATCAGTTAGCATGGAAGCGGAGAAAAGTTAGAGACGTAATAAACCTTCAAATTGAGAAAGAAAAGGAAGCTGATAAACCGCTTATGTACATTTGTTTTTATTAATTGATACACAGCTGAAAATTAAAGATAACAGATTAAAAAGAAATAACTTACTAAAATATTTTACTTATTTAAAAAAGCATGCCTGTTGACGTTTTATTTTTTTCCAAAAGTACCCCTACAGAAGAGATAGCAGCAACATCGGACTCCAGGGTCGTCTCTGCTGCTATAGACGGCAACATTGCCCCCAGGGTCCGCTACTGCCTGTAAAAACCTTCAGATTACCCAACATTACACAAATGCAACAAAAACTTAGAGCAAGTATGGACTTGTCTTTTTCAAAATACAGCAAAACCAAACAAGGAAATTCCTGCTGCCTGTAATGCCTGTTACATTGTTAATTACGGAACATCAACTGTAAGAGTGCTCTATCACAGAACAAGTGTCGGTCTCTTACAACAGGGTGTAGGCGCACCCCCGCAGTCTTTTTATCCTCTAGGCGGTTTGTCATTTACTCTTGGCCTGTGTTCATTAGCTGTAAGTGCTGCTTAGCAAAAAATTAAAACTAAAAAATCCAAAAGCACACAGCTATGGTTCAACTAAAAACACAAACTTAGTTCGTCAAACTGAACAATAAATAAAGCGCTAGTTGACTCAAACATCACGGACAAAGAATTTAGTCGTTTACAGGCCGATTTGATGACTATAAAAACAAAAGTTAGATCTTCAAAGAAAGAGGCGAGGGCAAGTTTTTTCTCAACCAGACAACGCGGCAAAAAAAAAGGAATGCTTAAAAAAAGTAAACAAACATTAAACTCTGTTCTAAACTGCTCGCATTTAACAACGCCAAAGGTTGTTTATATACTTTTAGGTTTATGATACCAACACAAAAGACCGTTGATATTGATTCTGATTAATTATATTTTTTTAATATAAATAAAATATTTTGAGATTATGAAAAAGAACTCAGCATGGACAAGAAATAATAAGGACCGGAACGAATTGTTTGAAGCAATTCAAGAAATATTTATCAAGAGCACTGAATGAAATTGATTTAGAAGTCATAGAGATCCAGCAAGCGTACGGCAAGTGTTGCACATGCTATTTTCTCAAGTTCCGGGTAAACTAACAATAGACCCGCCAGTTAAAGTAAATGTTAGCTATTTAAAATCGACTATATAACAATAAATGAAGAAAAATATCTAGAAGTCATGAGGGTCTCGGACTAAACAGCAGACAATTTCTTTCTCATAATGCCTAACACCCGTTGGGCAGACCAACTGCTTACCCCCCCACAGTTCGATGTGGCCGCAGAAGAAAGCCAAAATGAGAGGCTTCAGGAAGGTCATGATGGCGAAGTCTTAGAGATCAATCTAAAACAGCTAAGTATGCACGATTGTTTATGGCCAAGGCTTTGCATTCCACTACCCCCACATTGGTAGCGAAAAGAGCATTCTAAACCATAAAGAATTCAGACCACATGTTTATAATGTGTGGTGATCTTGGAAAGCTGCATTACGCCCGTAAAAACGCAGAGAGAGTGTCCAAACCTATGAACCTTACATCAATGATCATAACTTAGTGAAATAACCTTTCCTGTTAGCGTTGATTCCATTGAACAGTTTTGAAGAACAAAAAAACCAATAAACTGTTTAATCAATCTAACACATGGATGAGGAAACAAATCTACTGCCTAATTAGAGTGACCAAAAACAGTCCATCGATTGCCGAACCAGACAAAAGCCATGTGGACTTACTCCTAAATGTTTTCCACCCAACAGGGCTACTTGCATTACACATTGATACGACCAATGAGTAGATTATTACGCATACTGCAAAACAAAAAAAAAAAACAAGTAATTCTGTAAAAATGGTTTAACAAGAAATCCATGCAGATTCCAAGCTACGAGTGAACATAAAAAAAACATTGTAAAAGTTCTGAAGACTGTAAACAGAACTAATACAAACCCCCACCCGGGATCTAAAGGTTAGTATTTTTTAAGACCTGGAAACGCTGCAAAATTCGTCCATACGTAGTTAAGCGCAGACTCGAGTCGCTTATTGTTTCCTTAAGAAGGGACATCGCCACAAAAAACATCGGAACACAGTCTAATGAGTAATCATCAGGATTTGTTCATTACGCATTCGTTAATGTCAGGTCTGATAGGGCCGCTACATTACAACGCCAGAATACTAAAGATGACCAGATGCGGCTAGAAGATTTTTACCAGCGCAAGCAGCACATGCGTAATGATTGTTTCAAATAATCCTGAATTTATCTGAAATCAAGATGAACGCCGTGAAGACCACCAACAGTATGACTCAGCCACACAATGTTGGATTTGGCGTTTAGGCCTCTCATCAGGCGCAGCGAACCGAAGGTAAGAGACCAAGATCACATAAGCGGATAAGTTTAGAGTAGCACATCACAGTAAATGCAATCATTCATACTAAGATTAGAACCATAGACATGAAGCTGCCCATCTTCTCTTTTCATAACTTGCGAGGTTACGACTTCATCTAATATCGCAAGCAGTAACCAACGCCGATCAAAGTGTCATGCATTGCACAGTCATCAGAAAAGTAACATGTGTTTCACTTTAATAACAAGTCTTTTTTATGACTCTATGCAGCATCATGATAGTTCATAATCACCTGACTATGTCCTTAAAGTCCTGCCCAAGTAACAGAAAGAAAATTTTGACCCAACTCTTGTTAGAAAGGGGCCGTTACGCCTTATGAGTACATGAACATGGGAAAGGTTTTGATGAAGACGACACTTCCATCACTTCCTCGCTAAAGGCCGCGAATCTTTGCCTAGTCTTAAGAGGAAAGGACATCAGTAGAATCTGATTAACCAACATGCTCGAGATGCCGTGGCAGAGAAGGGGGGGGGGAGTGTAAAACGAGGAGACTAATCATGACCTCCCTACTAATGGCTGATACATGTTTGTTGGCGGATATTTTTGAAAATTATAGAAAGACCTGCATGAAACATTATAGCCTGGATCCCGCGCATAACATTACTGCGCCCAGGGATGAGCTGGAGACGCTTTCTTAAAGGTTTACTGGAGTAACAGATTGATTTCTTGTCAGATTACCAATGATTCAGATGATTGGAAAACGGATTGCGTGGAGGAATAGTAAGGCGTCGCACCATTAACTGTAAGCAAACAACCAATAGACTTGGACGACTATGATCCAAGTAAAAGGTCTACCTATCTCGGGGGGGGATGTATTTAGATGCAAACAATTCTGTATGGGATGTGGGGCTATGGCGCAATCACTTCCATTACGCAACTTTAAAATGTACAACACGAAGACAATCCGAAAAAATATACAAAGAGCAATGTAAAGAGTGGTTGAGAGTCGTTTAAACCCGCCCGATCAACATCGGGCTTTATTCTTAGAAGTATGACTTAGAATAATCCCCCCCCTCAAGAACACATGACCTACATAATGACTACCAGTACCCATTAGTAGCGGCAGAAAAGTCTAAAGATTAAACCAAGAGAGCCGCCTAAAACTTGTGCCTAATCTTCGTGGCAAAAAAATTATGTCTGTCATTACAACTTCTACAATATTAATTTAAAGACCTGGTCATAAAGGTTGGCAGCTGTCATCGTAAAAAATTGCCTTTGATCAGACATTTCATGAAACCATACATCATGAAGAACACTGATCTAGAACTAAAGCTACAGATTGCTACGAAAAAGACATTTTCAAGCTGATGAACAACAGCTGTATTTGAAAGACTATGAAAAATCCGCACTAAGCGCAAAGATGTGATTAGTCACCAAAGAGAACGAAGCAATTAAGCAGCCTTCAAAAACCAAATTATCAGGACTTTAGAAAGATTTCATGATCAGCTTTTTTGCATAATGCTGAAGAAAAAGAAAGTCAATTTTGACAAACCTGTCTTTAATGGGTTTACAGTTTTTAGAATTATCAAACTTGATGTTAAGAATTTCTTTATGACAACATTAAACCCCTTATCCATAGTCCCCAGAGACTTTACAGCAGATACAGATAGTTTTGTTATAGATATCCCACAGAAGACATCTATAAAGACATGGGAAATCGAAGTGGCTAAAGGACATATTGCTGATGGTATGATACATCTGAATACCCTAAAGATCGCCTTTACAATCATCCGTTATAATGAAGGTTTTAGGAACGATGAAGGATGAATAACCGGAGGGTGATTCAGGAGTATATTGGTTTCAGTTCAAAAAAGTACAGAATTTCGAGCAGTAGAACTCAATTAAAGAAAGCAAAGGAATATCTTCGCAGTGTTGTGTAAAGGGAAACAGTCCCAAACATATCACATGACACAACAAAGAAGTCATGTGTTTGGCAATAAGACATTTCTATCATGGCAACGTAAAACTGCGATCTAATCTACATGAGATCAACACACCGGTTTGTGAACAAGAAGTCATTAATAGAACAAATCACAAAACGTGTGTTTGTTAATAAACCAGAGTATATTACCATATGCACTCCATCGGCACGTGAGAACAGCGTAATATATATATCTTCTTCGGGTATATATTCAGGCCCATATTTTCATCAACCTTATCTATAAAATCAAACATAGTCATCCTCCAATCGAACAAATTTTATCCATGCTTGCTTTGATGGCGCTGGAATATTTTTTATTATTTCAAGATATCTTTTCCCCATGTTTATAATCAAAATTTGGGATTTAGGGTTGTAGGTGATCTGGAATGCATTGCTATGTGCTGATGGAACCCTCGCAATGAGTAGCACTAATAGCAGAACTCAATCAATGATTCCCTGTAATCAGTTTCGAAGGACTTTTTCCTTTATCAATCCTGTTTCACGTCTTCTGCGCTTCCTTAGAGCTTCCATTTTAAACTCAAAATATTACGTAAATTAACTAAGCAACTGGAACTGTGTCTGGTAGATTTATCTGCAAGTTCCTCCTCCTCACAAAAGATCTTGAGGAGCCGGTTGTTTGTCGTGTCCAGTTTCTCGTAAATAATAACACGGGCGATTCATCTTATTCAATTCTTTTTATTTCATTATGGATCAACGCTCCAAACTGGGAACTGTTGCCCTGTGCGAGTGTCCCTTCTGCTTCCCCGGGTAAATAAAGGAACCTTACTTTCAACCCCCAAATGTAATAGTTTGCCGGTTGTACTGGAGAGTCTCGCCTCAGCAACAATGTATTGTTGATTTTTGATTTGCTTGTACTGGTTTTAACCCTTTAAATTCTTACATTATTCAGTGGCGCGCAAAAACCGAAGGCAGTCTTCTAACCCATTCTGTGTGCGAGAATTGTCAATCAGCTCTCTTTGATACTGTAGGAATAAAGTCTTTCAGATAACTGTTTCCTTAAAGTTTTCAATAAAGCCTTTGATCTTGAACACCTAGGAATGCATCTTTTAATGGTAACTCTATGTTTTAAAACATAATTGATTCACTTGTCCATTAAATTCTTTCCATCATCAACTTGAATCATGCGAGGAGTAAGTTAGCGGCCTCGTTGACAATCATTTGATAGCGACAGCAACAGCAGAAGCGCTCTTTTGTGTTAATGGTTCCCGCATCTTTATATCTTGAGCTATGTCAATGACTGTGAGTGCGTACTATAAATCTTTTCGCCTAATCGTATCATGGGGTAAATATAGAAGATCATTTGAAGGTTTCGTTCGTATTGTAATCTACAAAGTGTGGTCTCTGTATTCGTTTAAGCGCAGGTAAAATAAATTTGCCCAAATCGCTTGTTAAGATAACCATGCTATTCTGTTTGTTCACTGACCCCTGCTGCTTGGCTTAGCTTCTTTAATTGCTGTGATTTCCCCTTCCAATATCCATTTTGGTGAATAATAGATTTTGTCATTTTTTATCATCCAAGGTAATATGCGCAACCAAATAGACAACAGTCATACCAACGACAATAAACGCGCCGGATTTCTTGCATCTTTGGTTGGGTGGGTCTGATGGTATTAATAAAAGTTCTGAATTTTGTGGGGGGCAAAGTCTCGATTGGTTTGCCCTGTTACAAGAATAATATCCCTTTT
Source organism: Conus ventricosus (assembly GCA_018398815.1). NCBI lineage: Eukaryota > Metazoa > Mollusca > Gastropoda > Neogastropoda > Conidae > Conus > Conus ventricosus. The sequence continues at coordinate 42,655,494 of CM031616.1, read as the reverse complement.
ATTGCCTGGTCAACAATTTTAAAATGTGTAAGCGCATGTCCCTGTTTTTTCAGTGTGTTATAATAAAATCTAACAGCTCAATTCTCTGCTTTTCATAACGATCTTGTGCTGCAGTTAGTTGCTCCACAGCTTTGTTATGTCTTTTTCTCTCGCCGTCGTCCCGTAGTTTACTAATGCGTAATTACTACTTCCGTATTAATTATAATATTATTATATATTAAAACAAAAAGCAAGAGCATTCACCACAGTGCGCCACCTATCATCATTACGAGTGAAGCCATATTTATTAAAATTAATTTTTATTTACATATTTATATTCTCTGGAAATTATTCCTTGCATAACTAGAAAATCTTTCGTGGCAAATGAAGCTGCAAAGAAAGCAATCAGTTTTGCTGCATCCTCAAAGTCTAGTTTTGCCAGATCCCGCTGTTTATTAATTCTTAACAAGCTTTAACCAAGCATCGTGTATCCTACACTTAGACCTCCAATAACAGCAAGAATGGTATACAGAGATTAGTAAAAGTTTTTTCGGCGCTCATATATAAAAAAAAAAATACTTAAATATAAATAAAAACATGAACGACGCGATGATCAATTAAACCTTCTAACCTTATGATTACCCAAATGACCAGGCTGATACCAAGCTATTAATGCACAAAAAAGAGAAACTGTAATTCTTTGTCGGCGTGTGGAAAAACCAAAACAGTTCCTCGGAACTGAAATCACAGCATAGAACAGAATCACCAGATGTCGCCGCAAGACATTATAAAGTAGCAATCAGGTATGAAGCGCAGCTGGGGTCGAAAAATGTAAAAAGTGGGGGCCAAACAGTTCTTAGTTTGGTACACATATACATAGTCAGTAGATAATGCTCCCATTGATTTACGAACAAGAACTCCGTATGATTAACGCAAGATCCAGTTTTAACAAAGTCATTAGATCTCTAAGCCAGGATTTATATTACAGATTTGAACATTGTTATCGCCGTTCATCATGGGATTAATTACTTTTTAATCTATATCGATGTTATTCCCTTTCAAAATGAACAGCTGGTAAATCATCATAACCAGAATCAGGAAAACAATTGAAATCAGGTGGAGAAAGTAACCAAGCCAGAAAATCACAGAATCAGAAAACACTGAATCGGTGGAGGGACCATGAAAAGCATCCCATCCTGGGCGTGTTAAAGCAGGAAAAAAAATAGCAGGTGGAACAGACAAAAAAAATTAATGATAAGAATATAACTCATCATGAAAAACATAACACCGCCAACGCCAGAACAAGTTTGATTCAATGCAGCTATAAAAACTCCATGCGATTCAAGGCCCCCAAAGTCTTCAAGGAATATTGAACTTAAACTTTTGCATTTTTGGCGCCCCATTGCTGCTGCTGGGGGGGGTTATTACGGTTATAATATTATATACACAATGCAAAAACAGAAACAAAAGCAATCAAAAAAATCGGAACCACTCAATACAGAAGAAGACAACAGCAACGCCAAAACCGCGCAACAACCAAAGATCATTTTCATCCATTTCAAATGAATAATATTTTTAATAAAAAATAGATCATGGCCGGATTATTATTTTGTTTAAAATGATGAAGTCAATAAATAAGACAAGAGTTCTATAAAAGACATTTCCATAACCAGAATAGTAATCAATGCGGATTGCATAGAAGTAAGAACTTCAATTAAGAACTATGCGACCGATCTCGCGCTAAAGGGCGAGTTAAAGCAAGACATCCCGACGATGACGCGTTTTTGAGGCGTGATGTGTACTATATTAGACACTACTAAATAAAAAAAAACATAGATTGGTATTTTTTTTGTATAATTATAAGATAACTTAAATAAGAACTTGGTTGTACTTAGAGAATGCATAGTTATGATCTTAGGTAACTTGAGTAAGAACTTGAGGAATGACTTGAAAGACAACTTGAGTAAGAACTTAGAAGTGACTTGAGGAAGACTTGAGTAAGAACTTGGATGACTTGATGATGACTTGAGGACAACTGAGAGACAACTATGAGGACAACTAGAGGACACCTTGAGTAAGAACATAGATAGTGACATGGGGTAGACTATGGGGGTACTATGGGTAGACAAGAGTTAAAGAACTTAGTGACTTGAGTGCATCGTGGGTGGGGGCAGGTGGGGTGTGCATGCGTTGGGTAGACAAAACACACAAAACACCACAAACAAACAAGAAGTGGAGACTAACTGGGCCACTTCTTGCTTTGATAACTAAACAGAGGATGTGTCCCGCGCGCGAACCTCAATCAACTAGGCCCAAGTGATCACACTGGGGTCGTTGCCATAGTTTTTGCTGCTGTGCTTTTGCAGGTCAAGCGATCAACGACTGGGGTCGTTTGGCCTAGTTTAGGCTGCTGAGCTTAGCATGGGTCAATAGATCACAGTAGGGTTCGTTTTGGCTAGTTTGCCGCGTGTGTCTCCTCTTTTCTACTCAACAGCTTGCAACTGGCTTATGGCACAGAGTTACAGCATTAAATGCTGTAGCCAAGCATTTATGGCGGCTTTACTCGCCAGTAGTAGTACATCCGTCATTGTATATTTGGAGCATTTATATGAAGATAGTGCTGGCCACACACTACTCCTCTCCATACTGGTAGATGTACTAAGGTCTGCCTATCTAGTTTGTTTGCCAGAACATTCGAAAATCGTCATTCTGTTGCATAAGTTCAATGATAGTTTGACGCTTGCTGCACAGTTCATTTATACTGATTCCTAGCTTGTGAAATTTAGGATAGTTATAAAAACACACAGAAAGTTGAATAAGTTTTCTAGCATACGAATCAGACATGTTTACCTCCGCCTTAAGAAATGAACGCCATGTTTGATGCGTTTTTGTTCTTTTAAACATGGCTTTAGCTGTCTCAAGCCAGCGCCCAACAATTAACGCGTGATGGATTGTTTTTCTTTGGCTAACTTCAACAATGCAGCGCCATTTATTAGATAAGAAACCATCTCATCGATAGTCAAACACATATTGAAACTGGCTATATCTTGGTCAACAATATTGCCTTCAACGTTTTCATTTCCTTAAACCAACAAACCTTGAAGATAGTCATCCATTTCCAAAGCAGTCGGTTCGTTTTTTTCCTTTTCTGTTCCTTCCAAAAAAGCAATGCTTCTTTTCGGTTTAACTGGTAAAGAACATGCTTCGCATAGTTCCTTTTTTGACAAATACTCTAACATACAGTTAAAGTAAAACATTTTAAAATAACAAAAACACAATAGTCACTAAGCACAGTAAAACACGTCCTCCCTGAACCACTCTCTGCAAAACTCTGTGAAAAGGTGGGGGCGAAACCAGCCTTGCTGACTGTGTTTACTATAAAAAACCGTTCCCACGTGACATTCCTGGCCACGCTGGAGGTTGCCGTCAGTTAATTACAGGGAACCCGCCTGTTGGTGTCTGACACTGCCTGATACACGTCAGCTAATTACAGTTAATTACGGGTCCTGCCGCTAACTGACACCACCTGAGAGAGAGAGACAGAGAGAGAGATCAATCGCACCGTCTTGGTCAAGCCATACATAATATCCAGATTTTAGGTAGGATTTCTCCACTCTATGTTTGTTTAGTAAATTAGTATTAAAAACCCTACACAATATGTTTGTTTGTAGGGTTTACTTGTCAGAGAACAGGAAAACACGGATTTAAGGGCGGCCGCTCGAAACCGGTTAAAACCGGTTGAGAGCGGGTGAGCTTAAATCCGTGTTTTCCTGTTCTCTCCGCCATTTTCTGGACTTTCGCCGCATATTTTTGCCGCTCTGGGTACGTGTCTTTAAATGTGAACTTTTTGACTATGCATCGTATATTTTGAAGTAGTTGCACGAGGAATTTTGAGAGTTCCGGACGGATTTTCCTTTGTTCAGAACATGTAGCACATCGACAGAGCACGAGCGCTGAGTGATCCATTTTTAGTCATGGATTCTCCAGGTTGTCGAGTGGCGATCACGCCCATGACTAAAGATGGACAACCCCATGCATGGAGATTCTAGCTGCCCACGCTTTATGCACCGATAAAAGGAAGCAACATGTATTCTCGTGGAAGCATACCTCAGAGGTGCCAGCTTAGATGCCTCTGGAAACAGAACAACCGAAGGCAAGCTGAGGAGAAAGATACCCTGAATTGGTCGCAAGATCCTGTCAGTCAGTGTCGTAAACTTCGATCTTGGAGGCGGATAGACTCGAATGCAGTAGAAAGAGAAGAGGGTAGGGGTGGGGTGGGGAGAACCAATGCCCGTGGAAAGCGTTTTCTAATGCCCTGTGAGGCAGACCTGTGTTCGGCATAGCGGTGAACTTATGTAGGCCCATATAGGCGGCGAAAGGAGAGGGTCTCCCAAAAGATCGAGTCTATGAAGGTATTCCGTATCTCTTCATAAAATGTCAGGCTGCAAGTCCCCGCTATCGCCACATGTGAATCCTCGCCGTGGAATCCCCATACACTAATCGTGTCCCAAGCGATTAGAAAAATGAAATGAATAGAGAGAGAGAGAGAGAGAGAGAGAGAGAGAGAGGAGAGAGAGAGAGAGAGAGAGTACAGGAAAAAGAAAAGTAAAGAACACACAATTTAAAGGATAAAAATGAACAATGCGAAAGAGTAAGAACGAAAAAAAAAAAAGAATTCTAGGTACAGGATTAATCCACTCATGTAAAATCAACATACAGTTCTCTCCTCTCTCTCTCTCTCTCTCTCTCTCTCTCTCTCTCTCTCTCTCTCTCTCTCTCTCTCTCTCTCTCCGATCTTCTGTCCGCAGTCTCTGTGTCTCTGTCTGTCTGTCTGTCTGTCTGTCTCTCTCTCTCTCTCTCTCTCTCTCTCTCCTCTCTCTCTCTCTCTCTCTCTCTCTCTCTCTCTCTCTTTCTCTCCTCTCTCTTTCTCTCTCTCTCTCTCTGTCTGTCTGTCTGTCTCTCTCTCTCTCTAACACGCACTCATATACAGCGCGTGGGCATTCTGTGTATGTGTGTGTGTCTGTGCGCGCGCGCGCGCGTGCGTGCGTCTGTGCGTGCGTGCGTGCTCTTTTTTTTTTTCAAAGGCTGTCCGTCCGATCAGACACGTACCAGCCAGTGACTGGCACCCTTTGTACTATGTCGCCTTGTCCGTCCCCCCCCCCCCCCCCCCCCCCCCAACCTCCCACTTGCCCTTCTCTCCAGCTCTCGCTATCCCACCCACTATCTCTCCCTCCTCCAGTTGTCAGCCGTGTAGACCCACTTGACAATCGTACTAGGCCCTTCAGATCTTATCAACGCACATGTTCATTCAAATGAGCGCGCGCCTCCGTGCGTGGCGTCCGTAGAGTGGGACATGCCTTGGCAGGAGGTGTGTTTTGTTCTGTGTGGGCCTGTAATGGATGGCATGGCAGGGCATCTTCGGCGGGGTACGTTGGGGCTTTTTTTTTTTTCAGATTTCGCTTTGCCTTTTTCTTTCTTTTCTATCCCCCCCCCCCCCCCCCCCTTCTTTCTTCTCCTCCTCCTCCTCCTTTTTTCGCTGCCTGTTATGACATTTGATTGATAATGATTTTGAAAGTGGACGGTAATTGTATATTTGGTGTGGTGTGGTGTGGTGTGGTCTGTGTGTGTGTGCATGTGTGTGTGCATGCGTGTATGTGATTGCAGGTGTGTATGTTTGTCTGTGCGTGCATATGTGTGCACGTGTGTGTGGCATGCATGTGTGTGTGCATGTGTGAACTTATTGTGTTTTTTTATTTTAACAGACTGAGATGGATTAACTCTGGACTTAGGATTGTTTTATTCTGTCGCATTGATTATTATTGTTTTATTTGTGTGTTTATGTTTTCTGTACATCAAATCTCTCTCTCATCGTCTGTCTAACTCTCTCTCTCTCTCTCTCTCTCTCTCTCTCTCTCTCTCTCTCTCTCTCTCTCTCTCTGTTATAGGCCGAGGCCTGAAACATTAAAATTGTGTTCAATTGTGTTCAACTCTCTCTCTCTCCTCTCTCTCTCTCTCTCTCTCTCTCTCTCTCTCTCTCTCTCTCTCTCTCTCTCTCTCTTTCTCTCTCTCTAGCTGTCTCTGTTTCTGTCTCTCTTTCTCTCTCTCTCTCCCTCCCTCCTTCCCTCCCTCTCCTCCCATCCCCCCCCCCCCCCCCCCTTTCCTGCTCTCTCTGTTATTCAAAAGCCTTTTTTTCACCCTCCCACTTTCATTCTGACCCATTGCCAGAGTGATTGAAGGACAAGGATTTAAGCGCAGTGTTTAAAAAAAAGGCGGTCGGGTTAATGTAATGCATGCATGTCATGACTGCACAGCTTTCACCCTCTGTGTGATAGGATGAAGGGGTGGAGGGGGAGGGAAAGGAAGGAAGGTTGGGGGGGGGGGGGGAGAGGAGGGGGTTAAGGGAAACAAAATGTGGAGTCGTGCAATCCGTGACTGTCACCCCTTTGCTGCTCAGCACCTCAACAGCAGCGCTGCACAGCGTAGGCTGCAGCACTACATTTTGCTGCTTTAAGGTACGCTCATTACAGAGCTTTTGCTTTGCTTTGTTTTGTTTTGTTATGTTAACTTGGAGTATATTGGTGTGAAAAGATGGCATCCACAAGCAGATGAAGGATGGTGATGGACACACAGAGATTCATGAAAGTATGGACCCTGCAGACCTACAGTTTGGGCCGCAAGTAAATCCGTGCTTTGGTGGAAAATGGCAACGACAAACGAAGTAAACAGAAAGTGCAGATGTGAAGTGATGTTCTCTGCAGCTTAGTTGGAAAAAATCCACATCGGTTTGAAAGCATGAGGTACTGGAATACCAATTGATTGGTGGATATTCAAGGATTGGTGTTATCCGGTATCAGAATGACAAGTTTGGTGTGGGGTGATGATGTAGTTGCCCACAGCCATCTGAAGCTGAGACCACAGAGATAGTGCTCAGTATTGCAGTGCCTTCCCCCAGTGGCCATGGTGGGCTCTGCGATCAATGACCAGTAGAAAAGAAAAGGGAAAAAAGATTGTTTAAATTGGGAGGTCAAGAGGTCACTAGGCAAGATCACGGAAGGTATCAGTTTTTTATGCCTAGTGAATTGCAGGTAAAAGAAAAATCTTGACTTTTTAAAATTGAATTAAGAGTCTGTGTTTTATTACCTTTTTTATATTTGTTTTTATATACATAAATAAGAAACATTTTTTTTCGGAGTGAGAAAGTAATCCGGAAGCTGTCGTCGTCAATTCTAATGTGACTATAGATATTAGTGTCATCAATTTTAAATCTTGATAATTTTTTTCTGCTTTTTATTGTCGTTATTGTTATTACTTTATTAGAGCAGACAGGTTTAGAGCAAGCAGTCACAATTTTTAATCTTCGTGTTCATGTTTTGTGTGCTTTAGTTACCCCACCATGGATGGTATGTTTTCACTCACATCGGTTGGCTGGTTTGCCTGACAGCAAGATGATACTACAAGAAGAAACAAACCCATTTGGATCAAACTTCATCAAAATGATGAAGTGTGCTCCACAAAGTCATCAAACTTTGGTATATGGAAAGATGGAATGTGGCCTGTGGATGATGCTGTTAAATTTTGATGTGGCTCCAGATAAAACAACAGAAGCAGAATCAGTTCACGGTATTAATAAGATCACAATACATTTTCCACAGAACTGGAATATGGTGAAGTTGCAATTCCTAATTAGCAGTTCATAGGTGTCTACAAAGTACAATTATAATTTCATAGAATATTAACAAAAACATTTTTTTGCCATATGAAGGCTGGCATTTCAGAGGTTATAATGTTCTATTAAAAGAACAGTACATGAGAAGTAACTCCTTTAGTCTGTAGCAACAATTACTTCCCCTGAAGGGAAATTTAATGTTGAACTGATTTGAAGGGAGAATTCAAGATTCATTCCTTAATTGTGGAGATCTGCACTCTTGTATTTACCGTTCTAGTTGTCAGAGTGTGTATGTGCATGTACACATGTAGTGTCTTCACAGTTCAATGGCATCCTTACTTCGTGCAGCCTTTAATTTTTGCCATCCTTACCGGCTTATAGGATCGTTGAATCTCTTGAGTCATTTAAAATGTTCAGGTGAAATTTTGTGATTTTGTCAAAACCCAGGGAGCGGCTGACACCTGATTTTTGATGTATGGAAAGGGAAAGAAATGAACTCGTGCATCACAGTTGAGCAAAGCATTTCTGATGATGCTGGTTGTGGAAGACCGATACTTAAAACAGCAGTAATTGGATTGGACAGCACATTGGAGTATGAACTGTCACCTTGCGGGTGACCCATAATATTGGTAAGTGTATTTGAGGGTATGGTCTTGTATGATCTGCATTGTCTGAAAAGGGATAAGCACAGTGGAAACATACAGTAAAGTCGATGTACAGATTATGAGTGACTGCCATTGTTGTGAGTGTGCAGTCAAAAGAGACATCTGGTAAAGGCTTCAGTGATAACAGTTGAAAACCAGTAAAAAGAGTCTTCTAAGCGGTTTATGCTGACAGTCTTTACGGCACGTATATATTTCCTTTGGGTGTTTGCTGAGCAGCTGCATATCATATCGCAGGGTATTTGTTTCCTACAATCCGTGAAAGGAGATTTGGGCTGATTCCCCACCCCCTCCCGCACACACACACACACACACACACACACACACACACACACACACACACACCACACACACACCCTTTCCCTTCCTCCACTGTTCAGGTCATGTCATGCGGGTGCATTACGTCTTGTGTTCTCTCACTCCGTTCTGTTTTCTGTGATATTTTGTTGTTGTTGTTGTTGACGAATGTGTTTTAGTGTATCTCGTGGAGCAAGTTTGTCAGTGTGTACTGCCTGTGGAGGAACGTTTGCGGGTGTTGCTGTGTTGGGTTACAGTGTTTGTCTTTTTAAGTTGTACCTGTTTTTCTCGCTGATTCTCTCTCTCTCTCTCTCTCTCTGTCTGTCTGTCTGTCTCTTTCTCTCTCTTTCTCTCTCTCTCTCTCTCTCTCTCTCTCTCCCCTCTCTCTCTCTCTCTCTCTCTCTCTCTCTCAGTCTTTCTCAGTACGCTCATTCCTTCTTCATTCTGATGACTTACAAAACAGTGTTTATTTGTGTTGTGTTGTTGTGAGTACAGGTAGCACACAGGACAATCTTCTTTAAACGAAACAGTGCTGTGTCTGTAGATGACCTTCACCCAAATGATGTCTTAAAATGGGGCGCAGTCTTCACCTTAACCCCCCCCCCCCCCCCCCCACCCCACCCTCCCCCTTCTCCAATCCCACGCTTCCAGACTGATTAATTTTGCTCGCCATAGACTGGCAGCTATGTAAATGCGTCGAGTTGTTCCTCAGAACTGGATGATGACAGGAGTGAAAAGGGAGTGGATGTGGACAGCACCCAGGTTGAAGTGGTTTCAAGGTGGCCACGACCTGTGATGCGAGGGTATGTGCTGTGGTTGATGCCACACGATGGTGTGGCGGTCAGGGTTACACGTGTCCTTGGGGGGATGCGAGGGTATGGGCTGTGGTTGATGCCACACGATGGTGTGGCGTCAGGGTTACACGTGTCCTTGGGGTGATGCGAGGGTATGGGCTGTGGTTGATGCCACACGATGGTGTGGCGGTCAGGGTTACACGTGTCCTTGGGTGATGCGAGGGTATGTCCTGTGGTTGATGCCACACGATGGTGTGGCGGTCAGGGTTACACGTGTCCTTGGGGTGATGCAAGGGTATGTGCTGTGGTTGATGCCACACGATGGTGTGGCGGTCAGGGTTACACGTGTCCTTGGGGTGATGTGAGGGTAAAGGGCTGTGGTTGATGCCACACGATGGTGTGGCGGTCAGGGTTACACGTGTCCTTGGGGTGATGCGAGGGTATGTGCTGTGGTTGATGCCACACGATGGTGTGGCGGTCAGGGTTACACGTGTCCTTGGGGTGATGTGAGGATATGGGCTGTGGTTGATTCCACATGTTGGTGTGGCGGTCAGGGTTACACATGTCCTTGGGTGATGTGAGGGTATGGGCTGTGGTTGATGCCACATGTTGGTGTGGCGGTCAGGGTTACACGTGTCCTTGGGTGATGTGAGGGTATGTGCTGTGGTTGATGCCACACGATGGTGTGGCGGTCAGGGTTTCACGTGTCCTTGGGGTGATGTGAGGGTATGGGCTGTGGTTGATGCCACACGTTGGTGTGGCGGTCAGGGTTACACATGTCCTTGGGGTGATGTGAGGGTATGTGCTGTGGTTGATGCCACACGATGGTGTGGCGGTCAGGGTTTCACGTGTCCTTGGGTGATGTGAGGGTGTGGGCTGTGGTTGATGCCACATGTTGGTGTGGCGGTCAGGTTACACATGTCCTTGGGGTCTGTTGCAGACCTTTGCCAGACAGTCCACCCGACTCCGGATCAGAGCCCTACTCCCCACAGGACGACACTCCCCACTCCTTGCCTGGTGAGTACCTGTGTCTGCACTGTCGTCACGATTGTTGTGCTGTTTGCCAGGTGTGCCGTATGACAAGTCTTTGTGCTTACTTTATGGTTTGTCAATACGTCCGTCATCCGTGGTGTTGACTGCGCCACCTTCTGGTAATGAAAAACAGAAAAGTTAACACTTTGCACCAGATAGTGTTGTCTAGAAGACTGGTTGAACCAATCTCTCCAACCCCCCCCCCCCCCCCCCCCCCCCACAAAAAAAAGAAATGAAAGCCTACCTAACTTCCAACCACCCCCACCCCCTTCTGCCCATTTCACCTTTTTTATCCTCCTTCCAAACACCTATGTTACATTGCGCATACCTTTTTTCAATTTTGAGTGGGGATGGAGGAGGGGGTTACATTTCGGTATGGATCCAGCTCATAGGGCCGATCTAGGATAAGTTATCCTGAATGGAGTTCTGCACTCTTTCATGTACACTTTTTTTTTTTTTTGTATGTTTGTTTGTCTGGTGAAACATGCATTTGTAAGGGTGTCACACAATTTTCCAATGCATCCATTTTCTAAAGGTTTTATGGTAAGGGTCCACTTTATAAAGGCCTGATCGTAATGGATTCCAGGACATTTCTGTAGCACTTTCTGACACCTCAAAACATTTTGCAATAGCAGTCGAACACACACACATGTAAACATAAAAAAGCATGCATGCTGGTTTGTATGCCCCTCTGCTCACCCCTTTTTTTTCTGTTAATACCACCCCTCTTGGCTGTCAGCTTGCATAATAGGCTTGCATTTTCCGGTCCAGTTTTGAAACATTTTTAAGTGCCTCGTACTGTCCAAATATTGGTCATACATGTTGTAAATTAACATGAACAGTTCTGCAGTACAACAGATCACATCCTGAATGTTTGCTTGCTTCTTATGAGAAAAAAAGAAATCAGAAAAAAAGAACAATTTTGGAGGCGGGTGCAGACAAATCCAAGGAGATCAGTATTGATCTTTTGGAATTATGAAATGTGGAATTTTGTTTTGATTTGTTTCATGGCGAACATTTGTTAGTTTCTTTAATTCAATGTATCTTCAGTGCACCCCCCCCCCCCCCCCCCCCCCCCCCCCACTCCCACTGCCCTACCAACACCTCTCTCACAGGCACCCACATATATGCACATTCACAAACACAGACACACACACACAATCTCCCTTGCATGCAAGCGCGTGCACACACACACACACACACACACACACACACACACACACACACACACACACACACACACACACACAACTTTCCTCATACAGTCATGAAAGACTTTTTTTTTCCCTTTTACTTGCCTTATATCACTCCTATTGAAAGACGTTATACTGAAGAACAACATGCACAATACAACACAACACATGTCACACACACACACACACACACACACACACACACACACACACACACACACACACACACACACACAACTCACGCAGGCACGCACGCACGCATGCACGCACGCACACGCACACACACACACACACACACACACACACACAGCAGTTCTATGTTGTTTACTGGCTAAAACTAAAGTAAGGGAAAGGAAAGAGGAGAGATGAAGGAGGAAGAAGTGTCTGGTTTAATTTTGTCCATAACCTGCCAGCGGGCCTGGCCACCCAGTCCCCCCACTGTGGAGGACCTGTCACCTGCTGTACACCCTTACAGGCCACGCCCCTCGCCAACTAACTTTATCCACCACACACATTGCCTCACATCCTTCCTCCCTGCGGATCAATCGAACACTGGCTGTCATTTTCTTCCTCATGTATTTGCCTGTATTCAGGTGTGTGTTGGTGTTGGTGTTGTTTGTTTGTTTTTCATCTGAGAATGTAGACCTGTTCCTGATTCCTCCGTGGTATGAAATGAGAAAAAAAAAAAGGCAAACGAGACCTTTGACAGTGTACTTACATAAGCGAATTCTGGTCTGAATTCACTTAAACAAATCTTACATAAATGTTAGCGAACCGCCAAAAAAAAGTGGACAAACGAATCACAAGACAAAACACGACGCGTTTCAACCTCTTAGGTCTTCTTCAGGCAAGATACAAAAGAATTAGGACAATGAAAATGAACAAGCAATCACTTACCTTCAATCACTTCAGCGCGAGATAGGCATTGAATGAAAAGACAGCCTCGTTTTCACTAACACACACACACACACACAGGCTAACACACTCATCATCTTATATCACAATGAGTGGACAACACATGAAAACTAACGACAACAGAGCCACAACCCCAGCAGTCTGTTGTCATCTTTAGACAGAATCTGCCCGCCTTATTGGTAGGATGAAAAATGGTCACTTCCACAGAAATCTCACCAGTAGTAAACCTCAGAGTTGAAGCTGAGGATCAAGGAAGAAGGAAGACATCAGAGTAGGCTCCTTCACCATCTTCCTTTTGGAAGATGGGTACGGTGACCTTTTGAAGCCATGATGTGGTTGGTGACGTCAGCTATAAACAATATGACTCAGTGATGTGGCCGTGGAAGAAACAACCATTTTGTAGCATCAAACATCTGCCAGTAGTCTGATCTGTATTAATTAACAAACAAACAAAAAACAAAAAAAATGAGTGCCTTTCGTACACTCTAACTAGTGTGAGGAAATGATGTTGTGTTTTTCCCTGATGCCTATTCCTTCACACCTTAGAATAGTTGAGGTCAGTGATATGTTCATGTGTGCTTGCCTGATAGGACTGAAACTTTCTTTTCCGATTGGCTTGATTTGGAGTAAACCAATTTTTTGTTTGTTTGTTGTGATCTTGATAAAGGTTTAGGGATCAGTTAACCCGTTCATGTTAGTCCGAAGTTTGGCTGATCAATTATGTGATAAACTGTGCTCATCTGTATTTATTTCAAGTGCCTGTTCCTTCCCCTTTTTTCTTTGAAATAAAAGGGAATCCCTGCTAAGGTGGGGTGGGAGGAAGATGTCCTTCCTTGGTGTATGTGGAGGAATTAGGTGGAGAACAGCCGTTATATTTCTTCAGGTGCCTGTTCCCTCACCTGTCTCTGTCAGATGTGAGTCACTTTGATTTCCTCCAGTGTTTTTCCTGGACCCTCCTCCCCCCTCCCCTCTCACCTGTCCCTTGAGACTGTGGAGGGTTTCCCTGTCGACAGCTTCAATGTAAAGACCGATGGAAGGTGGTCTGTGTTCTGTATTTCTTTGCCTTTTTTAAAAATATTTTTTTAATTTAATTTTTTAAAAAAAACATATTTGAGAATGGACCTCAGGATTGGAAGCCCTTGTGGATGACTGTCTGGATTAAAAGTCCCTGACAGTGTTGTGAGATGGTTTAGACTGGAAAAAATTCTTGCTCTCATATCAGGATGTGTTTGGTAGATTTGATGAGAAGTCCCTGGTTGTGTTTTCAGACGTGTTGTAGGATTTGATTTAAAATCTGGTATGTGTGTTAGAATGGGGGTTAGGATTTGAGTAAAAAGGCATGGTTGTGTTTGTAGGTGGACAGTATAATGTAGTTTAAAAATCTTAGGTTGTTTTGAGATGGACAGCATTATGTGCTGTAGAAATTCAAAGATGTCTTTCGAGATAGATCATTCGATGTGATGTAAAAGTTCAAGTTTGTGTACAACGGCATCTGTTTTAAAGATCCAAGGTTACCTTTTGAGATGGACACTATGATGTGAAATATAAAAAAAACCCAAGGTTGGCTTTTAAGATGGACAACATGAAGTGATTTAAAAATCCAAGGTTGACTTTTGAAATGGACAACATGAAGTGGTTAGAATGTCCAAGGTTTCTTTTTAGATGGACAATATTATGTGATTTAAAAATCCAAGGTTGCCTTTTGAGATGGACTATAGAATTTGATTAAGTCAAAGGTGGTGTTTGAGATAGACAATAGAATTTGATTTAAAGTCCAAGGCAGTGTTTTGAGATCAACAATATGATGTTTCTTAGAAGTTCTAAGTTGTATTTTGAGACGAACAGTAGAATTTGATTAAAAATCCAAGGTTGTGTTTTGAGATGTTAATAAAATTTGATCCAAAAAAAAAAAAAAAACCAAGATGTGAAGCATATAAACGTACTCCCAGTTTTCCAAACCGCTTATAAATCGGCCAAGTGCTTTGTGCGATAAGAAATAAAGGCAAAATAACGGTTTTAACGGTTATTTAGCTGATGTACACTTTTGAAACTGGTATTTAAGTCCTCACTGGGCTAAAGCCTGTGTACATACCAAATTTCATCCAAATCGGACAATATGTCAAGAATAACGGTTTTTAACGGTCAGATTTTGAAACACTACATGGAAGTGCCATTTGTGTGTGATGACCTTTCTATCTAAGCAACATTATCTTATCTTATCTTATATACAAAATTTCATTAAAACCCACCAATATATAAAAAAATAACGGCAAAATATAACGGTTTAACGGTTATATGACCGATATACACTTTTGAAACCGGTATTTTAGTCCTCACTGGGCTAAAGCCTGTGTACATACCAAATTTCTTCCAAATCGGACAATATGTCAAGAATAACAGTTTTTAACGGTCAAATTTTGAAACACTACATGGAAGTGCCATTTGTGTGTGATAACCTTTCTATGTACCAAATTTCATTAAAACCCACCAATATATATAAAATAACGGGAAAATAGCGGTTATATAACTGATATACACTTTTGAAACCGGTATTATAGTCCTCACTGGGCTAAAGCCTGTGAACATATCAAATTTCATCCAAATTGGACAATATGTCAAGAATAACGGTTTTTAACGGTCAGATTTTGAAACACTATATAGAAGTGCCATTTGTGTGTGATAACCTTTCTATATACAAAATTTCATTAAAATCCACCAATATATAAGAAAAAACGGCAGAATAATGGTTTTTAACGGTTGTTTAATCCATTTTCAGCATTACATCACTTACATATGGACAGAGGATCCGATTTGTCACAAGATCATCCAAACCGCTTATAAATTGGCCAAGTACTTTCTGCGATATTCCATAAAGAAGAAAAACCGTTACAGGCCGTTACAGCCGTTAGTAACAGCTATAACGGGGCAAACTAAAACATCAGGCATCATCCGTGACCCATAATGAACATACCTGCTAATTTTCATAAAGGTCGGCCAAGTGCTTTCTGAGATATTCCATAAAGAAGAAAAATAGTTACAGGCCGTTACAGCCATTAGTAACGGTTATAATGGTAAACTAAAACATCGGGCATTATTCGTGACCCATAATGAACATACCTATAAATTTTCAGAAAGATCGGCCAAGTACTTTCTGAGATATTCCATAAAGAAGAAAAACGATTACAGGCCATTACAGCCGTTAGTAACAGCTATAACGGGGTAAACTAAAACATTGGGCATCATCCGTGACCCATAATGAACGTAACTGCTCATTTTTACAAAGATCGGCCAAGTACTTTCTGAGATATTCCATAAAGAAAAAAACCGTTACAGGCAGTTACAGCCGTTAGTAACGGCTATAGCGGTAAACTAAAACATCGGGCATCATCCGTGGCCCATAATAACCTACAAATTTTCAGAAAGATCGGCCCAGTAGTTTTGTCTGGAGCGAGTGGAACACATTTTGACCATGGACACACAGACAGACAGACAGACACACACACACACACACACACAGACACACACACACACACACACACACACACACACACACACACACACACACACAGACACACACACAGACACACACACACACACACACACAGACACACACACACAGACACACAGACACACACACAGACACACAACACACACACACACACACACACACACACACACACACACACACACACACACACAGCATTTCTTCGTTCCCATTCTAAAGTACTCCCTGTTCTTTAAGAACTGGGAGTACAAAAAGGAAAGAAAGAAAGGAAAAGAAAAAAAAAGAGAAATTGAATCTGGTTAGATTTTGAAATGGTCAGTAGAGTTTGATTTAAAGTTCAAGCTTGTGTGTTGAGATGGGTGGTAGGATTTAGATGAAGGTCCACAGTTGTGCTTTGAGATGGGTGGTTGAATATGATTAAAAGTACAAAGGTTTGCGTTTTGAGATATAGACTATACAATCTGATTTTTTTTTAAGTCTGAGTTTGTGTGTGATGAGAGGGTGCTGGGGTTTAATTAAAAAGTTCCAGAGTGTCTTTTGAGAGGCCAGATGTTGGAGGAAAGGGGGTGGGGGGGGGGGGGGGAGAGAAAGAAAGAAAACCTTGGTTGCTAATCATTGAACAGAGAGAAGAAAAGAATTGTGTGATTGGGAAATGTGCAGTTCCACCAGTGATTCAATGTGCTGAACTTTTTCATTTTCTTATGGGTGTCACGGTCAAAATTCAACACAACCAAAGTGTGGTCCGTCACCGGCCACTTCGACTGGACATAAGTCCAAACGCAGACATCTTGGCGCCACGTAGACCGGGCCCATGGTTCGGATCCGGCCAATTAAGCTTAGTGGAGAGGCTTCACAGAGACGGTACGATCCACCCAGACTGACTAAGCCGTTTTGACCGACGCCTCGATGTCTAGCGAGACGAGTCGTAGCGCCTTGCTCAGACTCATCTGGCCACTTTGTGGAACCAGCGTCATTGTTAATCAGACGTCGTGGCGCCCACCCAGACTCAGCTAGCCACTTTAGATTGACCAGTGTCCACGACTTAAGCCACACGGCGCCAGTTAAGTAGGAAAGGGGGGAAGGTAGTGTGTGGTGGGGGTGAAATCTAGCTAATCAATTAGATGACCAATTGACCACCACAGAGAGTAAGGCGTGTCGGCGTGACTGTCATGATTTGAATATCCAATGGAATTAGAGGGAGCTAACTCCGGGTGTCAGGGCGGTAAAAATACTGACCAATGGTACTCGCCCTTTTTGGACAGATCGGAACGAATAAAGGAATGCGTGAGTGAGAGAGAAGGGAGGAGGAAAACGAACAGACAGACAGAGAGAGGGAGAAGTTCGGGGAAGTAGGCTCTCGCCTACAGGAAGGCAGGGAGATGAGAACGAACAGACAGAACGAGGGGAGAACGAACAGAGAAACAGAGAGAGGGAGAGGTTCTAGGTCTGCTTGAGAGAAAAGCAGAGAGATGAGGGGAGGAGAGAAGAGAACCAAGTTGAGAGATTAGCATGAGATAGTCTGCAGAGGAAGGACTGAGGAGAGATGTGGAGAGAGAGAGAGAGTTGCTAATTAATGAAGAAGAAAAGAAAGAAAAGAAAAAAGAAAAGAAAAGCAACCATGTCCATTTGATAAGAGCAGACTAGAAGAGAGAGAGAGAGAGTGCAATGCGTTAATGCAGGAAGAAAGAAAGGAGAACAGATCGATGTTGATAGTCACTGTTCTACCCTAACCGGGGGTTCGACCTCATACCTGGCAGCGTCACTTCGCCAAGCAGAACCACAGACCAACGCCAACAGTCTCACCTGACCAGGCGCCATCAGACCAACACCAGTGCCGGCAGTTGTGTCGTGTTGTGAAAGTGACAGTGAAAATAAAAGGAAAGAAAAGAAAAGACAGTGATTCGTGAATAGTTAAGATCACCTGGCCAGGTAAAGTAGAAATCTGTTTATACCCGGGTTAGTTAATGATGTTTTAGATAAATGATTTTGTGAAGTTCAGGAAAGAGAGAATGTTTTATTTCATTTGATTCCATATGCATTGATGTTTCGTTCTATGATCATGTGTAGTAAAGTTATAGACTTTACTAGTGGTTTGATGTGACGAATGCATGATATATGAATGAGATTGTAAGCAAGCTGTGAGTGTGTTTGGGCTGTGCGCTAGTCCTTCCTCCACTGACATCACCCGAGGTTGACAATTTATTGGCGAGCCTGCCAGGATATTCTGGCCCATTTATTATAATTGTTCAACTTCTCAGAGAGGAAGCTGGGTGGGATTCAAGTATTGTAATCCTAAGACAAGGGGTTGTCTTACTGTATGTTCCCAAGATAGTTAAATACTAGGCTTGGCATTGCTTCCAAGATAGTTAATACTAGGCTTGGCATTTCAGCCCCAGAGTACTCATTTCGCACAGATTGCCTATAATTCGCTCTCATAGTTGGGTCAGGTGCTGGGCGTCTTATAAAAACTAATTACGTTGTCCCAAGCTAATATTATCATTCATAGTATTGTGCTATTACGTCACTCGTGTCGGTTGGCTGTCGTTAGTAAAATCTTGTTTCAAAAAAAAAAAAAAAAAAAAAGAGATATAATGGCGGAAGAAAAGAACACCCCTATTGAACAACTTGTGAGCGTCGCTCGTGATTTAGGTTACTCAGGAGATGAGTTGCGTGCATTTGTTGAAAACCAACAAAAGATGGAAAGAGATGAACGCGCGGAAAGACGCCGTGTCGCATTGGAAATAGCAGAGCAGGAAAAGGCTAAAGGAGCGCAGGAAACAGAAAGATTAAGGGAAACGCAGGAAACAGAAAGATGAAGCAGAAACAGAAAAATTAAGGATTCAGGCTAATGATAATCAGGCAAGGGAAACGCAGGAAACAGAAAGATTAAAGGTTCAATTAGAGTTAGAAAAGGTGAGAATACAAAGGGAGACCACCGAGGATGGGAGTTCAGTTTCCAGTGACTCTGTGCGCAGCTATGCCCCCCCACCCAAGTTGCAAAATTCTCGGGAAAGGGGCCGATTCGATTGATGCATACATCAGTCGTTTCGAAACGTTTGCGAAACCCGTCAGGGTTGGCCTTCAGAAGAGTGGGCAGTCATTTTGTCGGCGTTACTGACGGTAAGGCATTACAAATTTTCACTGCGTTACCAGCAGAACAACAGTCTGATTTCGGCGCTGTGAAGGAATCGTTGATGAAAGGATTTGACCTCACAGAGGAGGGGTTCAGGAAGAAATTTCGTTCAGCTAAATTACAAGCAGGTGAGACGTACACTCAGTTTGGTGCACGTCTAGATACTATTTTGAGAAATGGTTAGAGTTGAGCGGTACGAAAAAGGAGTTCGCTGAGTTGAAAGAGCTAGTTATGAAGGAACAGATTTTGTCAGGTTGCGGCCCTGAGTTAACCATACATTTGAAAGAGAGACAGCCAGAGACAGCAGGAGAGTTGTTGAAGTTCGCAGAGGTGTATAGAGAGGCACGTTTGGGCACGAAGGTGCAGGAGAAACAGGTGCTAGGCACAGGTGAGAAGAGTGCAAGGAGACTAGGGAGTTTTCTGCAAAGTCTGCAAACCCAGTGGTGGGGCAGAAGGAAGGGCAAAGGGACATTAGGTGTTTTCATTTGTCACAAGAAGGGACATGTGGCGAGGGACTGTCGCATGAGGTTCCAGAAGGCAGCAGCCTTGCAAGAGGTGGATAAGGGTCGTCAAGGGAAACGACCTGCAGTGGAACCAAAAGGGATTCAGTCTGAAGAGGGTGGAGTGCAGCCTATGGCTAGCACTGGACAGCAGTCAGTGTCAGGGATGGAGGGCACTAGGCTGAGTGGTTCGTTACCAGTGGAAGAAGGGTGGATTGGCCAGCAGAGGGTGAAAGTGTTACGAGACAATGGTTGTTCATGCGGGGGTAGTACGAACAACGCTGGTCGATAAAGGGGATTTGACAGGGCAAATCCAGACCTGTACTCTAATCGATGGCACTGTGAGGGAGTTTCCAGTTGCTAAGATAGAAGTACGTACCCCTTACTTCTCAGGCGAGTTGTCTGCGTTGGTGATGGAGAAACCCTTCACGATTTGATCATTGGAAATATTCCAGGTGCAAGGGATCCAGGGGATCCTGAGTTGTTGACTGCTACAGGGGCAGCAGTTCAGACACGGAGCATGAAGAGGTCGAGTTTCCTGTGAGATATGCTAGCAGGAAGTTGACAAAGTGTGAAGAAGGGTACGCAACGGTGGAGAAGGAGTGTTTAGCTGTCGTGTGGGCCGTGCAGAAGTTCCACAAATACTTGTATGGGAAAGAGTTCGTGATAGAGACAGATCACCAACCACTCAAATTCTGCAGGAGGCACAGTTGAAAAACAGCAGAGTTCTGCGTTGGGCAATGGCACTGCAGCCCTACAGGTACCGAGTGCAGTACATCCCAGGTCGACAGAATGTCGGAGCTGACTATTTAAGCCGTGTAGTCTAGCAAGCTGCAACTCAGAGGAAGTCAGTCATATCCGGGGTGCTTTGTTGATAATATGTGTTGATGACAGTTATGTTGATGGATATGGGTTCATTCCAGTTGGCTATGGTTCATATTTTTTTGTGTGAGACTTGTTCATATTTTCTTTGTGAGACTTGTTCATGTGAATGTAGTTATGCTTGGAGCATACAGTCGCTTGTGTAGTGATGCATTATTTGCAATAAGTGAGGATGGAGATTCCTCAGTGAAGTGTCATGGATCGTGCTCATATTATATTGTGCTTTTCATAAGAATTGTGAAAAGAAGATGTGGCAAATCCGCAGGTAGGGGAATTGCATAAGTGCGCACAGAGGTCGTTATAAAATGAGTCGAAATAACGCAAGAGTGCACGTCAATGATAACTCATTGGAGTGGTATTCACTAATGGTATATTTTATAATTTATAAACCGTTGGTTGTAAAGTATTTTCCAAACTTTGCGCGTGTAGCTGTGTGTCAGCAAATTCGGTTGTTGTCTTTTTTGTACCGTTGTTTTGAGACAATGCGGTGCATAGTCTTTTGCAAGGGGGAAATTGTCACGGTCAAAATTCAACACAACCAAAGTGTGGTCCGTCACCGGCCACTTCGACTGGACATAAGTCCAAACGCAGACATCTTGGCGCCACGTAGACCGGGCCCATGGTTCGGATCCGGCCAATTAAGCTTAGTGGAGAGGCTTCACAGAGACGGTACGATCCACCCAGACTGACTAAGCCGTTTTGACCGACGCCTCGATGTCTAGCGAGACGAGTCGTAGCGCCTTGCTCAGACTCATCTGGCCACTTTGTGGAACCAGCGTCATTGTTAATCAGACGTCGTGGCGCCCACCCAGACTCAGCTAGCCACTTTAGATTGACCAGTGTCCACGACTTAAGCCACACGGCGCCAGTTAAGTAGGAAAGGGGGGAAGGTAGTGTGTGGTGGGGGTGAAATCTAGCTAATCAATTAGATGACCAATTGACCACCACAGAGAGTAAGGCGTGTCGGCGTGACTGTCATGATTTGAATATCCAATGGAATTAGAGGGAGCTAACTCCGGGTGTCAGGGCGGTAAAAATACTGACCAATGGTACTCGCCCTTTTTGGACAGATCGGAACGAATAAAGGAATGCGTGAGTGAGAGAGAAGGGAGGAGGAAACGAACAGACAGACAGAGAGAGGGAGAAGTTCGGGGAAGTAGGCTCTCGCCTACAGGAAGGCAGGGAGATGAGAACGAACAGACAGAACGAGGGGAGAACGAACAGAGAAACAGAGAGAGGGAGAGGTTCTAGGTCTGCTTGAGAGAAAAGCAGAGAGATGAGGGGAGGAGAGAAGAGAACCAAGTTGAGAGATTAGCATGAGATTAGTTGCAGAGGAAGGACTGAGGAGAGATGTGGAGAGAGAGAGAGAGTTGCTAATTAATGAAGAAGAAAAGAAAGAAAAGAAAAAAGAAAAGAAAAGCAACCATGTCCATTTGATAAGAGCAGACTAGAAGAGAGAGAGAGAGAGTGCAATGCGTTAATGCAGGAAGAAAGAAAGGAGAACAGATCGATGTTGATAGTCACTGTTCTACCCTAACGGGGGTTCGACCTCATACCTGGCAGCGTCACTTCGCCAAGCAGAACCACAGACCAACGCCAACAGTCTCACCTGACCAGGCGCCATCAGACCAACACCAGTGCCGGCAGTTGTGTCGTGTTGTGAAAGTGACAGTGAAAAGAAAAGGAAAGAAAAGAAAAGACAGTGATTCGTGAATAGTTAAGATCACTGGCCAGGTAAAGTAGAAATCTGTTTATACCCGGGTTAGTTAATGATGTTTTAGATAAATGATTTTGTGAAGTTCAGGAAAGAGAGAATGTTTTATTTCATTTGATTCCATATGCATTGATGTTTCGTTCTATGATCATGTGTAGTAAAGTTATAGACTTTACTAGTGGTTTGATGTGACGAATGCATGATATATGAATGAGATTGTAAGCAAGCTGTGAGTGTGTTTGGGCTGTGCGCTAGTCCTTCCTCTACTGACATTACACCGAGGTTGACAATGGGTTTTGTTGTTGTTTTGTTTGTTTGTGGGATTTGTTTGTTGTTGTTGTTGTTTGTTGTTGTTTTTTTTTTTTGGGGGGTGGTCCTTGTGCATAATGTCTGGTGGCCCAAATGAGGTAGCAGACAGAGAGAAAAAAAAAGAAACTGTGAGCGTGTGATAAAAAAAGGGTGCACGCTTGGATCATCTAGTGTTTTAGGCCATGAATGAAGAGACTCAATGGCTGATCACTTCAGTAAACTGGAGTAAAATAGATTGTTGGCTTCATCTTCATACCCATTCATGACTGTTCAGTAAGTGCAGTGGTTATACTCATCTGAACAGCGGGTTACATAGGTGATACAGTATATGTGCAAATTGTTGTTATAATGGTGATAAATGTTAAGAGTTATGAAATGTCATTGTTGATTTTAGTAATTACTCAATCTTGAAGATATGCAGAGACTTGCGAAAGGGAAGTGAGGGATGTAAAAAGTTTTGGGGATATGAACTCTATTTAAAACAAAAAAATTATTTGTCAAATTGATGACTGACTATGGTTCTCTTCCATGTAGAAAGAGATTGACATAGAAGGCTATGCACATAGATGACTTTATATGCTTTTTCCATGGAGATACGGAGCCACTTCAAAACACAAAAAAATGCACTCGGGAGACTGTAGGCCTCTGTCAAGGTTCAGTGGTTTTTTGCTCACTGGATCCGGGTTGTAATCAGGATCTACACCACTCCTAACTACCACTACATCAAACAGCAGTGATATTTTTTTGTTGTTTCCATTGAGGTACGTGCATCAGTGCATAAAAGATTTACAAATGGTTAACAATCAAATAACGGTAAAGAAAAACGGATGAAAAATGCTTATATCTGGCAGCGTTAAAGTTGAGAAAATCCTGGATCCTCCTTGTGATCCTGATCTTTAAAAAAAAAAAATGTTTGAAAAAGAGAGGGAGGGGGAGATTGGGGGGAAGAGGGGGAGGTGAGGACGTTAGGCCATGTCCTGTCTTTCTACTAAATGTCGTTACAATTGGTTCTGTACTTTTTTAATGACGTGGCTAGAAGACTAAAAGTTTGACTGTCGCATGTGAACCATCAGATCTTTGGTGTTAAATGGTGCGGATATGAAGTTCCTTTGATATGCCATGTACTCCCAAGTAAAGGGGTGAAGATTTTTCCCTTCTTTCCCTCCCAATTTCAGGTCAGCACGTATGATATGTGCAGACTACTGTTAATGTGTCTGTCCATTTTGTCTGTCATTTTTGGTATACAAGCATGAGATTCTGTATTCCGTGGGCGAGGTTTTTGTACATGTTAATTCACCGCATGCTCACATGCACACATGCACATGGATGCACACATGTGCCCCAGCATGCACATGCATGTACACATACACGCACGCACGCACGCACACACAATTTTACGATGGCATCTTTTTTTCTTCTTTAAAAAAACAAACTTTTTAGTACATTTCAAGACTTTTTTTTCAGAAATCTTCTTATGATTTTGTTTCATTAGTAAACTATTTATAAGGTATAGAACAATTAAAGAAATGTTTCTGACAGTAAAAATGTGACAGGATCTATGTGAAAAAAGACTGGGTTTACAAAAAGTTAAAGTGGGTTTATGAGGGGAAAAAGGGAGGGGGAGAGTGGGGGATGTACCTGTTGGTAAATCACTTTCCAGGTTTAGCCCAGTATACTACATGCAGACATACACACACACACGCATGCATGCACACACGGACACATGCACGCACGCACACGCACACACACACACACACACACACACACACACACATACGCACGCAGGCATATACGCACGCAGGCATGCGCGCACACAGACACACACACACACACACACACACACACACACACACACACACACACACACACGACACACACACACACACACACACACACACACACACATAAAGAACCTATCAAACCCGCAATGCTCAGCTCATGTTAACTGTGACACTTCTCAGAAGACAACTTTTTCTGCACAGAGTGGGTGCACTGTATGTCCAACCTTTCCCAGCTTCCTTCTCTACTGCCCTTCTCTCCACACCTTTCAGTGCATCCCCCCCCCCCACCACAGCCTCCAACCGTCCCTTCCCTTCCCTTCCCAGGCTCTACCTTCTGAAATGAACATTTTATATTTCTTTCTGGGGGCTTGTGCGTGTGTGTCTGTGTCTGTGTGTGTGTGTGTGTGTGTGTGTGTGTGCGTGTGTGTGTGTCAGTATGGGTGCAGAGAGTCCCCTGAAAAAAACTGAAGTGCCAACACGGGCGTGTAATGCCATGGTGACCCGGGCAAAGCCTACACCTGTGTGTTGTGACCCAGGGTCGCCATCCCTCCACCTCCCCCCTCCCCCCCCCTGGGGAGGCTGGTACCTCCTGGTACCTGCTGGTACCTGGTTCAGTGTGCCCCTGTCTTTGTCAGTCATCCTTGAAATCTTCCCTTTTCCCGTATTTCCTACCTCTCTCCAGCAAACCTCCTTTTTTTTGTTTTGTTTTTTGTTTTGTTTTACTCATCTCCATTCATTGACAGCCAAGGACAATGCTCAACATTTAGGTGATGTAGCTTTGTAGGTGACATGCATGGTAAGAAACGGAGAGAGAGAGAGAGAGAGAAGGAGAGGGCTCGGGGATAGAATATCCACCACACTGCCTCATGTACTCCCATCATTGTTATGCTTTCAGTGGCGTTTCTGACTTGATCATGTTAGCCAAGAAAAGTCTTTTATGACTTTTGTCATCGTCGTCATTCTTATTGTTATTGTTATTTGTTTGCTGTTTATGATTTCTTTCCTGATTTCTTGTGACCTCATCCAGTCTTCTGTCGTTTTGTCTCTTGAGGCTGTTTGGATGTGTCTGTCCGAGTGTCGGACTGAATTTTCTTTTCTCCTTTCTTATTTTCAGTTGCATGTTTTTGTTTTGTGTTGTGTTTTCTTTTTTGTTTATTTCTGTTTCTTGTTGTTGATGTTGTTGATTTACATATTTTTTAAGTCATGGGGTCATTTTTCTGATTTTTAGATATTAGTATTAAAGTTTGAAGAGAAAAAAATTGATTATGTTTGTGGATGCCTTGTTCTAAATTATTGTGGGGAAGGAGGGGGTGAGGGTTGAAGAAAGATGAGAGGGAGGGCAGGAAAAGTCAGGAGGGAAAGAGAGGAGGGGATAACCGATTGCCTACAAATGACAGGTGTAATGAAACATTGGGAACCTGCACCTGTTCTCTCTCCCACCTCTGGCTGTCACTGGCAGTAAGGTCTCGGTCTCAGTCTTGCACTGATTATGCAGCAATGCTGGCTTTCCAGTGTGTGTGTGTGTGTGTGTGTGTGTGTGTGTGTGCGTGTGTGTGTGCGTGTGTGTGTGTGTGTGTGTGTGTCCCTGCTAGGAATTTATGGTGTTGACGTGCAACAGCTGGATTCCTGCTTGGTTTATTACGAGACGACTCAAACTGTTAGAAACGTAATCTGCTAATAGTTTTCATTGTGTTTGAATTTTCCAGTGAAGCGTGATTTCTTGTTAGATAGGAGCCAAACAGATCCTTCTTTGTTTTATCTGTACTTCGTGTTCTGACAGAATGCAATCATAATGCATTCTGCCGAAAACGCACAAATTTTTATCACTTTTATGATAAAGTGAATGTTCAAATTGACTGTCTCATGATCAAACGCATTTTCTACAACTATGTGAATTTGAATGGCCTTTGCATGAATATTTTTACAGTGATGTGGTAAGATACTTGACCATGACTTGATCTAGCATTTGCCTTTCTGTAATATTACTTCATGGGCTCATGTTGCTGGAGGGGAAAAAAAGGGAAAACAGAAAAGGAAAAAGCTCACCAAATCATTTGAAATTTGCTTACTCAAAACACCACTTGATACAAGGCGAAAAAATATGTTCACAATACTCTCCATGTATTTGTTATTTATGCACTAAGGAAGGGTTTAATACATTAGATTTGAAATGACACTGATGCCCATCCTCTGGGGGGTGCTGTGTGGAAAATGCTGATAACTACAGTTACTTCCCCTGGCAGAATGTGTTTTTTTTTGTTTGTTTTTTCTGTAATCTGTTGATTTTGGTGGTCTGCTTTCTCCAGAATGCCTTCTAGTTATTATTATGTGAGCATTTCTCACAAAAGGATAGATAAGTCAGGCCAGGCCAGGTTGAGCTAGAGGCAGCAAGAAGTGATAGGGGTCAGTTTACAGCTGAATGCAAATTCCGCTCCAGTCTGTTGTAAGACCATTCAGAAAGTTTTTGCTTAAATTGAAATAAGAAAATGGGAAACGAATGAATTTTTCAAGATGGCTTCTATACCACTGGAATACCATAGCATTTTCATTTCTTAACACACAGTAACCCTGTACTTACCACCAGGAAGATCTTTCTCTCCTCCTTCTGTTTATGTGTATAACTCAGTATCTTATGAATGTTAACTTATTTGTCATTTTGTGAGAGCTTGTCACATGCGGTTGTCATCATTGTTGCCGTTGTAATTGTTGTTAAACTATTTTCATCATATCATTTTCATCATCACCATCATTATTGTCCGTATAAGTCTGTCCATATTAGTCTGTCGAGACGGTTTCCTGAAACACTGCAGTTTTTCAGAGTCTGTGCTTTCCACGCCACAAACTATGCACATCCCTCTCTCTGTTGTTATCATTACTATTATTATGATTACTCTATGATATTATGCTGATTGTCATTGTGAACACTATCACTGTTGTGGTGTGCAGACAATTGCCTGAAGCAGTGCAGCCTGTCAGGGGCCATGCCCTCGGTGCCCCAAGCCATGCACGCAGGTCTTCAACAACGGGTGCCCACCATGCCCGACCTGGGTCTGCCCAAAATGCCCCCGGCCTACATGGGGGCAGGCCCTCCGGAGCCCCCCAAGCTGAGTCACCCGCCCCCAGAGCTGCAAGGGGGAGGGGTGGGGGTCGGGGGACCTCCTCCGCCACCCCAGGGATGGCTCACCAGATGTCGCCGCCTATCAACCACCCCTTCCTCCATCACCACTACACCAGGTGGGTGTTCCTTCCTGGGCTGTGGCGGCAGCAGGAATCTCAAAGAAATTTTGGCAGCCACAGAGTCTTGGAGATATTTGGGCAACAGCAGAAGCTCGAAAGAAATTTTGGCAGCAGAAGTTCAGAGTTCAACTTTTTGTAATGTAGTTCTTTAGTTACCAAAGGGGAAAAGATTAGAATTTGGGGAGGGGGGAAAGTTGGGTTGTAGGATAGGAACTGTTGATTTTTTTTGCCAGGTGTTAAACTTAGAATTGTAAAAGGAGTCATATACTTTTGGAACATCTATACTTTTTATTAAGGAAAGTTGGGGGGTTTTGTGGCTTTGTCGTTGTTTTTTTGTTTTTTTCACAACTGTCTTTTTTTTGTTTTTCAGTAAAGAAACCCAGAGTTTTTTTGTATATGTAATTATACTTTTGTAAGAAGTTAAATTGATTTAATCTTGTGGTGTTGAGTAAGATCCTTTCATACAGCTAGAATACGTCTCAAATGTACAAGTGCCTTCAGCTATGTCAGATGAGTCCCCTTTTATCGAAAGGTGAGTTTCAGTTTAGCAAGATGGAGACATGTTTGTATTCCTCATTCTAATGGTGCAAACTATTTTCAAATCAGATTCTAATTGTGTAAGATTTGGGCTGTTGCGAATGGTATGTCCCACTGACATGCCATTTTCAGAACACCAATAAAAAAAAACCACTACTTCCACATTTAACTGTTGGTTCAGTGTTTCTAAGAGGGTTTCAAGCAAAAAAAAAGAAGCCAGACAGTAAGGATTCGCAGATGGCGTGAAGAGCCATGGAAGAGACATGGTATCGGTTTCAACTCCTTGAAGCCTTCCACAGTGACTAGCTGAGTAACCTTCCACCTGGCTTGTTTCTGCTGGTCAGATGCAAGAGTAGACTTGCTTCACTCACACTGCCACAATTCTAAATCAGCTCATCAATTAGGTGATGCAATTACCCACAGTTGCAGGAATATGATGTTTCCTGAATGTGTTGACATTTTCAGTTTGGTTTGATAATCTAGTGATGCATAATTCATTCATGTGTGAAGGCTGAACAGATCGTTCATCACTTCTTGAACCCTTTTTATTCTGACATGTCGTATTTCTGCATTTGTGAACAAGTGAAAATAAGACTAGTGTTTCACTGTCGGATTCAAACATTTTTTCTGCAATCTTGCAAATTCTCATGCCTGTTTAGAGTTGAGATGTATGTGCTAAAATCATCCCCAAAGATTTCCTCAAATATTTCTATCTCTGTAAACTTACTTTGTTTGCTCATGATGTGGAAAAACTCACCAAATCCATCAAATTCTGCTTACACAAAGCAGACCATCATACCAGAGAGGATAACTTTCAAGTACTCTCCCTTTACTCGTTCTTTATTCATAGGTTTGTAGGATAACATGCTTTGAACTGAGATTTGATTCCAGACATTTGGTTGCGCCCATGCTGACATAAGTGTTTGTGAACGCCCATCCAGGGGTTAGATGACGGGTGGAAAGCATTCAGCCAGACTAATCCCTGACACCCATACCTCATTGGCTGGTAGTAGTGGCAAATGCTGTGAGATAGCATGGATGCATTTCCCGGATGGCAGGTCACCATCGTTGATGTAGTGGTGTAATACGATGTTATGTAGATTTGTTGTTCTAGAAATTTTCCTAGCTTCAACAGGGGGAGTTGCAGGTTCATTAATGACGTGTGTGAGTGTGTGGCGTGTGTGTGTGTGTGTGTGTGTGGTGTCATGCGCGCGTGCGTGCGATTGTGTGCGCAGCATGACCAACTTGGCCAACCAGCCCAACAAGAAAAGGAAGCACTCCGACTCCCCTACCAACACCCTCACGCCCGCCATGCTGCCGCCCAACATGAACGGAGGTGGGGTCTTCAGCATCAAGCAGGAACCTCCTGGGGCAGCCTGTACGTCCACCTGTCTGTTTTCTTTCATTATGTCCATACGCTTGTCTGACAGCACAAGGTCCTCCTTACAGTTCAAGAAAGTGTCCTCCCTTCAGTGATGTGTGTTTGCATACGTGTCGGCTTTTCTCCTTATGAGAGGAGTTAGGGAAAAGGAGGTCGACCCACTGCTCTCAAGCAACATGTTTTTTTCTTGGAGGTAGTTCAGCCATATTATTTACCCTTAGCTTAGTTGTGGCCGAGCAGTACCAGGGTGTGTGTATACACTGAAGGACCTGCACGCAGTGCCTTATAGGGAGGAGGGGAGGGGAATCTACTCCTCTCTGTGCACACAGTGCCTTATAGGGAGGAGGGGAGGGGGATCTACTCCTCTCTGTGCACACAGTGCCTTATAGGGAGGAGGGGAGGGGGATCTACTCCTCTCTGTGCACACAGTGCCTTATAGGGAGGAGGGGAGGGGGATCTACTCCTCTCTGTGCACACAGTGCCTTATAGGGAGGAGGGGAGGGGGATCTACTCCTCTCTGCGCACACAGTGCCTTATAGGGAGGAGGGGAGGGGGATCTACTCCTCTCTGATTTTTTGTCAAGATTTACTCCTCTAGGTCCACCGTGGTTTACCAAGGGCTGCAAGCTACCCAGCTTTAAGCAGAACCTTGTAGAGAATGTGGCTGTTCACCATGCACAGATGGTCGTACATTAGAAGAGGTTATCATGATGTTGGATCGAGGGAACTTCCACCGCAGTGGCCGCCCTTTCCATATCGGTGTTTGGGGTCAAGGGCAGCCATACCGCGCCCCTCAAGGAGAAGGATGCATGACAAGCGTGACATGCAGGCAAAACATACTAGGCACAACAGCCTCCATCACCGCAAGCAGAGACACTAGATGCAGGAGGAGGATGGTGAACAAGCCGAAATGCCCCAGTCTTTACTCTGCCTGCACCATCAGCACATTTCTAACCCTGCACACTCCATCCCATTAGCAGAAACAGGGCGCTCGTGGTCACCAAGAGTCGTCCAAGAAGACGCCTCAAGGTGCTTGATCCAAGGATCAGAGCCATCCTATCTTCAGAATTTGAAGTTCAGACCGAAAAGGAAAGTTTGACTTTCTGTGGCCCTTCATGCCCTGCTTTCATGGTGACCTCCGTTTCCATTTCCTCCCCACGTCCGTGCCTTTGATGAGTGTATCAAGGTTATCGGTATCAGCAAGATCATGGAGACTGGCATTCGGATGGATCGATGGCACCCTCTGGGAGGGAGCTGCTCACCACGGTGCCTCTAGGACTCTGCAGCTGTTGTTGTCAGAAGGGGACTGGTTAGGTGGTGGTGTCCCGTCATATGGTGGGTGAGAACAGACACCACAGAACACTACCAAAGTGATATGGCAACGGTGCAGTGTCTCCTTAGGTGGGTTGCCTCAGGGTGACCTGACTGCTGTCTGTGGATGACCGGTGTGGGGCCTGTAATGGCAGAAGCTTGGGTGTGGTTGTATTTAGGGAGGCTGTCATGGGTGTAATGCCACTAGAGTGGCAAGGAGGAGATGATAGCAAAACAAAGCAAAAGCATACATACAGCATGCACACACACACACACGTACACACACATGCACGTGCACACACACACACACACACACACTCACACATGCACGCACATACACACACACACACACACACACACACACACACACACACACACACACACACACACACACACACACACACTCACACACACACACTCACACACACGCACACTCACACACACGCACACTCACACACGCACACGCACACTCACACACACGCACACACACGCACACACACACACACACACATCTATTGATCATGATGGTAGAGAAGTTCTCCTGTTGACCAAACAAGATTGTCTGCTTTATAATTGTTGCTATGTATTTCATAATCTTGAATAAGTTTTTACCGTTTCTCCCAGGCTGCC
The DNA here is from genome assembly GCA_018398815.1 of Conus ventricosus. Lineage (NCBI taxonomy): Eukaryota > Metazoa > Mollusca > Gastropoda > Neogastropoda > Conidae > Conus > Conus ventricosus. Next base: position 42,624,037 of record CM031616.1, on the reverse strand, counting down.
TGTATCCCTTTTCCCCATTTCTCTCATTTTTCTGTGTACACCTTGCCCTCCACCCCCCACCTCCCTGTGTTTTACACACTCATGCATACACACATACATATGCCCCCCCCCCCCCCCCCCCCCCCCCACCCATGGATATATTAATGCAGGTAATGTTTTACAGTTTCAGAGACTACTTGGCTATATTGCACAAACATTTGTTGTTGGTTTTTTTTATTTTAATCCACCACCTTCCCTCAGCACACACACACACACACACACACACCACACACACACACACACGCACACACACACACACACACACACACACACACACACACACTACACACACACACATACACACACACACACACACACACACACACACACATACACACACACACACACACACACACACACATATACACACACCACACACACAACACACACACACACACACACACAACACACACACACACACACACACACACACACACATACACACACACACACACACACACACACACACACATGCACACACACACACACACACACACACACACAACACACACACACACACACACAACACACACACACACACACACATACACACACACACACACACACACACACACACACAATACACACACACCACACACACACACACACACACACACACACACACACACACACACACACACACACACACATACGCACACACACACACACACATGCAGGTCTCTTTCCCTGAAACAGGCACTTCCTTGTCTGATATTTCTCCTAGTCAAAGACATAAAACTACAGCAATAAACCAGGAGGCACCTTTGTTTTGTGGGCATGTCATTGATCCTTCAAGCAGTCCTTCAGTTAAGCCAGACTAACACTGCAGCCCACACCCTTCTTTGTACCCCACCCCCAGTCTTTCATTATCCTGTTGTTCTTGTGTGAGGGCTGCTGGTCCATTTTTATTGTGGTGTACTTCTCGTGTGTGTGTGTGTGTGTGTGTGTGTGTGTGTGTGTGTGTGTGTGTGCAAGTGAGAGAGAGTGTGTGTAGATGTGTGTGAGTGCATGCATGTGTGTGTGTGTGTGTGTGCTGAGGTGCACGTTTGTGTATTCATAGTCTGCAAGTGAAGGTTTTTATAATTTATAATCAAACATCCTCTTTTTCGCTCTGGATTTCCTTTTCTAATAGCCCCCTCCCTTTGTTCTTTTTTTTTTTTTTATTCTTTGCTGAGTCATTGTTGTAATAATGGAGATGCTGTTAGTCTGTACTTTGTTTTCCCCCACTGCTCATGTATTCAGTGTGTGTGTGTGCATGTGTATGTGTGGTGTGTGTGTGTGTGTGTGTGTGTGTGTGTGTGTGTGTGTGTGTGTGAGTGAGGTGTGTGTGTGTGTGTGTGTGTGTGTGTGTGTGTGATGTGGATGTGTGTGTGTGTGTGTGTGTGTGTGTGTGTGTGTGTGAGGTGTGTGTGCGTGTGTGTGTGTGTGTGTGTGTGAATGTGTGCGTGCACACAGTGGCTCAGTTTCCACAGTTTGTCGGAGACTGCGGCGCAGAGGACGACTTCTCCTATGACTTCGACCCCACCACAGGGTTTGTGGACGGGACGTATCAAGTCATCAAGTGGCAGAACTTTAACAACACCAACTGGAACACGCTCACCGATGCCAACTTCAAGGATCTGTGAGTGGCCGTATGGAGTGTTGTTTGTTTTAGCTTTTTGGTTTTTTTCAGTTGCTTTTCTTTTTGATAAGTTTTGCCGTCTCCTCTACATAATGAGTTGAAACTGAAATGGAAAGTCCATACTTGGTGCAGAATCCAATGTGAACTCCATCCATCTGTTTCTCATCTGTCAGTAGCAGTGGCCCAAAAATATCTTTCAGACATCTTCCTGATCTACACCCCATCTCATCATCTTTGTCTGTCCTATACTTGTCTCTTTCACATCACCTTTGAAACCAAATCTTATAACCAGCATCCTTTGATCTCTCAGGGACCAACTGCCTGAAACAAGTTGCCTGTTAATATTGTCGTATTTTTCTTCCTCCCTCTCGTTCAGGTTATCGGTAAGATTTTTAAGCTTTTGGATCATGCACCTGACCTGCAATATAATCCAGACTTTGACAGGGTTGAGACCCAGAAAGTGGGATTGGGCACAACTGACTTTTTCGAGATATACCATGTGTAGGTGATGGCATGGCAGCTCTTCCCATCCGTGCCATGTGTAGGTGATGACATAACAGCTGTTCCCATTGGCCGTGCCATGTGTAGGTGATGACATAACAGCTGTTCCCATTGGCCGTGTCATGTGTAGGTCATGGCATGACGGCTGTTCCCATTGGCCATGTCATGTGTAGGTGACGACATGACAGCTGTTCCCATTGGCCATGTCATGTGTAGGTGACAACCTGACAGCTGTTCCCATTGGCCGTGTCATGTGTAGGTGAAGGCATGACAGCTGTTCCCATTGGCCATGTCATGTATAGGTGACGGTAATCTAAAAAAAAAGAATCTCTTTCAACCAGTCAGAGTATGTGGTCATGTTTCATACTTAGTTTTAGGTGCTACCAATCGGAAAATGGAATATTTTTTGTAACAGAAGTGGTGTTTTGATGCAAAAAGTTGAGAATGTTGAATTTTTGTGTGTGGCAGTCAAAATTTCCATTTTTTTCCCCTTTTAAACATCACAATAATGCTTTAGTATGAAAAAAAAATAAACTTAATATCATACTGAGAGCAAAGTTTATGTTTTGCCCTTTTTTGTTGAAATATGTCAGTAGGTTTTTATGTTTATATCAAGAGATGTGAAAATCAAAGAAAACCATGTTTATCAGCAAGGGTAAGAATTTGTTTTACAGCGTCTGTCACGGAAGAATTAAGCAATCTGAAACCATTTCACTTTCATCTTGTGTTGCATGCATAACTGATAAGACTGTCTTCCACTCACCAATGTTAAAGGTTTGATGCATGCAAGAAAATAAAGAAGCTGTAGTTTTCTAAAATTAAAAAAAGAAAACATGAAAAAAAAAACTGATTTAATTCATAAATCCTTAACTTCAGTTGTTTGTTTTGTGAGTGTGTGGGCAAGTGTGCATACATGTGTATAACTGATGGAAAGAAAGTGGACTGCTTCTGTTGGATGTCTGTGCTTCTTCTTGATTTGTATGCTTCTGGGGGATGTGATGTTTCTGTGGAGTGTATGTGCTTCTGTGGGATGTGTATGCTGCCATAGAGTTGTATGCTTTTATGGGATATATGTACTTCCGTGGGATATATGCGCTTCTATGGGATATATGCGCTTCAGTTGGATGTGTACATTTCTGTGGGGATTTATGCTTCTGTGGGATGCTTTGTTTCTGTGGGATGTATATACTTCTGTTTGTTTCTGTGTGATGTTTGTGTTTCTGTGGGATATGTATGCTTCTGTGGGAAGTATATGCTTTTGTGGGATGTTTATGTCACTGTGGGGCGTATTTGTGTCTGTGGGATGTGTATGCTTCTGCGGGATGTGTTTGCTTCTGTGGGATGTGTATGCTTCTGTGGGAAGTGTATGCTTCTGTGGAATGTAAGACTTCTGTAGGATATGTGTGTGTGTGTGTGTGTGTGTGTGTGTGTGTGTGTGTGTGTGCGTGCGTGTGTGGTGTTTCTGTGGAGTGTTACACTTCTGTGTGTATAGCAGGGCTGATGGTAGCGATAGGGTAGTTCGGATAGGGGATGGGGGCAGTTTTGAAGCACAAAGTCATGGCAGGTTTGCTGTGACTGACTGAGAATGAATGTATGCATGTCTACAGTTACCTTTTGTAAAGCCCCTTGAAATCCTTAAATAGGGATTAGGTGCTTTTTTACTGCATGCTATTTTCATTTTTCGTATCTTTACTCTTTGTTATTACTGTTATTTAATGGTACTGCTTGTATGCTGCTCCCCCAAACATAGCTCCCTTTCAGGTTTATCCGGTGCCATATCCAGAGCCAGTTGTATTTGGGGAGCTGCCATTATAAGATTGTCATGACCTCGTCCACTCATGGAGACACTGGTCTGCTGAGTTTATAGGTTTGTTTGTTGTCTGGTGGGTTGCTGGGTTGTGTTAACTCTGGTGGTGTTTGGCTGTGTGTCGTGAGACGCTATCCATGCTGTGACCTTGTCATCCTGGCATGTGGACAGACCATCGCCAACCTACAGAGTGGACGCCGACAAAGGCTTCAACTTCTCCGTGCCGGACGAGGCCTTCGTGTGCCAGAAGAAGAACCACTTTCAGGTCACAGTTCATGTGGGGCTCCAGGGAATGCCCAAGTACGTCCGCACCCTGACGGCCTGAAGAAGATTGAAGACTTCTATCTGCACTTCCATGGAGTGAAGGTGATGGACGTGTCCTTTGGCATCATGTTTCTGGCTGTCTGCTTTCCCATCAACCCATCCATTTACTTTTCTGTATACAAAAGTGCCAACCCCTACTTTTTTCCCCTTATTTTTTGTTCCACTCTAGTGAATTTTTGTATGGATTAGAGTCAGTTAGCTGTGACCCATCCTCACATATGGCATTGCTAAACATTAATCATTGATGTTTTCAGAATCTTATGAACTGACAACATTGGTTCTCAACACCTTTTCCAAACTGTTGTTTTAATTTAGAGCCAGTTTGGAGCTGACAACTTCGGCCCTCATTTGTGGGAAATGGGTCACATTTATTTTACAGCAAAGAAACTTCCACGAATGCCTGTTGATTTACAGCGAACACTATTGCTGACTTCCATTCCTTACCGATGCCAGTGAATCACTATAGCTGTAGTAATGGGCAGAACTGCCAGCCAGTCGTGTGTTGTTGGGGCCAGTGACCAGTGAGAAAGCTCGTCATACCTGGAAGCAGCTGTTGGCTTTCCTTCCTTCAGTTCCATCTGTTCACCACAGACCCTGGCTTAGGATGTATCAGTATTACAGATTTGGCAGAACCTGCAACTCTCCGCTTTCTGGTTTACTGATACTTGACGGTACAGTGAAGAATTGTATCGATGAAAAGAAATTAATAGCGACAAATTTCACACATTACTTTCTGAAAAGATGAAGGGTGGTGGGTGTGTTGGCACCTCTCCATGTATCACTTTGTGTGTATTTCCAGTGCTGTGTTCATGCTCCACAGCTTTATTTTTCCATCCCAAGCGAGACACATAGTGAAAGGGCGAAGAAACAAGGCTTACACTTTTCTGATCCAACATTTTTGTTGCTGTAGTCCGAGCAGATGCATGTATCAAACTTGTGTACTAGTTAACTAGGGAAAATTAAATTCCCAGAAAGTGATGAGGCAATTTTTGCACAATTTTGTGAGTGTTGTCATTGTTCTAATATTGCCTGACCACTTGCATACAAGCTTTCATGCCGTATCTACGTTGTCTACAGGAAAATAAACCCAGTCGAGTTTGGAATTAAAAGAATTGTCAGGAATTCACCAATTTAGTCGTCTCAAGAGCGCAGATATATTACATTTTTCATGGCAACCACAAATTATCAAACTGACAGCCCCATTTGTAATGGCCGCTCAACAATGCCGAACGCATTGCTGCCAGACCGGCTATGCGCAGATAACATTCAGTTCGCCAAGTACAGCGCAGTTAGCTGGCTGGTGGGTAGCGGCCTGCAGAAAACACCTCTTTCCCTGACCTGCATTCACGACTTGGCCTCTATAGCTGCTGGCGAGCTGTAAACTCCCCTGCCTCTCAAAACTAAGTAAATTGCTCTGAACAGCTGTGGCTCAGTTATAGAAGAAAGAAGTGACAGCATTTTCTGCTGTACTTGCCCATTTTCCATCTGTCAGTCTCTCTTCTTTTAATTGTCTGCTCACCCATCTATTCTACCATACACACACATCCTTTTGACATGTGGTCATTCACTGTTATCATCATCATTATAACCATCATCATTACATTGCTGTTATGAATATTGTTGTAAGGATCAATGTTGTCAGTGTTGTTTTGATGATGATGAGTGTGTTCATTATACTGAGGTAAGTTGACCTAATTGTGGTGTGATTGCAGACGGAATCTGTCAATCAGATCATCAAAGTCGAGCAGTCTCAGTCAGACAGGAGTAAAAAGCCCTTCCACCCAGTCAAGTGAGTACTTTACGCATTGTGTTGTATTGTAAGAGTTCGTAGACAGATAGATATGTCTGTGGGCATAGAAGGAGTCAGTTCCTGCTGTAAAGAGTGTGTGTCTATGTGCTGGCCAGGTACTAGATAGAAATTGTTCACATTTCTAGGAGCATGAATGTATTAGTGAAAGATAGTATAGCAGGTTAAAGAACAATACTTTAGCTCTACAGCAAGCATTCATTAACATAATTCAAAAGATTGCAGGAAATTATAAGTAGTACTTTGATTTACTGACATGATTAATTAAAAGATCACAGAAAATTATAAGTAGCACTTGTAAAACCTCAACAGTAAATAGAATGATTTTTTTTATCATGAATAGATTGTATGCTTTGGTCATTTTGTGCAAGTCTGCTGAATTTCTAAAACATGACCAAAACATTTCATCCTCTGTTATTAGTCTGTTATTAGTGTGGAATCATTGGTTTAAACAATGATATTCAACTCGGTTTATCCGGATTAGCAGCAATATTCAGAACGGTATTTAAAGCTTTATGCATCCAAGAAGGACACCAAAATAAGTGTCCTGCACTGCACATTTCACCACCAAATTTCACTGGCAATGTTCTTGCTCAGATTGTAGGGGGACTCGGAGTACCTGCATGTAGCTGTGTCCCTCTGACCAATCAAAAGAGAGAAGCATTCTATTTGAAATGAGAGAACTTTCTTTGGAGTAAGTGAGAGAAGTGTAAAACAGTTTTGCTGCGTAATAGAACTTTGCTATAGAACCGGTACTAAGCCAGCGTGTTCTTGCGGCAATCCAAAATGCAACTCCAGCATCATGGTCATTTAAGACACACAACTCTTCCTCCAGTGCGCTGGTAAGAACTCTGTTCTCTGCCCCTGACTGTGACTGATACTTATATATCACCTTCCACTTCCAGACTTGCTTTGTGTGTAGGCTCACCAGTATTCTCTCTGTAGTTTCTACCTCTAGTTCCTATACATTAAGGCCTCCGTGGCAGACCTGTTCCCTCTGTATGTATTCGTGCCAATTTTTACAGAATAGTCTCTATGGTGAAACCTGCCAGCGTTCTCTCTGTATCTGCCAGCTCTAGCTCTTATGAAGCAAAGTCTCTTTTACAGTCCTGCCTGTGTTCTGTCTGGATGCGGTGAGTGAAAGTATCCACCACAACAAAAACATTACAGTGAGGAGGACGTTTGTCATTGTAGCAATTTCAATAATTCACGACTATGTGCACAGGATCGACTTGCTGCCAGAGCAGGTGAAGAAGCTGACGGTGGGGCGGCTGCACTTTAGCGAGACCACGTCCAACAACATGCGGAAGAAGGGCAAACCCAACCCGGACCAGCGCTACTTCAAGCTGGTGGTGGCCCTCCATGCCCAGTCTGGCCAGAGCTCCTACCTCCTGTGTGCCCAGTCCTCCGAACGCATTATTGTTCGGGTCTGTGTGTGTATTCTTTTTCTGACCCTTTGATCATTTCAGATGGGTGTCTTACAGTTTATGTGTGTTCTGTCTTAATGTATCTTCTTGTGACTGAAGAGAGGTGAGGTTTCCATCCCTGGATACGTTCTCTTTTGTAGTCACTAGTTTTCTTGCTTTTCAGTAAAGTGTTATCACCATAAAAATAGTAATTATTAATCACAGAAACAGAGAATGATAACTTGTGAATACAGAGAATGATAACTTGTGAATACAGATTATTCTTGACTACAGTGCATCCACACTGGTATTATTGCATGGACTGTAGGATTTTTAACTCATTCCGTTCTATGTCTGACTCCAGATGAGTCACGCATGATCGTATTTAGCCTCTTGCTCCCAACTAGAGTTTTGCCATTAATCTCGATTTAAGTCAAGCAAATTTAAGCCTTACTCAGTGCATGCAAGGAGAGTATTTTGAAGCTATTTGTTTCTTGTTCATGTGCTGCTCTGATTGAGAAAAATTGAAATGATTTGGTAAGGTTATTTTTCTGTTGTTTTTTTACAACACCGCAAGCCAGTGAAGTAATGTGACAGTGAAGCAAATGTGACATATGAGTGGATGTAGTAAATAACCCTGAAACTATAAATACAAAAGCCATAGACATTTACAAAGTTGCAAAAAATGCTTGACAATGACACAGTCAATTTCTTTTGAACATCGGTCATACTTGTGAAAAAAGAACCTGTCCGAATAAGAACTACTGGTGATGTGATGAAGGTCCTGTTTAGCCTCTGTGTATTGCTTCATTGTATAAATGGCCATTTTGACCTTTCGATGCCAGTTGGTTCCCATATCTCTAGTCATGAGCCACAGGATAGTGTTCACTGTCGGAGAGTCCCTTGTGGCATTTCATTGGCCAAAAGAGGAATGCTAGGTACACCGTGTCATCTTTGTACAAGTGCAGGTCCTTGTGTGATACATGTAACAGTTCCAGAAACTTTTGGAGCACCCCCAAATGTTCTGGAAAGTCCAGGAAGCTTGCAGAAGGTTGCAGAAATGGTTTCTAGAATACTGCATGCATTTTGATTGGGTATGCTACTTCACGTTCATTGAAATTTGTTACATATTTAATGTATCATGGCTAGGCTACACCATAGATTTCAAGCTTTCATTTTCACAGTGTAAGAAGAATAGGGTTTCAGACTTTGAGTGTGATTAGTGAAATGTGTTGGAGTTGAGGAACACACTTTGGGGACCGTTGTAGCAGTCAGATGAAGATTGATTTGTGAATCCTTGGCTGGAAGTGAAGACTCTAGTCTGCCTGGAGCTGATTCAGCAAGAGATTAGAACCAACTCTTTGTAATGACAATAACGATTATAAGGGAACATCTTTGCAGCATTTTCCAAACCTCACAGCACTTTATAATAACAAGAAACACACATACATGCAACATCTCTCTTTTCATAAACGCATGCATGCACGCACACACATAGACATGCTGTCACGCACACAGGCATGCATGCACGCACACACACACACACACACACACACACACACACACACACACACACCACACACACACACACACACACACACACACACTCTCTCTCTCTCTCTCATACATAAGCTCTCTCCCTTCCTCCCTACCCAGGCAGACTCTCACACCTGATCAAGCCTACATTATGCACAAATGCATATGTACACGTACGCGCACTTACACACACACACACACACACACACACACACACTTGCACACACTTGCATACACACACACACACACACACACACACACACACACACACACACACACACACACACACTTACACACGCACACACACACACACACTGCACAATTACCACAAGAAGGCATATAAACAAGGAGGGCATCAGGGGAGAGACTGCTTGAAAAAAAAGAAGTTTTAGATTGGTTTTGAAAGATACAAGTGACAGACGTGTGGCAAGTTCCAACTTCGTGCAGCAGGAATTGTAAAAGCTCTTTCCTCATACCGTTCTCTGTAGAACTTTGTCGTATGGAAGATTCCGTCTTCAGCAGAGGAACAGGAAGATTCTGAAGGAACATAAATGTTTAGAAGTTAAGAAAGATATTGGGATGTAGTTCCAGTAATGACTTAGAAGCAGACACGTTCACTTCAGTCAGTGTTTTGCGTCCACTGAAGTGTGACCAGAGAACAGCAGTTTTAGTTTTCATCATAGCAGAGACCTCGTAAGATTGTATGGTAAATTACATGGTGCATGCTAAAATCACCTTTCTTGGCATGTTTTATCGATTGTGACTCTGTGTGCTGAGGTCCGCTTCAGAAGGCAGGTAAACTATGTGGTGAACACTCAGCTGTGTCGTGAGTTATACTGGTTTCACCTGTTGGCGAAACGGTAGTGAATGGGGCAGCGGTTTGCATGTAACAGTTAGCTTCGTGGTGGCATCTTTTGCTGGTGGGCTCTCTAGTCATGAGATATGGGCTGGTAACATCCATGGGGGTGCATCAGTTGAGGTTCTGTTGTGTCATGAATGCCCGGTGGCCATCACACAGTGACGTCTGCCAGGGAGCAGTTATATCTTAATGGAATGCTCTGGTTGTGCCTGCACCTTATGTCAACACAGCGTAGGTTTCAAAGGATAGAGCAGGGCTGATCCCAGCTGGTTGGTTTGGCAGTTGAGGACCTGTACTTCTGTGGATCCCACTGCGTCAATGGATTATCTTTTCCTTTTCTTCTACACTCTTTTTGTTTTTTGCTTCTTTTTTTTTTTTTTCAATTCACAAGGCAGTTCTGCAATGGTTTTGCAGGCTTCAAACCCAGGACAGTTTGACAGTGAGGTGGACGTGATGTGGCAGAAAGGTCACACGGGGACACGGTGTATCACATCGGTCGTGTTGGGGTCAACACGGACCACCCGGACGAGGCGCTGACCGTGCATGGTAACGTGAAAATGACCGGACGTCTGATGCAGCCCTCCGATGTGCGAGCGAAGGAAAACATTGAAGAGGTGAGCAAGGGGAGGGGGAGGGATGGAGAGGAGAGAGGTCCATGGACTTGGGAGGATTCTGATTCATTATCGCTGCCGACTTTCAGACAAAAGATATAATCCAGTTCATTTTATTCCACCATGCATATACAATATAAGTGGAAAAATGTGTAAGGACTTTTCCAGTTCAAGTGTTACTCCTGAAATTCCAAAGCTGAAAACAATCCAGATTTGCTGCTCCTATTCTTTTCATTTGAGAGTCATAATGGGGAGAAAGGATGTTACTGATACTGATGTTGCTGAATCAGCCTGAAGTAACGGCCTGCACATGCGAAGACTAGTTATACAGGTAAACGCCTTTAATGGGGTGTATGCATTATAATATATGAGTGTTGCTGTTTTACTAGCTGTATGTGTGTATACACACATGCGTCCTGTGATGATCCATTCAGTCAACAGACAACAATGTTTTGTGCTGAAGGACAAATGTGAGCCCCATCCCACATCACACCGTGACCCCCCATATTTTCTTGCTCCTGACGAACGAAGCTTATGATTAACGATGGTCTGACAAATGAAAAATGAGGTCATTGATTCATCAACATGTATCAGAAGGAATGCACAGTAATGGCTGTACATGAAAGAGAATACTCTATATATTTTGAACTTTAGCCTTTGCCTTCTATAAACATTTGTGACGGGTTCTCATGAAGTGGGGCTGAGTGGTTGGGTCCAAATTGTGTCACAGGTCGGAAAAGTCAGAATGGGTGAATTTGAAATTATCGGTTCATGGAATTCTGTGAATATTAATCATTCATAATTTCAGAAACTAAAGAACCGAGAATCTCAAATTCACCCATACTGACTCTCAACATCTTTCTCAAGCAGCAGTGTGATTCACAGCCAGCAGCTCTGACCACCGTTCATTAGAGCAGGTCACATTTGCAGATTCTGTTTCATGCTGTGTTATTTCAAGGACTTAGAGCTTTGAAATGAAACATCGGGCGCTGTATGTATTCTGAACATGAATAACATCTGTGGAACAGCTGGACCCTAAAGAACAGCTGGAAAACGTCCAAAAGATGAGGATATACCGCTATGAGTACAAGGAGGAGTATGCGGAGGAGTCGGGCATACCACCGGACAAGCGGCAGGATGCTGGTGTACTGGCTCAGGAGATCATCGACGTTTTGCCTGACGCGGTGCAGTCCACCGGGGATGTCCGATTGGCCAACGGATATACACTGGATAACTTCCTGGTTGTTAATAAGGTCAGTATCTGTGTGTGTGTGTGTGTTGGGAGAGGTAGGAAAGGGGAGGTAGCCAGTGTGAGTGTTGGTGTGAGTTTATTCATCTGCAGTTTATCTTTTACCTTTCTCTGGAAGTGATATCATCAAAAAGAAAAAAAGTATGGGAGGTGGGGTGGAAAGGGGGTGTATTTGATTAGGAGGTGATGGTAGACTTTTATTGTGCTTTAAAGTAGTGTGTATGTGTGTGTGTGTGTGTGTGTGTGTGTGTGTGTGTGTGTGTGTGTGTGTGTGTGTGGTACCTGCAGCACAGTACTGTCATAAATGTAACATATTACCCATTTCCTGCCCTATGCAGCTCAGTGTAATCACAGTTGCTGAAAATAATGTGAATCGTAATTGCTAGAAATGTGCAGACGATGCTTATTATTATGATCAATTTTTCCCCTTGAAGAAGAAAAAAAAACAGCCGCCGTGGCGAAGTGGTTAGCGTCGCAGACTTCCAGCTGGGAGGTCGTGGGTTCGAATCCCATCAGAGTCATGTGGGTTTTTCTGCCCCGACCGGCTCCTACCCAGAGTTGAGTTGGCTGCAGACTCGGTTGGGAAGACTGGGACCACACATTCGAGTTTCATCCACTTAATGGATGCGTTTCTGAGAGTGTTGCTCAAATTTCCTGACCAACACTGTAGGTGCCTGTATCTCTCAGGCCTGGTTGATGTCAGGATATATTATGAAAGGAAGCGTAGAGTACGGCCCTGTCATGTAGTCTCAGACCGAAATGGAAATCCGTAGCATCATCTTAATCATCCTCATTCTCATCGATCAGCATTAAAAAAAAGTCTCAAATTCTGTGGCCCTTCATGCCCTGCTGTCATGGTGACCCCAATTTCGATGTCCTCTCCACGTCTGTGGCCTTGGTTTGGTTCCGTCGGGGTCATCGGTATCGGTGAGTCCATGGGGGCTGTCGTTGGACGGATGTGGTGGCGCCCTCCGGAGGGAGAGCTCACTCATGCCGGCTCCATGACTAAGCAATTATTGTCGTCGGTAGGGGGCTTAGTAGGTGGTGTCCTGCGTATGTTAGATCAGAACAGGCGCCACTGAACACCACCGAAGTGACTCGGCAGCAGTGCACACCTGTGTTTGTCTAGTTGATTCTTGACATTATGACTACTATTTCCACTCAAAAAGGGAGAACACAATTTTCCTGTAACAGGACAACTGTAACAGACTCTAGCTTTAATGATACTTTCTGGTTCACAAATTGGTTTCCAGTGTTGACAAGAGAATTAAATATTTAAAAAAAAGAAAAGGACTTAAACTTTAGAATCACCATGTTGGTGTTGAGCTGCCATTCCCCGAATATTAGATTACTTTAGCAGGGGAACTGGTATGTACACCAGCTATAGACAGACACACACATCAAACTACAACCATTACTAGATTCTCGTACACAATTTGATGCAATTAGAACATGCAGGTTTTTGAATAGGTTTTTTAATAACTGTGTGAATGGTTATATCTGAATAATGAACATTAAAAAAAAAAACTTTGAGTCTTTGCTTGAAGACACAAGAAAGGTGCAAGGGAAGTAAAAATGAGCAACACTCAAAGCGTTCACATTTCTTGTTCACGTTTTGTGGAAGAAATTGGCCAAATGTTACAATGTACCTCAGCAGGGGAGGAGAATCATGATGTGTGAAATGATGGGGTCAGACAGAGCTGTCTGGTGTGTGTGTGTGTAGGACCGCATCTTCATGGAGAATGTGGGGGCGGTGAAGGAGCTGTGCAAGTTGACAGACAACCTGGAGGTCAGGATCGATGAACTGGAGAAGATGAACAAACGACTGCGCAAACTGCAGCGCTATGACAGCGTCAAGTCCACCCATAGTTTTAAGTCCATCTCCAGTATCAGCACACTTAGGTAGGTTTATGTGTGTGAGTGCGGTTGCGCACAGTTTGCAAGCGTATGTCACATTTTGTGTTTGCAGTGGGAGGCAGGGATCATATTTTGACAGTACATGTGTTTGTATGTGTGTGGTTGGAACTATTTTGACTGTATGTGAGAGAAAGAAAGAGAGAGAGAGAGAGAGAATGTGTGTGTGGATGTGCATGTGTGACAAGATTACATTTGTGTGTATGTGTGAGGAGGTGGGGAAAGGGAGGGAGGGGGCATAAGGAGGGAGAAATACAATATGTGTGAAGGCGTGAATGTTTAAAACATGTGAATGTCGGCAAGTAATGTGTGTGTTTCTATGGGTGTTGCTGGATTGTGGTCGTGTGGAATGGATGCCACCGCACAGAGCTTCCAACTGCCAGGGACTGTCTACGGTTTACTACTGCATTTATGGCATGCTACAGAGCTGTGCAGTCGTCAAAAGGACCATTGAAATAGAATTTCCAAGTATCTTTTTCTTTTCACAACAACCCAAAACACAAAGCAGCCCACTATGTCATGTTTCAGAATGTTTTGGATAGGATATTAGTATTGCTGACCCCGGAAGAAGTCCAGCTGCGATAAATGGACATTGCAGGTTATTTTTGTGTGCTGTGGTCGTCAAAGAGAAATGGAATTCGCTGGTCATTTACACACACAAGAAAAATTTCAAAACAAAAAAGCAAAAATGACAAACTTTTTTCAAAAATGTGTCAAACCAATGGCTTTGAATAAAATAACTGGGTAAAGTATTCAGGTGTTAGGAAGTTCCATCCACAGTGCAAAGTTTGCCCTGATGACTTTTCTGTGAAACGTGGCGGGCTGAATGATGTAATTTGAGCTCTGAGATTCCTTTGTGTACTGGACTATAAAAGCTCTCGCCACCAGAGACATGTTGTTTGTTTACTGTTCCTGTGCCCAAGATTTCAACTTTGGTTTTCTTTGGTATGTTCATAGACCTGAGTGTGATTCAACCAGAAGCACTTTTTGCCAGTTTTCTGGTGGAACAGCATTTCATTGTCTGCAGTTCAGTTCAGTTCAGTTCTGAGGTTTGTTTAATGTCTTTTCATCGTCAGATGATATTAGACACTTGTTAAATAAAAAAATAAAATAAAATAAAAAATAAAAAAAATCCCCAACCTTTTACACTCTCAACTTATCTAGTTCTTTCAAACCCACATCTGACATATGCATATTTACATAAGTGAAATACCCTAAAGGTACACAAAGTTGCGATCTTTATAAAAGTTTTGCAACCTGTGACTGCGAAATAACCATGGCAATTTCAGCAACACATGAACCATATAAGACGGTATTGACATTATCAAAGTTATTCATCTCAATACCTTCCTCCTGATAGAGTGAGGTCAACACTGAGCATTCAAACAAAAGATGACGTACAGAAATGTTTTCTCCGCAGACACAAGTAATACCATGAGAATATTTAGTGTTCCAGGTATTCAGCCTTAATTTATGAATTAATCTAACAATGTGCCTAGGGCACGATGGTAAAGTAGTCACTTTTTTACTAAAATTCTGCTTATGTATGTACTTTTCCATAATTTGGATTAATTCACAAGAGGACAAATCTAAGGGACTTTGGGTTAAATTTTCAGCGTTTCTATTTGCTCCTTCTTTTGCAAGACTGTCTGCTATTTCATTCCACTTTATACCACAGTGAGATGGGACCCAACAAAAATCAATTCTTATACCTAGAGTTATGAAACAATGCAATACATACTTTATTTCAGCTGACCATGCATGAAAGTCTTCAAGGTGTGTGTGTGTGTGTGTGTGTGTGTGTGTGTGTGTGTGTGTGTGTGTGTGTGTGTATAAACGTGTGTGTGTGTATGTTATACATGTGTGTGTGTGTGTGTGTGTGTGTCTGTGTGTGTGTGTGTGTGTGTCCTTCATTTAACGTCTATCCACATTGTGTGTGTGTGTGTGTGTGTGTGTGTGTCCTTCATTTAACGTCTGTCCACGTGTGTGTGTGTGTGTGTGTGTGTGTGTGTGTGTGTGTGTGTGTGTGTGTGTGTGTGCATAAGCATGTGTGTGTGTGTGTGCATAAGCATGTGTGTGTGTGTGACTTATAATGATACTGCTGAGGTTGGCAGTTCTATCATGTGTGGTTGCTTGTAAGTGTGTGTGTGTGTGTGTGTGTGTGTGTATGTGTACATCTGTGTTGCACAGATATACATATTTACTTGTTGATTGTATTTGATTATGCAGTATTATAGTTGACTCATTCCTTTTTGTTTGGAAACTGAGAATGGTATTGAGGACACTGCATCACCGACTCTCTCTGTATCCACAGTAGCACGGCACCGCCCCCAAACAAAATCCACAGCACCAACGGCAACAACACCAACACCAGAAGCACCAGCAGCAGGAGCACCAACAATGCTAGTACCTGCAGCAATGCCAGCAATAGCAGCAGCCGCAGCCATCAGCATTGTCGTCAGCATCGTCAAGATCGTCACCATCATCAGCGTCGGTGCAGCAGTAGTACCATAAGCAGTTTAGCCAATTTGCCCAAGATGTGTGGCAACCGCTTTCTGCAGATCACCATCCTGATATTGATCCTCGTCATGGCTTTCTGGTGAGTTGTCTGGAGGAGGAGAGGGGATAGAAGGGGGTATAGGGGGTGCTAAAGGTTTAGTTGGGTGAGTTGTTGGTTGTATGTGTATGTTTGTGAGCGTGTGTGCGTTCGTGAGTTTGCGTGTGTGAGGGAGGAGTTAGCAGGAGAATAATGGGCAGTAAATGAGTGTGTGTGTGTGTGTGTGTGTGATTTGAGTGTGTATACATATGTGTGCGTATGTGAATGTGATCACAGGACTAGTATGGGGTGGAGAGGGGGATTTGAGGCAGTAGATGTGTGTGTATGTGTATATGAATAGGTGTATAGCTATACTTATATTTTTCAGGTATTTAAGTGTTTTAACTCTTTACCTCATGATGTGTGCAATGTCGATATTAAGAATGTCCATCACTAACGTTAATGATGTTTGCATCATTAACATTGTTCACATAATGATATATGCTTTGTTTTAACGTTACGTTTTGTGCATTGTCAACATTAATGACAAGTTTATCATGAATGTTAGTGAAGTATGCATTTATTATGTAAATGACATGGACATTTTGAATATTATTTACATTCATAATGTTGATGATTTGTACATAATTAACATCAGTGACAAGTGCATCATTAATGTTAGTGACATGTGCATGTCATAATCGTTGTTAGAGTTAATTATATATGCATCATTAAATGTGCATGACATATGCATCATTAAAGGCAGTGATATGTGCATTGTTAATGTTCATGAGATGTGCATCTTTAGTGTTAATAACATGTGCATGGTTGAATTTTGTGACATGTGCATCTTTCATATGAATGACGTAAGCATGGTTAATTTATATGGTATGTGCTTTGTTAACGATGTTGATCGTTAATGTACATTGTAAATGTTAACAACATGC
>CM031616.1:42571880-42601880 GCA_018398815.1 Conus ventricosus | reverse complement strand
TGAAACATGGACAGTGTACCAATGGCATACAAAGAGGCTGAATCACTTCCACACAACCTGCCTCAGAAGATTGTTGAACATAAAATGGCAGGACAAAATCCCAGACACGGAGGTGCTCGACCAAGCAGGCCTGCCGAGCATCCACACCATCCTGATGCTGCCTCGGCTTCCATGGGCAGGTCATGTAGCATCCACACCATCCTGATGCTGCCTCGGCTTCCATGGGCAGGTCATGTAGCATCCACACCATCCTGATGCTGTCTCAGCTTCCATGGGCAGGTCATATAGCATCCACACCATCCTGATGGTGTCTCAGCTTCGATGGGCAGGTCATGTAGCTCACACGCCAGACCACCTGCTACCCAAAAGACTCGATTACAGTGAGCTGCAACAAGGAAAGCATTCCCATGGAGGTCAGAAGAAACGCTTCAAAGACACTCTCAAAACATCAACCCTGACACATGGGAACAAACTGCTATTGATCAAGCTAGATGGCGCTACTCGGTCCACAAAAGTGCCAGTTTAGGTGAAGAAAGGAGGACAGATGCAGTGCAACGCAAGCAAGAGCAAGTCGCCCACATTGCCTGTCCAATCTGTTACGGGGCATTCCATGCACGCATTGGCGTGATTAGCCACCTGCAGATCCACAAATCATCTCACCTGCCCTCAACCCCAAGAGGACTGAAGTGGTTCTCATCTATTGGACAGGCAAACAACGTATGGTTATGCATTGATGTGTTCAGTGTACAGTTGTTGTCAACACTTGTTTGTATGATGTGGAAGTCAGTGTAAGGTTTGTGGCGTTGTCAGCAATTTGTGTCGATGTAGTCAAGTATATGGTTTGTGTTATTGTCAAACTTGGCTGTGTATTGCTGAAGTCAGTGTTTGGTTTGTGTTTTTGTCAGTATGTGTTTTGTGTATAGTCAGTGTATGGTTTATTTTGTCAATATGTGATGGTGTATTTCATCATCATTATTGGTTTTGTGTTATTGTCAACATTGGCTTGTGTAAAGGGGTCAGTACTGGTTTGTTGTCAATGTATGTTTGTGTATTTTGTAGTCAGTGTATGGTTTGTGCTGTTGTCAACGTGTGATGGTATAATGTCATTGGTATATGGTTTATGTTCTTTTCAACATGAGTGTGTGTATTGTTGTCAGTATATGAGTTGTTGTTGTTAATAAGTGTTTGTGTGCTGTTGTGGTCAGCTTATATGGTTTGTGTTGTTGTCAAGATGTATGTGTTTGTTGTTTTGGTCAGTATAATATGTGTGTTTCCATATTGTTGTCATCAGTGTATGAGTTTTGCTGTTGTTGACATTATCAAAGTTGTCAGTGTATGGTTTGTGTGATTGTCAAAATGTATTTGTGTAATGTGGTCAAAGTATGTTTTTGTGTTTTGTCAAAATGCATGTTGTGCACTATTGTGGTCAGTGTACGATATATGTTAGTTATGTTTCTGTACCATTACGATCAGTGTACGATTTGTTGTTGTGGACAGACATTTTTCCCCACATATGAAAATAACTTTTTTTTTCTGTTGTTTTTTTTCCCCTCTCCAGTCTCACAACAAAAACACAGTAGTATCCATGACCCAGACTGGCAAAAGCAACAACAACAACCTCATCAGCCACACACACCGTGAACCGCGTCGACGACCCAAAGGGCAACGTCCAGGTGGTGGTGCAGAACGGAGGGCCAGCCTATGGCATCCTCAGCGCTGCTGACCACAACACGATACACCGCATCTTCAGACGCCAGGGTAGGTCGTCGGTGAAGGAAAATAAAGGATCTTTTGTTGTTGTTGTCACTGATCCAGACCATCCTGTGTGTTCCGCTCAACATGGAGTGATGTATTCGTTGCTCTCTATTCACTTTGGAGCGAGTGCCTTTGATGTGGCGGTGAATTGGGCAGCCAGAATGAAGGGCATTGAAGTAATGCCACAGTGAGAGCATTGTAGCTGAGACAAAAAACAACTACTAAAAAAACCCAAGAACAACAACAAAAAACATGTTGAAAGTACAGCGTTTAAAGCTTAACGTTCAAACCTCTGCTCTTCCGTCTCTTCGTCTACCCCCTCCTGAATAGACCCAAGTCAGAAAACCTTGGTGAGGGGTGGGATGGGGGGGAGGGGGGGGGACAAATATATTGTTGGTTTTTGTACTCCCAGTTCTTATAGAACAGGAGTACTTTAGAATGGGAACGAAGAAATGCTGTCTGTGTGTGTGTGTGTGTGTCTGTGTGTGTGTGTGTGTCCGTGGTCAAAAATGTGTTCCACTCGCTCCAGACAAAACTACTGGGCCGATCTTTCTGAAAATTTGTAGGTATGTTCATTATGGATCAAGGATGATGCCCGATGTTTTAGTTTACCGTTACAGCCGTTACTAACGGCTGTAACGCCTTTTCTTCTCCATGGAATATCTCAGAAAGTACTTGGCCGATCTTTGTGAAAATTAGCAGGTATGTTCATTATGGGTCTCGGATGATGCCCGAAGTTTTAGTTTACCCCATTACAGCCGTTACTAACGGCTGTAACAGCCTGTAACGGTTTTTCTTCTTTATAGAATATCTCAAAAAGTACTCGGCCGATCTTTCTGAAAATTTGTAAGTATGTTCATTATGGGTCAAGAATGATGCCCGATGTTTTAGTTTACCGTTACAGCCGTTACTAACGGCTGTAACGGCCTGTAATGGTTTTCTTCTCCATGGAATATCTCATAAAGTACTTGGCTGATCTTTGTGAAAATTAGCAGGTATGTTCATTATGGGTCTCAGATGATGCCCGATGTTTGGTTTACCTCGTTATAGCCGTTACTAACGGCTGTAACGGCCTGTAACGGTTTTTCTTCTTTATGGAATATCTCAGAAAGTGCTTGGCCGATCTTTGTAAAAGTTAGCAGGCATGTTCATTATGGGTCACGGATGATGCCCGATGTTTTAGTTTGCCGTTACTAACGGCTGTAACGGGTTTTCTTCCTTTTTGAATATCTCAGAAAGTACTCGGCCGATCTTTCTGAAAATTTGTAGGCGTGTTCATTATGGGTCACGAATAATGCGTGATATTTTAGTTTACCGTTATAGCCGTTACTAACGGCTGTAACGGCCTGTAACGGTTTTTCTTCTTTATGGAATATCTCAGAAAGCACTTGGCCGATCTTTCTGAAAATTTGTAGGTATGTTCATTAGGGTCACGAATAATGCCCGATGTTTTAGTTTACCGTTATAGCCGTTAGTAACGGCTGTAACGGCCTGTAACCATTTTTCTTTTTTTAATAGAATATCTCCGAAAGCACTTGGCCGATCTTTCCGAAAATTTGTAGATATGTTCATTATGGGTGACGAGTGATGCCCGATGTTTAAGTTTACCATTATAGCCATTACTAACGGCCCATAATGGTTTTCTTCTTTATGGAAAATCTCAGAAAGTTCTTGGCCGATCTTTCTGAAAATTTGTAAGTATGTTCATTATAGGTCACAGACGATGGCCGATGTTTACCAGGATAGTCATTACTAACGGTTACACCAGTCCAAGACGGTTTTTCCTCTTTATGGAATATTACACGCGTATTCAGGATAAACTGGGAGTACGTTTATATGTTTTGCATCTTGTTTATCTTTACTGCCAGAGAACATCACAGTAGCACATGCACAGTGCCTTTTTTCTGCTGTGCTGTTGGCTGGCTGTGTATGGCCTTATCAGGCCCACTGTCGTAATGGAGAGAACTTGTTTTAATTTGAAACGGAGTCGGGGAGGTGAAGTTGATGAACCAGTATTGCTTGTAGACATTCACCCCTGTTAAGGTTTGGTATTTGCGATAAGGCTGAGGCAGGCATCCCATAAACGTGAGCGATTTCACATCGATTGTTAATGCAGTAGTTTGTTCCCCTGTCGCAAATATTTCTAAACTTTGTACATTGATCACCGGAAGGCAGTCTCATGAGTAAAATCAAAGCAAGTTTTCTATCTTCTTTTTTGTTTTCAATGTGGACAATGTCTGCTACTTGTTTTCCACATCTCTGTCATTTTATAAAACTGTAGTCACATTATAATACAAAACATAGACACAGTAGACCTGAAAGATATCTCTTATTTTACAGATGTTTTTTTTTCTCCACAATGTGACCAGGTCATCCTGTATTTTGAGAGAGCATTGCCAGAACATGACGCCAGTTATTTATTTATTTTTTTTCCAACATGTCTGACTGTTTTGTACACTCATACCCAGTTTGGAGTAGGTCTGGTTGAAGAAAAGAAAAGAAAATGTATGTTGATCAGAGTTAAACTCCCTGATCTCCACAGGAGTGAGCTTCCTTGATGAGTGTGACACTTAGTATGTGAAAGTTCTGGAATAACCTTCCCAAGGAATTGGGTGAGGGCAGCCAGTCTTAACTTGCATAGCAAACCTGAAGGACAGTACATTAAGATGGGTAGGGAAACGGCAGTTTTGGTGTTGGACAAAATACTTGCTCAGGACTGGGATTCATGTGTGCGAAAGCACAGATTAGAATGGGGATACCTGTTGTTTTTTTTCTTTTGTTTTTCAGCTGTGTCTGAAAGACTAGCACACCTACACGATCAGTTAAGGTTCAGCATAAATAGGGAGAGAGATGTGTCTGTCTGTCTGTGTATTTGCTTCTTTGAAAATTGTGTTGTAGACATGTTACATGAGGATGTTGCTGTATGTGCACTTTGCACGAGTGTGTGTGTTGTGTGTGTATGCTTGCAAGTGCATTACATATTTGTGCGCTCGTGTGCATGTGTGCATTTATCAACGATTCAAAAGCTTAGGCATAATATGTATATGTAATGTGTGTAAGAAGAAAAGCCCCTTTCAGCTCCAAAGCAATTTTGTGTGTGAAAGCATACAGGCTATAGGTACCACTTGTGAACACAGTTTTCATGGGGTTTTTTCAAACAGCGACAGAGAATAGTGGTGCTGACATACAACTGACGGTGAAGGAGCTGAATGCCAGCATAGACCAGCGCTTCTGCAGTTATGGTTGCCAAGGCAACAACCATTCCTACCTAGTTCGCATGGCGCCATTGTTTGGATATGAGCCTATCACACTGGAATTCAGGTCAGTATCTCAAGACTGTACTTTTTGAAAAAAATTTTTTAGGTGACTTTGAGGTCTGGGAGGAAGGGGGGGGGGGGGGGAGACAAATAAAACTTGTTTTTATTTGTAAATTACTAGAAATTTTTGCAACTCATTTACTCTGTCTCCTCTCCTTTGCAAAGCGATATACTGGAGGTGTTTCATTGTCAAAGAATTACATCACGTTTCATCACATACCTCTGACTTTGGATGTTTTGTCAAGCACCAATCGTTGTTTTGTTTTTATCAAGCAATTGTAAGCCATTCTCTGATTGGCTGGGGAGGGAAACTGTTCCTGAGGCTGTTATACTTTATCTTTCCCGCTGTAAATTATATTTAATTCTCTCATTATTTTTTTTTTTTTGTCTATAAGATTGAAGACCGATTTAGGATCAGCGTCAGTACTCACTGGTGGTGATAATGGCAGACGGATACAATCACCCAGAAGAGGAGGGGAAGGGGAAGTTATGTAAGGTCACAATGACACCACCAGAATGACCACACATCCACTTTGACACCACTTAAATGACCACGCATCCACCTTTTAACTACTAGGTTTTATGGATGTAACATTTACTGGACCCCCAAATTAACTTGCTTGATCACCAGACCGTCTCATGAAACTGGGGGCACTGTTTTGAAACTAGTACCCAAACTAGCCTGAGAGACCAGACTGCTCCGAGTTGTGTGTAAAAAATTGTGCAGTGGATGTTGCTCACTGTGCATGTGTCTGTCTATGTGTTGTTGATGTTTATGACTGACCATAGAGAGTCTCTCACCTGCACTTTTGGAAATTTGAACATTGACGGCGACTTACTACATTCTGGTCATACAACTCATTGCTGTTGGTGATTTAGCAGTTTGTAGTTGCTGTTATTTTGCCCATGGTCATGTTTGAGTGGACTGTTGTATATCTCTGTCAGTTTTTGCTTTTGCCAGTTACTCTTGAAACAAGGAGAAAACAGCTTTATCAGTGTGAGTTGTGTTTCAGGATGAACAAGTCTCGTCATGTAGCGCTGTGCGGGTTGACACCTATTGCAGCTTGTCCCGATGCCGACTTTGATTTCCCTGAACGGCAGATTAAAAATGTAAGTGCCTGCTCTGACACAAATAGACACACAATTACACACCACACACACACACACACACACACGTACACACACACCCCCACACACACACACACACACACACACACACACACACACACCAGCATCACGACCAATACACACACACACACACACACAGGCATGCACACATACATGTACTCACACACACATACATTAATACACGCGCACACCCACACCCACGCCCCCACACACACATGCGCGCGTGCGCGCACGCACACACATATACACACATCACACATATCCATACATATACTCTCACTCATTCTCTCTCTCTCTCTCTCTCTCTCTCTCTCTCTCTCTCTCTTAACACACACACACATTACATCCATACATACACTCTCTCTCTCTCACACACACACATACAGAGGAACACATACAGAGGAACACACACACACGCACACACACACACAGAGTAGATAAGCACACTGTGTGGATGTTTCAGGGCAGCAGTGTGGAATGGTCACTGCAGGTGGGTGTTCACTACAGAACACTGTATTACTTCCGTGTCGCTGAGGGCCAGGGCATCCCAGACGATGTAAGTGCTTCTGACGCCTCTGATCCAATGATTCTTGTTCATTAACTCAATGCAGACGTAACTTTCTGCCACAACCGTGACACGCTGAGGTGCACTATTTTCGGTATTTTTACAAAAAATATACAGACAGAACCAAACCGAATACAACAAATATTATGTTTTTGAAAACTTCAAATCATGTTCTTTTAGAAAAAAAATAGTACAGTCCTGTGCTCAGTACACACTTCACTTGCCACTGGTTTGAAAAGTGTAGGCAAACAGCCATCAGCAAAAACTTTTTCTCCACGTAAGTATGGATGAAAAATCAATATGATCGTAACTGTAGTCAACACAATGTGTAGCAAACACATAAAAACAATGTATCTTTCACACACACAGCTTTGTGCATGGTCTAAACCTCCAAAAGAGAGCCCCCTGTCACATATTTGAAGAAAAAATGCAAAAATTTCATCATCATTTGGTATGTGCAACTCACCATCGTCACTCATATCCTCTCTGTCCAATTCGGCAAGTTCGGAAAACAGTTCGGATGTCACGACCGACCCCTGGAGGTCTGCCCTGACAGGATCGGTCTAGGTGGGAGTGAAGGGAGTGACTGACCTCACACGCTCCGCAAGAGACCACACAATAAAGATTACGATACAACACCCCATTATTCACACCAGCAAAATAAACATTCCAACACACGCACCATGCACGATCACAATAAAGCACTCCAACGCACACAACATGCACAATCCACGATCAAGCACTCCACGCACACAACATGCACAATCACAATCAAGCCTCCAACCACACAACATGCACAATCACAATCAAGCACTCCCGCACCCACAACATGCACGATTATAAATAAATATTTCACCATACGACGTACACAATTATAAAGAAATATTTCCAGTATTGACCCTTTCTCACACCACGGAGTGCGTCCACATCCCTGCCCTGTCAAGTCCGCAGGGAGCACCCTGTGCACTAGGTGCTCCGAGCCGGGTTGGTTTCGCAGGGAGTCGCCAAAGCCGACACCCTCGACTTCCAAGCGGGCAGTGAAGAGCGTGTCCGGGGGGGGGAAACGTAGCTGTTACTGGAGGTCCTGGACGGGGGTCCAGGCGGCCAGTCAAGACGGCGGGCGTCTCTACCAGCCCTCGGTCCGACCAAGGCGTGGCCTCGATCAGCGTGTGGCACCATCCCGTCCGTGGCCCAGGTGAAGCCCCCGGGAGGGGGGGAGGACGTAGCTGGGGGAGAGTCGAAGAGGAGGGAAAGAAGAAGGAAGGAGGAAGGAAGAAGAGGGTACTGGAACCTGCCGTCAGTACCGTCTGACCATTGCTGTCAAGTCTTAGCCACTCGCATGATGGGCGAGGGGAAGTGTATTCAACGCCCACAGAAAACCCATTGAATCAAGTCTTCTCACACGATGCAGGTAAAAGACTGCATTAAATCAACAGGTTATAAAACAAATATGAATTATCTTCACCCTTCTCTCACTCGCGCTTAACGTTTTCCTTCCTTAGAAATAAATCAACACAGCGCCCATCGCTTAATAACTGCCACCACATTTGCAAATAATAATTCAATGGCACAACTGTCACATTTTATAAACACATTCTCAAAAAAAACACAAATTTCCAACCACGCATCCGAACGACAAATCATGCGTACGAAACGCTCGTGAACATAAAACTCGTTCTCCTTGCACACACAAACAGACGGTGGCCGAAGGATAAAAGTCCGGCGAAATGTGACAGGGGCGGACGAGCAAGACCAAGCAAGTTCCAACCCTGAATCACCAGGTTCTCTCCCTTTCCCCCACCGACTACCGCATCACCAGATACATAAACAGGAGAAAGAATTTTGGAAATAATTTAGAATGGCCAGGTTAAAGATGGAATTAACCAGAGAAAAGGTCTCACACAATATTTCTCTTACAATTTCGAAAACAAAAGAAAAATTGCGCAAAAGCGAAGACTAAGCCGGCAAAACAACAACAAATCAAAACAAACAGACCACGAAACTGATGCTTCCCAGCTACCCGTGGGTGACCCCGAAGAGGCGGGTCAAAGGACTCTCTCTACCCTCTGTCCAGTCGAGAGGACAGAGGCGAAGATGCGGAAACAGAAGAAACGATGTCCCTCTCCTACAGGCCGACTGCAGGAATTGAAAAGTACTGACTGTACTCTCGACGATAAGGTAAAGAACCAGGACTGAGCAGGCGCCCCCCAGAGACATCTTCCGCTCGAGTGAAGAGCTAACCTCCCTCAGCAATGGCGGCCAACATGCCATGCTGCGTCACAGAGTGAGCATACTTCAAACTAAAAAAACGAAGCACGTGCGACAGGTAAAAAGACAGGCGAGAGGCCGACAGACAGAAAGTTCGAGAGAAAGGTACCCGCCACCCGTGAACTTGCGGGATGAATAGCACGGGCGGTGGAATTAGAGAGAGAGAGAGAGAGAAAGCAAACGAAGTTGAGCTGAACTATACCAAGGTGCAACCGCACCACAAGCCACACTAAGGGACGGGTTACACGACAACAGCAAGGGACAATAAACAAATAAGTAATTCCGCCACCCTGGGTGGGTCGAACGTCGTAGGCCTCGCGACAAACTCGTGACAAACCCCCCTTCTAAAAGCATCTGTTTCTCTGAGATACAGTGCTCCTTTGAACCTTGTCGCATGTGCAATTTCCCAACAATGGGACCGAACCCAACTCTCTGTGATCGACAGAGTACGAAAAATTCAATACAAACATTCCACGATAGAATCACACGGGGAAATACATAATACTACATTTATAAAACAATTAAGCAAACCTCCCAACCATGAAAGTAACAATCCGAACCATTGGTGATTCACTACCGTTAACCTCACTGAAGTGACAACTGTCACTACACCTGATACAGAGACCAAAAAAGGGATATAACCCTGGTTGAGGGGAGGTGTCCCTGACTGATTTTCCATGATGCTAACTACGGAGCTCGGCTAAGATAGTCAGCATCCATATTACAGGAACCCTTGATATGACGGAAAGTGAACGCATGACTCTGCAGTTCCACTGCCTAACTCATGAGTCGACGACTGACTGGCCGGATCCGGTCCAGGCACTGGAGAGGATGATGATCGCTCCCCAGTACAAACTTCCGGCCGTACTTCTTCTTGGGCACGCCAGTGCGCGTCCAAATCTGCCTGAGAGATTTAGCAACAGTAGGGGCATCGATAGTCCTAAGCGGGCAGCCTCTGGATGTCGACTCGCAGATTCTACCACTACCGAAGTGTAGCGGTGATCGCGATCGGATGGGGGATTAATGGGTCCCACCAGGTCGACCCCAACCTTGCTGAATGGCTCCCCAACCAGTGGCACTGATCCCAGGGGAACACGCCTCAAGCGCCCCTTAGGCGTTGTCCGTTGGCAGACATCGCAACTGCGGCAGTACTGCCTAACCTGTGAGTTCATCCTGGCCAAAAGAAGTCCTGTCTGACTCGCTCGAGAGTCCGCTTGGAGCCCATATGACCTGCCATGGGGGAATCGTGGGCCCTGCCGGAGAACAGACTCTCTCAAGCTTTGGGGAACAACAAGCTGTTTGGCCACACGATCTGCCTGAGTGGAAACCCTAAAGAGGACCCCCTTGTGGAGCTTGAAGCTCACCTTGGCGTGTCGGGCCGACTGAGCGGGACGATCCACAAGTTGTCGTAGGCGTTGGACATCCAAGTCCCTGGCCTGAAGACGGATAATGCTAGCAGGATCGGCCCTTGCCAGAACCTCGTCAGAGATCGGCTGAAGAACGGGACGCAATTCCTGTTCCTGCTTCTTAGCTTTGGCGCGTGTGGTGACTCCCACACACGCCTGTACGGGCAGATCCGTAGACACGGACTGACTGCGTCCGTCTGCGAAGGTGATAGTATTCCCTATGATAAGGGAATACAAAGGTTCGCTCCACCGCGATGGCCCATACTTCGCCACAGAAGTAGGGGGTGGAGATAGAAATAAGTACAGAAGGACGGGTGGAGGTAAAACCAGCCTCCAACCCGCACACATCATAACTAGCGCCCCGCGGGCCTCAGGGGAAACCAAATTCTTATCCACAAAGATCGTTGATGCTCCCGAATCCCTGATGGTGTCGACCAAGGAGGAACCAACAACAGAGAGAAACACTGGGCACTCTGAATCACCAGAAGCTGGGATGGAACCCACGTTAGCTGAGGCACGAGGACGTTGGAAAGGACCAGCCCCACGACTACCAGCGGTTTTTAGGACAATCTTTCCTAATGTGGCCAGGACCACAAAGAAAAAAACAGTCGGGGCGCTGAAATCCCCGATGAACTGCCTGCCTTGTTCCCCCCACTAGCAGTTGTCGGCACCTTATTGCTACCAAATCCTGTGGAGGGCTTCCTCTCCGTATCTGGGCGATGCCCATAAGCCCTGCGAGCTTCAGCAAACACCTCAGCTGTGTGAATCGCAGCCGCGAAATCCTGAGGTGCTGTCTCGCCTATCCGGATCCTCAACTCTGGGGACACAGTGTTGGTGAGCTGTTCAATGAGGATCAGATCCTCCAGCTCCAACTTAGCTAACTGACGCCAGTACCCTAGCGTCTTGCGCAGCCTATCACCAAACTGCACGAAGGTCTCATCATTATTCTTCTTCATGGACCTAAACTTCCTCCTGTAGGTCTCTGGGGTAAGGTGGAAACGCTTACGCAGAGCCAACTGCATGTCTGCATAAGACGCACCTTCATTTAGAGTGAGCACACACTCCCTTGCAGCACCAGATAATCCAGAAAAAAGGTGCATAGCCTTTTGCTCCTCAGACAATTGGTACGAACAAGCAACCTTGTCGAAATGCTCTAAGAACATATCAATGTCCTCACTAGGTCTGAACTCTGGAAGCTTTAACTTTGGGCCTCTAACTCTATCACCTGCCTGGTGATTAACCCCTGGTTTACAGAAGCGGGAGGCCGCGAAAGAAGTTGTTCCCATCTCCTCCTACGCAGAGCCTCCATCCTGGTCTAGTTCTTCCCTACGGAGGGCTTCCTGCCTGTCAGCCTCTTCCTACGCCGATCCTCCTGTTGGCAGCCTCCTCCTACGAAGAATTAGCCTCTTCCTTATGCATAACCTCCTGTCTGTCAGTCTCCTCTCTGCGCAGAGCAGCCTCCTCTCTGCGCTCTTCCCTACGGAGCCTTGCCTCTTCCCTACGTTCTTCCCTACGTAGAGCTTCCTGCCTAGCAACCTCTTCACTACGCTGCCGCTCCAGAAACAGAAGGACAGAGGTGATATCCTGAGCGGGGTTCACCACTCCCGACACGGGAGGATGATCCGTCTGACCCGTCCCTTGGGTCTCGACTTTCCCATAAGGAAAGTCTTCTGGGGCATGCCCCTTACGAGGGGAAGCCTGGAGAGGAGAAGGTTTCGGTCTCGCGACTCAACAGGAGCCCACAATTGCTTCGCTATACTCTGACGCTTCCGAGCGGAAGTGCCAGTCGGGGTCTCGACAGGGAGATCCCCCAGCGAAGAAGAAGTGAAAGTACTCGCTGGACTACCTGCTATAGCACTGGAATAGGTAGAAGTTACCGTAGTCGAAGTACTGGTACTTAATAGTAGGGACTACAGTAACATTTTGAATACCCTTCTTCTTCGACGCACGCGTCGCCATACCACCAGCGCCGGACGTCGCCATGACAACAATATCCTACGGTTTTCCAAATACAGGGGAAAAACAATTCCACTAGAGAAAAAAAAAAACAAATATTTTAGGGGCGTGTGTATATGTGTGTATGTGTGTGTGTGCGTGTGTGCGGACAAGTTCCGGCTGCTCCCACTCTGGCAACACCGCGCTCTACAGCACGAGCAACAGTGCGGTGGGGCTCACCGAAAAAAAAAAGAAACAAAAACTATGTCCGGCTGCCCCCACTCTGGCAACACCGCGCTCTACAGCACGAGCAACAGTGCGGTGGGGCTGGCCGGAAAAAAAAAAAAACAAAAACCTAGCAGACGAAATCCGGAGAGAGGAAAAAAAAAAAAAAACACTAGCGTCGATACAACCCCTGTACTCAACAACCCGGTAGAGAAAAAAAAAAAAAACAAGAATTGGCTAAATACAAAACAGGAATGGAAGACTGAGCGGCAACAGAAGGGCAAGACTTACGGCCGTGCCTGCGTGAGGTACCCGGCGGAAGGAGGTCTGGAAGCGGTCGACTCCTCCTGGTCTCACCTCGACCCCCGAGTCACGCCGGATGTTCCCCCAGGCCACCAAAAAGACTCCCTTCACTCTAGAGTCACCCAGCCAACCACCCACGAACAAACACGACAAACTGGGCTAAACATATACAAAACAGACAAAAACTAAACAGGTACTCTGCGAAACGAGAGAGAGACAGCCAGAGCCCTTCACATCCCGGACGAGCCCCCCCATTGTCACGACCGACCCCTGGAGGTCTTGCCCTGACAGGATCGGTCTAGGTGGGAGTGAAGGGAGTGACTGACCTCACACGCTCCGCAAGAGACCACACAATAAAGATTACGATACAACACCCATTTATTCACACCAGCAAAATAAACATTCCAACCCACGCACCATGCACGATCACAATAAAGCACTCCAACGCACACAACAGCACAATCACGATCAAGCACTCCAACGCACACAACATGCACAATCCCCAATCAAGCACTCCAACGCAACAACATGCACAATCACAATCAAGCACTCCCGCACCCACAAACATGCACGATTATAAATAAATATTTCACCATACGACGTACACAATTATAAAGAAATATTTCCAGTATTGACCCTTTCTCACACCACGAGTGCGTCCACATCCCTGCCCCTGTTTAAGTCCGCAGGGAGCACCCTGTCGCACTAGGTGCTCCGAGCCGGGTTGGTTCTCGCAGGAGTCGCCCAAAGCCGACACCCTCGACTTCCAACGGGCAGTGAAGAGCGTGTCCCGGGGGGGGGAAACGTAGCTGTTACTGGAGGTCCTGGACGGGGGTCCAGGCCGGCCAGTCAAGACGGCGGGCGTCTCTACCAGCCCTCGGGCCCGACCAAGGCGTGGCTCGATCAGCGTGTGGCACCATCCCGTCCGTGGTCCAGGTGAAGCCCCCGGGAGGGGGGGAGGACGTAGCTGGGAGGAGAGTCGAAGAGGAGGAAAGAAGAAGGAAGGAGGAAGGAAGAAGAAGGGTACTGGAACCCTGCCGTCAGTACCGTCTGACCATTGCTGTCAAGTCTTAGCCACTCGCATGATGGGCGAGGGGAAGTGTATTCAACGCCCACAGAAAACCCATTGAATCAAGTCTTCTCACACGATGCAGGTAAAGACTGCATTAAATCAACAGGTTATAAAACAAATATGAATTATCTTCACCCTTCTCTCACTCGCGCTTAACGTTTCCTTCCTTAGGAAATAAATCAACACAGCGACCATCGCTTAATAACTGCCACCACATTTGCAAATAATAATTCAATGGCACAACTGTCACATTTTATAAACACATCTCAAATAACACAATTTCCAACCACGCATCCGAACGACAAATCATGCGTACGCACGCTCGTGAACATAAAACTCGTTCTCCTTGCACACACAAACAGACGGTGGCCGAAGGATAAAAGTCCGGCGAATGTGACAGGGGCGGACGAGCGGACCAAGCAAGTTCCAACCCTGAATCACCAGGTTCTCTCCCTTCCCCACCGACTACCGCATCCCCAGATACATAAACAGGAGAAAGAATTTTGGAAATAATTTTTGAATGGCCAGGTTAAAGATGGAATTAACCAGAGAAAAGGTCTCACACATATTTCTCTTACAATTTCGAAAACAAAAGAAAATTGCGCAAAAGCGAAGACTAAGCCGGCTAACAACAACAAATCAAAACAAACAGACCCCGAAACTGATGCTTACCAGCTACCCCTGGGTGACCCCGAAGAGGCGGGTCAAAGGACTCTCTCTACCCTCTGTCCAGTCGAGAGGACAGAGGCGAAGATGCGGAAACAGAAGAAACGATGTCCCTCTCCTACAGGCCGACTGCAGGAATTGAAAGTACTGACTGTACTCTCGACGATAAGGTAAAGAACCAGGGGCTGGAGCAGGCGCCCCCCGAGACATCTTCCGCTCGAGTGAAGAGCTAACCTCCCCCAGCAATGGCGGCCAACATGCCATGCTGCGTCACAGAGTGAGCATACTTCAAACTAAAAGAAACGAAGCACGTGCGACAGGTAAAAAGACAGGCGAGAGGCCGACAGACAGAAAGTTCGAGAGAAAGGTACCCGCCACCCGTGAACTTGCAGGATGAATAGCACGGGCGGTGGAATTAGAGAGAGAGAGAGAGAGAAAGCAAACCGAAGTTGAGCTGAACTATACCAAGGTGCAACCGCACCACAAGCCACACTAAGGGACGGGGACACGACAACAGCAACGACAATAAAAAAATAAGTAATTCCGCCACCCTGGGTGGGTCGAACGTCGTAGGCCTCGCGACAAACTCGTGACATCGGACAAGTTCGGAAAACAGTTCCAGTTCTTCATTTGATCATTCTTCCATTATTCTTTCAATTACTTCTTGGAATAAGATGTTTCTGTTTGCTACCACTCGCTGACGCTTCGGTGCCGACAACATGATGAACACGGGCAGCCAGAGTTATCTCCAGCTATCCCATAATATGAGCGAAAAAGTAGAATCAAACATGAGATATACACCAAGGGAGAGTACCACCTAATAGAGGAGATCCTCAGCTTTCTGTAGATACCACGATTGTTTCCCTTAGACCGCACAGCTGCATGTGAAAATTCGAGTAAATCGTCGATGACCTGGCAGGCGACGCGTCTGTGCAAAGCACTCAACCCATCGCCCTCCAGGTGATCAACAAGGCGGCAATGAGTTAATCATTTTGGCTGGGAATGTATTCATGTGAAGCAAGACTAGCACCGATGGTATTGAGACTGAAAGAGACTGCAGCATAATTACAAACAAGCCAAAATATTAATAAATTGCAGTAGAAACAGAACAGAATATAAAATGATACTTTTTTAATACACAAGAGAGACATGTGAATTTTTGACAGATATGTATTCTTTTACTTTCTGCTGTTTTTTTTTTTTTTAGTCTTCTTTTCATTTGTTTGTTTGGGGTTTTTGTGTTTGTGTGTGATGTGTATAGAAAATATGGTTGTCTAAAATCCACTTGTGTTTTCACCGCATATCACTCTTGACTACCCATTTCCGACATTGTGGGTCCCCAGTACCCATTCATCTTACATAGGGTTTACTTTGTCTTTTTACTGTATTTCTCCTTATTCAGATGTTGAAGGTCATGCTAGACCCATACTGATCAGACTCCCCAAGAGTTTATGCTTTACCTGACAAAATGAGTCCTCCAGGTCCCCATGTTCAGTGTGCTGTGGTATCTAATTACTACGCTCTTCAGGACGCTTCGTCTGAAGTGTATAATTTAAATGATGCAGTTGGTTTTGTTTCTTTCCGTTTTTATGCGCAGACTGCAAAATTTGTCGACATAGAGTAAATCACCTTTTTAAAAATACCTATAATTTCATCAGAATAGTTCTAACAGTTCCAGAGATATAAAAAAAAATTTGTGTGTTTCTGTGTACTGCAGCAGTTAAGGAGCATTGTTAAGGTTAAAAAGGCTTACTTCACACACTGGTTCAAGTGTTCATTTGTATTGAATAGAACCGATTAGTTATAAACGATGTGTTTGTGTGCATGAACTCTGCACTGATCTGTTCCCCAAGGAGGATTTTGAATAGAAATGATCCATTATGAACGTTGTGTCTGCGTTTGTGTGCAGAATGTCAGTGAACTGTGCACCCTCCAACCACAGCAGGTTTGATGATCAGAGATTACACAATACAGTTCCAACGTTCCTGTCCCTGAGTATTCGGCAGCCCAACGATGCAGACTGCAGTCTGTTAGATGACAGACGATTATAGACTACAGTTATGGTTGAATGTCAACTAGACACTACGGACTGTAGTTTGTGAGGTGAACGGTCACAGATTGAAGTGGTGAGGTGAACAGTCACAGATTGAAGTTTGTGAGGTGAAAAACTTGACAGCAGTCTGTGAAGCAAACAGTTACAGACTGGTGTATGCGAGGTGAGCAGTTACAGACTGGTGTATGTGAGGTGAGCAGTGACAGACTGGTGTATGTGAGGTGAACAGTGACAGACTGGTGTATGTGAGGTGAGCAGTGACAGACTGGTGTATGTGAGGTGAACAGTGACAGACTGGTGTATGTGAGGTGAGCAGTGACAGACTGGTGTATGTGAGGTGAGCAGTGACAGACTGGTGTATGTGAGGTGAACAGTGACAGACAGAACAGTGACAGATCGAGTCCACAGCAACCAGACGTTCCAGCCTGCAGGCTTATGCAGCTTTCCTTGATGACTTGAGGATCAAAGCCAACGTGCCGTTGTTTCAAGGTCCTTGTGATTTTTTTATTTGTCAAGCGAGCAATACTAGAGACTGTATACAGTGTTGAAGACGTTTTCAATTGAAGACATGTGGATAACTACGCAGACAGGTCAACAACATTCCAGAGTTCTTTCCCCTTCTCATCAAGCGCGTGACACAAACTATACTCGATGTTTATCGCTCTTCTTCTGATGATTCACAAGGGGAAAATGTTCTGAGGTGTCTTTTTTTATTTTTTTTTATCCGAGCTGACAAAGTGCTGACTGGAGTTTGTCATTGCCTCATTTTCCCCTCGATGAAAGATGACAACATGCTGCTCCTGAGTTGTTGTTTTTTTACACTGGAGTGCCGCAATGGATTATGGGTGTGAATGTTGCTGATTCTCTCCTTGATTGTCTGCCAGTGTGTCGCCGACATTGTAGTAACAGTCTGTGAAGGGGGCGGGGAAGTTCTGGTGGTGATCTGGGAATCGGTGCTGCCTGGAAGAACAGCACCAAGCCCTTGAGGGAGAGGAGAGAAGTGGGACAAAGTGGACGGAGCAGGAGTGGAGCTGGCCTGCAAAGGGGCAGGGGAAGAGGCAAGGAGGTGGAGGTCAGAGGGAGGGAAGGCACGAGAGTTGAAGGATTCGGTTTGAAGAATGTTAAAGCCTTCCACAGAGATCGATGTCGCTGCTTCAGGTTGAAGCAGTCTCACTTGGTGATGGGTGGGAGAAGAAAAGAAATACTTGCTGGGTTTTTTTTTTTTTTTTTTTTTTGTTTATTTGCAGGAAGGGAGATGGTTTGTCAGTTTGTGGGTATGGCATGTTTGTCTTGCAAGTAGGCTGGAGGGGGGAGGAGGTCTGTATGGGGTGTTGACAGTCACCTGTCCTTTGTGTGGATCGGTAGCACTCTGACAACCATAGTTGCTGCTGTTCCTTGTTGAAGAGGGAGTTGGACGCCACAGGCTGTGGCTCCATAGTTACTGTCTGTGAGAGAGCTCTGTACTTTCTTTGCTCCACACGTTCCCGGGGCTTCAATGCCTGCTGACTCTGATGTGTGCCAGATGATAGGATTGTTTGTCGAGTTCGGTTCCCAAGTTTTTATGTGATGCTGATGTCTGTGGGACCTTTCTGATCAACAGTGTGTGTTTTGGTCTGTGTGTGTGTGTGTGTGTGTGTGTGTGTGTGTGTGTGTGTGTGTGTGTGGTTACAGTTATCTGAATCTACGTAAACCTGTGCGCGCATATGTGATACATGCTCAATGCATGTAAAGAACTTGTGTGTTCACACTGGGTGACAAAAGCGACAAATGCTCGAGAGAAGAACTGCAATTTGTTTCAGGCCTAGGAGGGCAGCAAAACAAAATTCACTTGGAAATAGGGTATAAAGTGATATTCTTCAACAAAACAAGAAGTTTTGTCCATTTTTGTACATGTTTCCCTATCCCGCAGAGCACAAAATTAGATGCATGCCAGAAAATACCGGCTGTTTGTACATTTCAGATAGCTTTTTCAGATTAAAAGACGGTGTTGTCTGTTCTGTAAGGCATGAGAAATGAGCAGAGAAAAGGGAGGGGGATGGTATGGGGAAGCTTTGCTTGTAAATTGTTTGATATGTAAATTATCTTATGCATGAAGCCTTACAGAATGTTTTTTTCTTGCTTGATAGCTTTATTCTGTTCTGTGATGTTAGATGATTTAGACGCTTCTTCTTCACACTATATATGCCGGAAAACAGACAGGTGAGAAGACAAAAAGTTCAGAGCAGTGAGAATGTTCACAGGATTTTGTGCACATGATGCAGAGAGAAATAAGGAATCACTAGTTGTTGATTCCTTTTGATAGTGTGTTTTACTGTCACAACATGACTGTGCACTGGAATAATGATGAGAGGTAAAAGGCAAAAGTAAATAGCATGCTTCTGCGTTGAAATTTCTCTGCTATTTATCGGTGCTTGCTGTCTGGCTGGTGGCTAGATCTGGATTTAGGTGTGTGTGCTTAGGGCATGGAAATCTTTGTTATGTTAGTATTTGAATCGATTTCTGTTATCCTTTGTTATCAAAGCAAAAATTGCAGCCTCCTTTTTTTGTCTTTTTTTTTTTAATTGATCAGGCCAGGTGGATGAGTACATAATGTGTTTCCTTGCTATTGATATTGTCATGAATGAAATGTTTGGTGGTTGGATTTGAAAGGCCATCATGATTAAGTGCCAAGTTTGTACATGAAACTACAGTATGCACATGATGCCAGAATGTACATTTTTTAAAAATATTTTTTTCTTAACAAAAGCCAGCAGAGATCTTTTATATCATTCATCATTTTTTAGTCCAGTGTTTGGCCTCTTGAGTGTTGTGTTATGCACTATGAATATACACTATGCATTCATCTGGTTTTGTGGTAGTTGAACTCAAGATTTTAAGGATTTACTTTACTGTGTTCTTAAATATTGAAACGTTTGCCATATCATCATAATCATTCTTTTCGTATGTTACATTTCACAGGAAAGATTTTTGTATTGGCTTTATTTGTATATATCTCTAAACTTTACGTGTCATTTATGTTGACATATTTTCCCCACCTACGATCCCATACCTTCCCCATTTATATTGGATTTCATGTTAGTTCTGTACTAAACAGTTAGCAGTATTCAGCACAAAGAGCATGCATGTGAAAGATTCAAATGCCGGTGTTTTCCATTGTCTGGTTACTGTTGGACTGTCGGATTCACATGGATTATGTAGCCTCTATTGTGGGAATCCAAAGTGTGAGAAACGGGGCTTTTATCAGGGGGGGGATGGGCAGAGACACTCATCCATAGACAGCCAGTGTTTTCAAACTGTGGCACAGAGTCCATTCTAGAACAGTAACTGACTTGAATGCCTGTCAGAGGCTCCAAGAATGACCCCACGGTAGATGAAGAATCGGTGAATGAGGCAACATTCAGTGATTCAGCAATGGAGTACCCATGAATCGCACAACCATGGATTAACATGTGGGATGCAGTTATTGAGTATCCTGAATGGTTGGGCGACAGAATGTCCTCAAATTACACAACAGTGTGAATGATGCTACAATGGAGTACATCATAACTGACACACTGAACTCCATGAATGATGCAAGAATATATGGGAATCATTTGGGAATAATGTAACGATGGGATATCTGTAAAGGAGGCAACAATAGTGTATCCATAAACAACACAACACAGGGTCCAAGAATTAACTCACAGTCGATATCAGGAAATCACCCAACGATGGATTATCCACGAATGATGCAACAGTGGATAATTTGTGAGCAACGCAAGAATAGCTTGTTCTTGAATAAGGCAACAGAAGACTACCCATGAATGACACAGCATTGAAGTATCCATGGTTAAATGAGGTTTTACAAAAGGATAAGTCAAACATGTATTTGTGAGAGATTTGCTTTCCAGAAGGGAGGGGAACGATAAAGCTCAGTGGGTCAAGCAATTTGTCTGTTCTTCCTATGTTTTTCTCATAGTGTTGTTCAGAGACTGCTCTATCTTCTGGAACATTATTGTCTTTGCCCAGAAGTCTTTAAAGCTGGGAAGTGAATCTTGATCAGGAAGTGTATGGACTGTCAGACTCCTTCCTTATAAAACGCCAAATTATAAGGATGTTTAGGGGTCATTCTTAGTATCTGTTTTGTCACACATGTTGTGAGTGACTTCTGTGTAGTTCGATTGCTATGCTTGCGATCGTCTTTGTTGAGTTTGTTGCACAATTTATTACTTTCATTACGGTATCTTTTTTCCCCCACTTTATTCCTTCTTTACATATCTGTGAATTTTTAACGAACGAACGAAATGTTGTTTAATGAGGGAAAAGAATAAGCACCAGTCGGTGGCTTTTTTTCATCCAGCCCTCAAACAATAAACACATGGAAGAAATCATTGCATCAAACTGCCTATAAACTCATAAACAACAATGAATACATGGCAATGTAGAATAAGAGGATGCACAATATAACTAGGGGAAGAGAGTGTGGGAGAGAGGGAGGGATGGAGAGCGACACAAAGAGAGAGAGGTGGGGACTTGGAGACACAGAATAAAGAGACGGAGTCTCTGACACAAGGAGAGACAGAAGAAGGAGAAGAAGAAAAAGAAGACGAAGGAGAAGAGGAGGAGGAGGAGGAGGAGAAGCACATCAAAAATTGGCACAAACATTTCACACATGTAGAACATTATTTCCACAATAAAAATCATTGCAGAACATCTATGCCCATCCTTAACATGGATGCAAATGATGATTGTTTTCTGTTTGAATCGCTGAGTTTGTTGTATTTCAGGGGTCATTTGGACTGATGGGCCTGGTTTTGAGATCACCTTTTTTTATACAGATACCCTCCGTTGGATTTCTTATTTCAGCTCGGTCACTTGCGCAGTGACTGTTAGAAGCTTTAAATGCTTTGTGGGCAAAAGTTAAATGATGATGTTAAATATATATGATATTCATAATATATTTATAATATATACATATGCATCCCATCATTGTAAACATTCCTAGGATGATCAGCTTACATCATCGTTTTTGATTAATTGTTTGAGCTCCCTCCTTGTGGGACTGATGAGATGCATATATCTGAACGGTCCTTTACCAGTTAGCCAAAGAGATGCTCTATGTTGCCACGTTTTTCTGTCAGATTGCCAGTGTTTTGTCAATATCTTTTATTCAGAGACAAAAGTATGTGTTTTATTTACCTCTGTTAACAAGCTGCTGTTAGTTTCAGGTAGAAAACCTTTCTAACCAGCAGTAGACTGATGTGGTAATACTTTTAGGTTCATCATGCTCTTCAAAAAGCAGCATTTTTGGCATTATGGATGAACCATTTTCTGTTGGATTTAAGGCCCCCCCCACCCTCTTCTTTACTCCAGGATGATTGTATCCATAGCAATGATAATGATCACATGTAGCCTGTTGCCGCCACAAGAACAAAGTACTTGAACAGATCAGTGAAAAGTATTGCCCATTCCCGCCCATCAGCTTTTTTTTCTTTGGTTTTTGTTTTTCATTTATTGGATAGATATTTTTACTTTTAAAGGTGACCTCAATGATGAAGTATGGGAAAATATTCAAATTAATCTGCTGATCATGCATGTAAAATTAAAGAAATCACTTCTTTCCTTTGCTTCTGCATACGTGAGATTTTGTGTCAAAACCAGTTCTTCATAAGAAAACAGATGGACTCGGGGGGGCAAAATATGAAGGGATGCTGAAATTTTGGCAAGGACGATTAGAGTTGATATGTAGTGTTCATATTGTGTCACGATGAAATGGTTCTCTTGTGTAACATGTTAGTAACCTCTGCATAGACTGGCTATGATATTAAGTTGTGTTTCAGCTGTATCACATAAACTTGAACAAGATGTTAGGATTTGTTTTTCTTGTGTAGGCAGACATTTTGCTGCTTTGAGATGAAAAGTTCACATTGTGTTGCTGGAACGTATGGACATTTAGAACTGCAAAAATGTTCTTGTCTGTCTGTTGAACAAATTCAGAGCATATACAGCAGGAGGCTGAGCTTTGCCATATATTGTTAAGGGACTGAATTGTAAAGAAATGACTATTGGTCCAAAAACAAAAGTGACTTTTTGAAACTTTATTTAGTCTTTTATGTCTATGTAGTCTTTTATGTTTTCCAGCATTGAGCGTTCATGTAGTGCTTGCTTTTAGCACATTTTAATTGCATGATGGTGAGTGAATTTTGTCATTGTTAGTAAGAACTCCTGGGATGCCGGGGACTCTTTCAGTACAAGTTATGTCTTTCCTTTCTGGAGATTATGTTCTGGCAATTTCGTTGTCTGTCATTTTCTCCTGATGGGCTTTTTCTTTTTTTAACTGTACATAGTTGTTTTTTTTTTAATGGTTCTTCTGCTTCTATGGCCCACTCACCAGTCTCTGTATTGGAAAGTCTTTACTCTAGTTTTTATTCATGCAAACCTCTTTTGGCTGTTAATTGTTGACTGGGTAGTGCAACTGTACACGCAGTTCAGAGTAGACATTAGCTGTCCTTCCTGCAGTGAACTAGCTGTCCTTCCTGCAGTGAACTAGCTGTCCTTCCTGCAGTGAACTAGCTGTCCTTTCTGCAGTGAACTAGCTGTCCTTTCTGCAGTGAACTAGCCGTCCTTCCTGCAGTGAACTAGCCGTCCTTCCTGCAGTGAACTAGCCGTCCTTTCTGTTCTGTCCTTTCTGCTGTGAACTAGCTGTCCTTTTTGCTCTGTCCTTTCTGCAGTGAACTAGCTGTCCTTTTTGCTCTGTCCTTTCTGCAGTGAACTAGCTGTCCTTTTGCTCTGTCCTTTCTGCAGTGAACTAGCCGTCCTTTCTGCTCTGTCCTTTCTGCAGTAAACTTGCTGTCCTTTCTGTTCTGTCCTTTCTGCAGTTAACTAGCTGTCCTTTCTGCAGTGAACTAGCTGTCCTTTCTGTTCTGTCCTTTCTGCAGTGAACTAGCTGTCCTTTCTGCAGTGAACTAGGTGTCCTTTCTGCAGCTGACCTCTCTGCCATGTCTGTTTGCCCATATGTATGGCTTTGGGGGAGGGGTTATAGATTTTTTTATTTAAAAATTTTTTTTCAACCTTTTTTTGGCAAACACTGTGATAGAAAAATTTAGGTGCCATTGGTGCATGTTAGTCCAATCTGCCGTAGGGGTGTCGATAAATTAGTAATGGATTTTGATGCCTTTGATTTGTTATTAGTTCTGTTGTGTGCTTATTGTTTTTATTCCACAGGCAGGACTTTGTATTCCCTATGTGGTGAAAGCCATGAAGAGGCCTGCTTGGTCAGATCGGCTGTAAAATGACAAAACTAGAAACTACAGACTTTGGATAGAGTGAAAATGTTATTGTTGTTTTCTTTTTTTTCTGTGCACAATGTCATGGA
The DNA here is from genome assembly GCA_018398815.1 of Conus ventricosus. NCBI lineage: Eukaryota > Metazoa > Mollusca > Gastropoda > Neogastropoda > Conidae > Conus > Conus ventricosus. Next base: position 42,577,833 of record CM031616.1, on the reverse strand, counting down.
AAGAAAACAAAAAGTCAGTTGAACATTGAAGGCTTCCATTGCTTTAAAGAAACGTGATTCTGTTGCGATCATTTTCATTTCTGCTGGATTCAGTTCCTTTGTTTTTGTTTTTTTCTGTCATTGCATTCTATCCTTGATTGCTATTGGAAATCAATCCTGTACCGTCTTCTGAGAGATTAACACATCCGTTTTGAAAACTTGTTTGAAGTATTTCCTTGATCACTCTATTTTTAAGTCTGAATTTCTGTGAGATTTGTGTGATTTTTTTCTTCTTACTCACCTTGTTCTGTTTCTCACAGAGATATTTTACCTGCAAAATGGGTTTTGAATTTTGTTCAGCTTCTTTGGCAAATGAAGGATATTCCACCCAAAGAGATTTTTTCGTCGGGTGCAAACCCAAAGGCAATGTGTCTCTATGCCTGTGTATCTGTGTGTGTGTGTGTGTGTGTGTGTTCTCATTCTACCGCTGTGTTTTCTCATTCTACTGCTGTAAATACTCGTTATATTCTATGAAAACGGAACAACCACTTTCCCCTGTGAGCAATGGTAATGGTTGTCAGATTCTGGAGATAGATGTAGATTTTGTGACTAAACCTAAGAAGAAACTAAGAAATATTGTCATGAAAAAATTGTTTTGTAAAAGAATTATTGTCATGAAAAAAATTGCTTGCGGGAGGAGGGGGGGGGTTTCTTGTTTACCAAATTGAAGACGCTGACCAAAAATTGTGGGGACCGAGAATGGGGACGGGATGTGTAATCTGATATTTGTACAAGATGTGTTTCTTTGGCAATTTTTTTTTTTCTTATTGTAACACCTTCATATATTTTCATTTGACGGAAGTCAGGAAGGGGAAGAGAAAGGATGGGGAGTGTTTTTGCAATCTGTGAGTTAAAGTTATGCACAGTTCCTGATTTAGAAAAAAAAAAAAAAGAAAAAATCTTCTGTGGCTGCTAGTGTACAGTGATGTTTAGAATGTGGCTAGCATGTACAGCCTTCTGTCTTGTTGTTGTAGCAGCATTTCTTCTTGATCATGATGAGTAGTCTGTAGCTGTTGAAAATGTAACATTTGTTGCATCATTTGTCATACTTACATCAAATGGTTAAGTACTAATTGGTCATTCATGCATTGACTGTTGCTTTGCCTAGCAATTGTTGGCTTTTCAAAGGAAAATTTATGTGAAAGGACTTAAATTCCTGTCTTTATTTCAATTTTTCCTCAACACTTTCTAAACGTGTATGTTTTTGAAGTTGTTATAATGTTCATTTTGTTTGTTTTCTAAAAAGAGTGTATTGGTTTACATGGATACTTGCTCCGTTCAGTTTTCAACATTTTCACTGGAGAAGATATTTCTTGTGGCTTGGACATAGAATTTGAAAAACTTCCACATTCCACTGTGAAAAATCCAGGGTTTAAAGTTTTTTTGACTGATTTTATAGGTATGATCACTGGAACGCAACTCTTTGTTGTCTTCATCATCTTCGTTCAGTCTTATGCTCAGGTTTGGGGTCAGTTTTATGCATTAAACTCACAAATATGCCTTGCTGGGAATGCAAAAAGCAGCACCATCATTTGTTTGATTTTCAATTTCATGTAGGATCTCGGAATGTCAACATTTCATGCCTCGTTCTCCATTACAAAGATTGAATTCTGCCATGGATCCCTTTTTTTTTTTTTTCTAGCCAATTTCAGCTTTCTTTTAACAAGTGAAGAACAAATTGTTGAATGGAAAAATGGTGCTCAATAGAAAACCCTGTTAGGAAACCTGTATTGAATTTGTTTTGATTTTCTAACCATGTTTTATCCTGTCATTGTTTTTTGTGTGAATTGAATTACAAAGTTTGAAGCTGTTTAGCAGCACTAAACAGGTACAGACATACGTGGCTCCCAGACTGAAGGCATCGCCTGACTTAAAACCACTACCTACCTACCATCCAACTAGCTCACACATATTAGACTATCAGGTGGATAGTGCAGGCAGGGGTTGGTTTGATGGTATGAATTTAAAAGATTTCTCGCTTAAACGATCATCATTCAACCAACCATAATCAATGTTCATGAAAAACAGTTATTCTCTTCCTATAACTTAAAGGGGACCAAGAAGAGGGCAGACCTTTGCCACGCAAAATTGTTTTGGCCATAGAATAGGCATAGTGTGTTAGATTACACCCTATGTACTTATTTTAACAGATATGGAAAATACAGGATGTCAACATTTATTTGAAAGTTTTTAAAATTGAACTAGAAAAAAAAAAAATATATAATATATATATCAATGTGTAAATCTCACATTGTTCATGTACAAAGGAAAATGTGAATATCTTGCTAAATGGATCCAAGATTGATGTTTTCATTTGGATCCACTCCAAAATTTGCGGTTTTGTCGCTTTGTCTTTCCACCATGTTTTATTTAATACCGGTTCAATAGTGTTTACATAATCTTCCTCAGACAAACAAATAAACGCAGATGAAGGCATAACCTTTTTTTATAAAATAATGACTGTTTTGTTAAAGGAGATTATTAATTATGTATTTGAAGATGGTAAATGAAACGGTAATTTCAATGTATTTAATGCCGTTACAAAATTATACGGTCAAAAGAGAAAATGATAACCTTTAGACCATAGTATGCTGTATTTTTTTGAATTGTTAAAGCATAATTTTTCTCACAACAGGTCTTTCTCTCAAATACAACTTGTAAATTGTGACCTTTTAAAGTTAGAAATTTTCACCAAAATAGTAATTTTCTGTATGAAAGCAATAAGATTACTGTTTTCAAAAGAAACGTGTGAATGTTATGATGTAACATCGGGGTCAAAAGCCAAATGCATCAGACAAATATGCCTTTTGTTTTGGATTGTTATTGTTTTTTTATGTAGGATCTGAGAAATTGTATGTTCTTGCATTAGACAATTAGTAGGCCCCTAATGTTCATTGCTCTTGTTATGTAGAATAGTACTCGAGTGTCGTAACTGCATTTTAGACTATTTTAAACAAGCTCACTTAGTCATATGATCAAATTTGTGAAGTATACAAGTAAATACTATGGAACATTCCAGATCAGATGTTGGTGATATACAAGCTTTTAAGAGTTATAGAGTGAAATTCATCGTTTTATCAACTCAGCAATTGTTCCATGTCTGGATGTACAAACATTGTCTCTGAAGCTGCAATAAAAAACACAAAATTGTGTTCAAGGTGTACCTATGCTTTCTCTGAAGTGTGATCGTGGAATCAGATTTCAGTGGCTTTCTCAGATCTGTATTGTATGTTTTCACCATTTTGTACCCAAACTGACAAGAATGCGTTTGCAAACATCGATTGGTAAATGCGCACAGTGTTGCTTTTGATAGTGTCCCAAACATGGACTTGCTCTCTCTGTCTCTCTCTCCAATGTTAGTCTCAAAGCAGAATCCGGCCCCTCCTACTCTTTCGGATAAGACTTGGAAACTGAGGTCCCTTGCGTGAACACATTCATAAATAATCGTGCATGCCTGTAAAATTCCATGCGATCTCTCAGAGAAGGGCTTGCCATCATGAGCCAGTACCTGGAATGAATAAGACCGTAATACAGCGCATGCCGACTGATGTCATATTAGACACTATTCATGTGGCTGCCTTCAAATGGTGGGATTAAACACGGTGGGATTGCACCGATTCGTTTACTTGATACCCTCTAGACCCCACGAAAGGATGGAAGGACTGAATTCATGCACAAGAGTTGAAGTTGAGTGTTTAGGAGAGCACGTTCTTGTTTTGGGGACGGTTGTGCTGGTCATTGAATATCGATTTGTGAATCATCTGCCATAATTAAAGACTTGGAACCGGTTAACAGAATCCAGATTGACTCAACAAGAGATCACGGCCAATTCCTACCTGCGAATCATTTCAGTCAGCATCATGTCCACTGTGATGTCCAGGAATAAGAATTTGATTTCACCTTAGTCGTAACATTTGAGGCCCAAGCCGAGGATCTTTCACTTCGAATTATCTAGGCTACATGCAGCATTCTGACTTCAGATCTTAAGTTCAAGCCATCTTTATGTTTGCGACTATCAAATTAAATCAAATCAAATCAATTTTATTGTTCAGAAGAGAAACTACATTCTGGTTGTATACATATTTATCACATGCAAATGATTTAACAAAAATAAATTAAAAAAAATAATTATAAAATAAAATAAACAAAAATGAAGGCGACGTCCATGCTAAATTCACCATGATTCATATTAGCAAACAAGTACAAGAACAGTGCATATATAATATATATATATAATAACAAACCATACCCACTTGAATGACCCTCACTCCCCCCCCCCCCCCCCCTCACTCCCCCCCCCCCTCTCTCTTTCTCTCTCACCGCACGCACGTACACACACAGGCATTCAAGCAAACCATAACACACAGATGCACACACGCCTACCCTCACCCTCCCACCCTCGTCCCCTCCTCTCTCTCTCTCTCTCTCTTACAAATGATCATCAGAGACAAGAGTTGCAGTTAAGAAACTGAGTTTCGGATGAAACTGTTCCCCATATGGGATCGTTTCATTTCGCTGTCCGATATTGTCCTCCAGAAGGTAGAGGTTTAGACTTGCCATAACATGGCTTTCATCACAGGCGACCTTGACTGCTTTGCATATTGCACATTTGTACAGTTCACCCAGGCTCTTCTGTCTTTCAACAACAATCTTTCCTTCTTCATTCACTGGTTTGTCCAGACCATTCTTATATTTCACGTTCAAACCGGTACATACCAACACCTAAAGAAAATGTCCCAATAGATTTTAAAATGCAGGATTGAATCGATTCGAGAACATCAGTACTGACATTGAAAAGACTGAACCTCGGCAAACAGCAGAATCCGCTTCGGCATTTCTTATTGATATGGTAAACTGTGGTTTAAAAGTTAGCTTATCGTGTAAAACTGTGCCTAAATATCCATAGACATCACGTTCTTCTTCAAAGGAGATGCGACATCTGTGCTTTCCTTACAATCGATCAACATCTCTTTTTTTTCTCCCCACATTAAAGTCAAGACAATTGTGATCACACCTGTCAACAATTCTTAGGGCTTCATTAACATAATCTGCATCAGAGTTGGAGAGATCTTGTACCGCAGAGTCATCAGAATATTTTATTAAAATAGTTGATTGGCTTCCTTTATAATCGTTTGCGTGCAGAACAAATAAAACAGGAGAGAGGACAGTCCCTTGGGGTGCGGATGGAAGTGTATTAAGGGATGAGACAGCAGCTTGATAAATCGAACACACCGAGTCGGCAGAGTTAGAGGCAACAATTCATTGATGAGTCTCTTATTCATGGTTGTAAAGCATTGAAAGCTGAGAGAAAATTCTACAATACAAAGAATCCCGGCGAACTAGAAAGAGACAGACTGTTCTAGTTGTGAATAGGAATCTGTGATTGTAACATCCATCGTCGATCTGTCCTGTTTGTGGGGAAATCAGAATGGATCAGGAAAGGGTCTGACAGCGAGTCCAAAAGTTTAATCTACCATGGACTTTGATTAGTGTATCAATGGCTGGCCAGTCCAGATCACATAATTTGCGCTTCCCGGTTTACATTCCGATCGCCTCGGGCACCGCTTTGAGCCATGTTACCTGAGATTTGTTTTCTTCGTTCGTGAAATTCCAGCTTCTTTTCAAACCTAACCACCGTGCACTACTAGATCTAACATTGGACAGTGTAATCATGGTGCGGATGGCAACAACCAGGTCAAGCCGACTGCTGTTTGGTAAGCAGAGTACATCATCTTTATTTCTTGGGGCAGGAAGAGTTCTTCCCCTTCTTGGTCCATGAGTGGTTGTACAGCCACATGCTGTCGACTAGAAGTGGAGATATTAATTTTCACTATCACAATATGTTTATCAACAGATCACATTTTGATACAGAGAGAGAGAGAGAGAGAGAGATCACAGTGCGTTTAAAGCTGAA
>CM031616.1:42561880-42566880 GCA_018398815.1 Conus ventricosus | reverse complement strand
CCCCCCCCCCAACCCCCCTTTTTTTTCCTTTGTTTGCTGTCTCATTTTATGTGTGCCCCCCTCCCCCTCTCCACTCCACCCCTACTCTCCTTCCAAAACCTCTGACATTACACTTACACAGCTTGCTCCGGCCTCCCGTACACAGCCATTCTCAGGATTAAACCTCCTCACAAGTCGCACTGAGGTAACCATCCAGAGGAGACGCTGCACTATTGTCTGAGTCAATGGTGCCTGTTGCGATCCGAGATACCGCAGGCCACCACGTTTTAAGCCCTCTACTGACGACCCTGATTGCTCAGTCGCGGAACACCATGAGGGAGCACCCCCACCCCCACCCCTCAGCCCTCCCCACACTGGAGGACGCCACCATGGCCGTCCAACGACAGTGCCCATGACCTTGACGATGCCGGCGACCTTGACACGAAACCGTCAAGGGCTTGGACGAGGACAGGAGATGGAAGTTAAGGTCACCACGGGAGCAGGACACGAAGGACTTCAGAATCTGACTTTTTTTTTTCAATTTTAAAATGATGATGACAGTGGATGAGGATGATGCTGCACTGTTAAGGCCCGTCATGGTCGGCTTGACTACAAACATCATGAACTGAACCGAATGAAGATGATGCTATGGAGGTCCACTCTGCTGCTCACAGACAGGGTGTTCTGTACGTTTCTTTTCACAATACACATCTCACACTCCTGGTCAGCAAATTGCTTCCATACTACATCCCAGCGTCCGCCACGCTCGAGAGATACAGACACCTGCAGTGTTGGTCAGGAAATTCCTTCCATAATACATCTCGGCGTCCACTAGTGTTGGCTAGGAAATTCTTTCCATGATATACCCCAGGATCAATTAGGTTCTCACATACAGGCACCTACAGTGTTGTTCGGAAAATTCCTTGCATAATACGTCAGCGTCATCTAGGACCGAGAGACAAAGACACCTGGAGAACTGATCAGGAAAGTTTCTTTCATAGTATATCGAAGTATCAACTAGGCTCGAGAGAAAGGGATACCTGCAGTGTCGGTCGGGAAATTCCTTTCATAATATATCACAGCGTCAACGAGGCCCGAGATACAGACACCTGCGGTGTTGCTCAGAAATCCCGCTCATAATATGTCCCAGCGTCGGCTAGGCATAAGAAAAACAGGCACCTGCAGTGTTGGTCAAGAAATTCCTTTCATAACATATCCCAGCGTCAACTAGTCCCGAGAAATACTGATACCTGAAGTATTTGTCAGAAAATCCCTGTCATGTGATATCCCAGCGTTAACTAGGCCTGAGAGAGGGACACCTGCAGTGTCGGTCAGGAAATTCCTTTCATACCATATTCCAACGTCAGGTAGTCCCGAGAGATACAAACACCTGCAGTGCTGGTCAGAAAATTTGAAACAACAGTGTCAATAAAACTAGATGAAAATCGGTTTCCAAACGGAGTGACTGAGGGCGGAAAATGAAGCCAAATGTACAGAAAGAGAGGGGGTTAGTTACCGCCAAGGACACAGTCACAGCACAGGACAAAACACAACAGATGAAAATCGACTGTGTGGTTCCAGTCTTCCCATTGGAACCCACAGCTGACTCAACTCTGAGTGGGAGCCGGCGGGGGCAGAAAAAAATGTTCATTTGCAGGCTTCTGTTGTAAATGGATCCCATGATCAGGCAGCTCGCAAGTTCATAGCACTGATCACCGTACGTCTGTAGCCGACACGGTCAGCATTGTTGATCGATAGTCAGACGGTGGACTTTTTTTTTTTAATCATTACCGATTGATGATGAGAATGTGGACTTTCTTTATTAATATTGATTGATGATGAGAATGCGGACTTTCTTTATCATTATTGATTGATGATGAGAATGTGAACTTTCTTTATCATTATTGATTGATGATGAGAATGTGGACTTTCTTTATCATCATTGATTGATGGTGAGAATGTGGGCTTTCTTTATCATTACTGATTGATGATGAGAATGTGGACTTTCTTTATCATTATCGATTGATGATGAAAATGTGGACTTTCTTTATCATCATTGATTGATGATGAGAATGTGGAGTTTCTTTATCATTACTGATTGATGACGAGAATGTGGACTTTTTCTAATCATTATTGATTGATGATGAGAATGTGGACTTTCTTTATCATTATTGATTGATGATGTAGAATGTAGACTTTTAAAAAATCATTGTTGATTGATGATGAGAATGCGAACTTTATCAATATTCATTGATGGCGTGAATGTGTTTTTCTTTATCATTATTGATAATAATAATAATAATGTGGACTTTGAACATTGATGATGATAATGTGAACTTTCTTTATTATCATTTTAGTGATGACGAGAATGTGGGCTGCGTTTGTCACCATGCTGTTCAATGGAAACTGTAATAATAGGATGGGCTTGAATCCTCTCTCTCTCTCTCTCTCTCTCTCTCTCTCTCTCTCTCTCTCTCTCTCTCTCTCTCTCTCTTTATGAATTTTATTCTAATTTTGTTCTAAAGTATTATTCTGACCCTTGTATTTTCAGAGTAAATTTACTCCTAGCATAAGAAATGGAAATGTTCTCTTCAATCTTACTATCTACATTCATGCAGCACAAAAAGGCTACGTACTGTGTTTCTTAGTATCATTGCATGTTGCATAATGTACTTGCTTTCTCTTTTCATCTTTTTAACATAATGACAATTGACAACATAATGACAATTGACAACATAATGACAATTGACAACATAATGACAATTGACAACATAATGACAATTGATATCATGTGTATTGCGGGTACCACCCGTTCAGTATGGGCTATGGCCTTAATCTGAATAAATCTTCGTATTGGTACTGGTATTCTCTCTCTCTCTCCCTCTCTCTCTCCCTCTCTCTCTCCCTCCCTCTCTCCCTCCCTCTCTCCCTCTCTCTCTCTCCTCTCTCTCTCTCTCTCTGTGTGTGTGCGTGCGTGCGTGCCTGAGTGCATGCGTGTGTGTGTGTGTGTGTGTGTGTGTGTGTGTGTGTGTGTGTGTGTGTGTGTGTGTGTGTGTGTGTACGTGCGTGTGCGTCTCTCTCACCAGCCAAGGCCACATTGTGGAACACAGAGCTGAGCAGCTCTCCATGGCGGGGGTCAAGGTGAAGGAAATCTTCCAAGGTCATGGCCTTCAGACGGCGTCCGTCCACGTCACAGAAGAGGTCAGTGAGAGTGACCCTGGCTTCCTGGCCCAGCCTGTACTCCGTCGCCACGGTGTCTAACCATTCGGCCACCTCTAGAGTTGTCCAGTTGTCCGGGTGGAGGGTCGCCCAGCGAGGGCGTGCTGCAACACGTCATTCATCATTGCCGACAGTCGTCACCTCATCATCATCATCATCACCATCAACATTAGCTAGCAAGAATACCTCTAGCAAGTCACGCTTGACTAAGGACAGAGGATAATGGAGATTCCAAATTGCCTAAGCGTCTACTGTCCCTAAGATCAGCCTGAGCACACCTTTAGATTTTCCAGTTGCTTGTGATTGGTTGCCCTGTTCAGAAATTCCATCCGAGTAGACGATGTTCGGAATTCTGCAAGGGACGTAATCTATATCTCAGCCGCTCGGATTCAGTGAGAGTGACCACGCCGTTTTCATAGGACAGGTGCCGCTGTTAGTGTTAGGCACGCCCGAAGCAATATTGTCCCGTTATTCAGCTTAACAGTTCAATCAGAGAGAGAGAGAGAGAGAGAGAGAGAGAGAGAGACAGACAGACAGACAGAGAGAGACAGACAGACAGACAGACAGACAGACAGAGAGAGAGAGAGAGAGAGAGGAGAGAGAGAGAGAGAGAGAGAGAGAGAATGCTAAAGTATGGGTGTGAATCTGAATCTATCTAGGCACGCCCGAAGCAATATTGTCCCATTATTCAGCTTAACTGTCAATATCCCAGTCGCTATCCAAGCGGGCGTTTCAAATGAAATATTTGACTCTCTAGACCTGTTGGCTTGACCCTTAAACTGGGAAAGGGTAACTCTGTCTACAATAGAAACACAGGCATCATCTTCCCCTGATTTTTTTCTCTCTTCTTTTTTTTTCCCGGAACAGGTCCCTTCAGATAACAACACAAGCAAGCCGCCATCCATTTCACACCTCGTGACTACTGATAGGTGACCTTCTGGTGGAAGAGCAGCACGCGAATGTGTCACGTTGTTACAGAGAGTAGGCCTACTTAGCCTGCAGAGCGCCTGTCTCCGATCAACGACCAAGCTGTAATAAGCAGCCCACGCTCTGGTTTACACAACGGGCTGCCCACACAGACTGAGCCGATTGAAACACTGCCTGTTGGGGCTGATCAGTCGTTAGGTACCCGTGTCATTCTGTCCAATATCAGCCACTAGGTACCCGTGTCATTCTGTCCAATATCAGCCATTAGGTACCCGTGTCATTCTGTCCAATATCAGCCACTAGGTACCCGTGTCATTCTGTCCAATATCAGCCATTAGGTACCCGTGTCATTCTGTCCAATATCAGACATTCAGTTTGTCACCCATTCCTTCGAGTTTCCACGGAAGATGCATTCTCTCTCTCTCTCTCTCTCTCTCTCGATAGAGATAGAGATAGATAGATAGAGAGAGAGAGAGAGAGAGAGAGAGATAGAGATAGAGAGAGATAGAGATAGAGATAGAGATATATATAGAGAGAGAGAGAGAAGAGAGAGAGAGAGAGAGAGAGAGAGAGAGAGAGAGAGAGAGAGAGAGAGAGAAATAAAAAAAAACCACAGAAGTAAACAATTTCATTTTAAAATTGTATATTCTCCAATAAAAGTTTCGCTTAAAAGCTTCTTCAGTAATGGCACACACACACACACACACACACACACACACACACACACACACACACACACACACACGCACGCACGCACGCACGCATTCACTCTCTCTCTCTCTGTTTCTCTCTCTCTCTCTTCTCTCTCTCTCTCTCTCTCTGATTAAACTGTTAAGCTGAATAATGGGACAATATTGGCCATTATTGAAGAAGCT
>CM031616.1:42554380-42556880 GCA_018398815.1 Conus ventricosus | reverse complement strand
TACCTTACTGCGAATTGTTTAAAGTTCTGACAAACGCAAATTTCTAGAAACAGAATCAAAAGCCTTCTCGAAGTCTTTCAGTGCTACATACAATTCACACGTTAATTAGAAAAAATTATAACCCGTCAAAAGTATTAACATTCGATTGACAGCAGAAGAACTTTCTTAGAGCCCGCTTGGAATTTAGTGATGGCATTGCCTATTTTTGTGATCCGTTACAACTGAACTATGCAATTTGCCCTATATCACAAAGAAAGATGCCTCTATGGGATGATCAGCTGTGTTTTTCTTGAAAAATGAACATGTAGTTTACTCAGTCCAATTTTCGAAATATCCTCTACCACAAAGAGCATTGACAATTTAACACAAATGTTAATGACAAGGTTATCAAGTCAAAAAGTTGTCCAACCAGTCGATCTGAGCAAGCAATTTTCCATTCTTTCGGGTTTTTAAAAAACTCTTTTACTAATAACCTTTCTTCTTTTATAATAGGGTTGTCCAATCAGCTCCTGTTATTCCTCCTTTACGTAGCCACGTCATTCTCAACGTCTCGTTCTGCGAAAATCCATGAGATGCTGATGTCTTTTATCAACAGAAAATGCTATCATAAGTACATGTTTTAAAAGACGAACTTTTACCAACATTTTTGCCAAAACTCATTGCAATTATCAACTCAACTGAATAAATAAATCAATAAATGATTATTATATTCTGTTTCCTTTCTCTCCGACACCTTTTGATAGTTTCTCTCCAATCTTTGCAGTATTTAACACTATTTTCAACACCTGAGAGTTTTATTGATATGTTTGGTTTCAGCCTTTTGTTGACATTTGGGATCAAGCCAGGTATCACTGCTGGGTTTGTTTTTTTTTGTTTGTTTGTTTTTAAATTCTTTTGTCATGAATTCCGCTCGCTTTCAGTACAATTACTGAACGTGTCTAAAGCCGTATTTACTACATCTTCATCTTCATCAACCGAACCTTTTCATTACTCGCTAATCTGTGATAAACGTCATCGAATTTGTCTTTATTAACCGAACCTTTCATTACTCGCTGATCTGTGATAAATGTCATCGAATTTGTCTTGCTATTGAAATGTCTGAATACACTGACTTTTCCCAAACCTGCATGACCCCTGCGGAGGGCAAGAAATAACATGAACTGAAGTGGACGTGTCCAGAACCTTTGACAGCGCACTTATCGACATGTAGATGGTTAACATAAAAATCCCACGGCTAGTTGATAGAACTCGGGATGTTTTTCATGTTAAGTGATCTAATTCATACATATTGAAATGCACACCGATAGAAGTTAAAAAGAAATAGTCATAAACACTATCCCCTGTATCTGAGATGAAGAGTGAAAAGAGCCGCAAGTTTGCCCTTGCATACTTAAAGCACAGATCCGTTAGAAATTTGTTATACTTCTGTCAAATCCATGGCTTCTGGGCATCTGTTACCACAATATAAACCTACTTTAGGATGAAAACTATTTTCGCATAGGTCAATAAGTACATCCAGGGCAACATCAGTGGGTTGGGCTTTTTTTTAATTATTATTATTATTCACCTCTAGGTAATAGATCCACGTATGTAAAGTCAGTTGTTGTTGTTCTTTTCTAAATTAATGATAGTGCTTTTTTGAGAATACTGACGCTATTATCAACTTCAAAGAAGAACAAGTGTGGTGATTCCTCTGGAGGTATGAAAACGCAAACATAGAGAACATCTTTTGGTGGACTACAAAGAGTTTTAGAAATCGTAAACATAATTACATTGTTGTAATCAATATGTGCTTACGGAAATAATTCAAATATTCTTTTTTTTTTTTTTGCTTTCTGACAAGACGAATTATTCCCCCCCCCCCCCCCCCTTCACCCCAGCCCGCCATTCCTCCCCCTACTCGGCAGTCTTTCTGGCATGTTGAATCGTATTAAATGTTTACAAAACGTTTTATTTTTATTAACCGCAACTTTTTAGAACTTTTCATAAACGTTTCCAACAAGCCATAATCAAAGGAAACAACATACGGAGAGAAAAAAAGGTCACAAGCCTTGAACAATAATCCTTTCGAGCCCAATTACAAATAAACACAGAAAATCTGATGCAAACTAAAATTATTTTATACATTTTACAGATGAGGGACTTTCAATAAAGATCTTCAGACGTCAAAAATAAAATACATAATAAGTTTATAAGACCCAACCCCTCCAGTGGATATTGGCGTAAGTATGGCCATGTAAACAAACCAGAGAGAGAGAGGGAGGGGAGGGAGAGAGAGAGAGAGAGAGAGAGAGAGAGAGAGAGAGAGAGAGAGAGAGAGAGAGAGAGAGAGAGAGAGAGAGAGAGAAAGAGAGAGAGAGAGAGGTAACAGCAGTTCAGAAACAGAGAACGTGGCAGGTGGTAAGGGAAATGCTTTCAGGTTTGGACGATTCTGAAAAAAAGTATATCATCCGTTCGCGTGTTCCATTTTTCTTTCCGGAGACCTTGGATATATTCAAAA
>CM031616.1:42546880-42549380 GCA_018398815.1 Conus ventricosus | reverse complement strand
AAAGATTACTTGGCTCAGGAAACTCAAAAACGCCAATCAGATATAGAAAAGAAAATGCCTACAGTTGTACCCTTGTTTAAGTCATTTGAAAAAATTATGGATGTAGTTTTGTAAATATGAAGAATGATGATCTTCCTTGGATACACACTTTTTAAAGGCTTATGAACATCTCTGCGATAAAACGGAATCAGAGACGTCATGTAAAACAGTGATAGAACCAAAAATATTTGACAGAAATATTCTTGTGGATGGTAAAGTTATAACAAATATCAAGATGAGCGAAAATGAGTTACGTCGTATATCTCACTTCCTTTGAGAGAACGGAGATTTTTAAAAGAAAAAAAAAGTACGGCTTGAGACTGAACTTCGTTACTTTTTAAAAATACTTATCAACAATTCAAGATTTTTTAATAGTGGCTTCAAAATGGAGCGACTGCTGGGCGGAATGTGAAAAAAAGAAGAAGAAAAAAACAGAATTACCGGGCCGTAAAACGAAGGAACCACCAAATTACGAAACAAACAACGCGTTTTGATCTATTGGGTCTCCTTCCTGCAGGAAAAACAGCATTCCGTTTTGATCTATTGGGTCTCCTTCCTGCAGGAAAAACAGCATTCCGTTTTGATCTATTGGGTCTCCTTCCTGCAGGAAAAACAGCATTCCAAATGATTAACTCGAAGGACAGACAGTCACTTATCTCTTCTAAGTCTTTTCTCATCCAAATGAAGAAGTGACTGTCTCTTCGTCCTTTGTTTTCATTGTTTTGAGTGCTATTTGTCCTGCCTGAATAAGACGCAAATAGGTCGAAACACTTTGCAGTTGTTTTGTAATTTGTTTAGTGTTTCGTTTGGCGGCCCAGTAATTCTGTTTTGGCTCTTGTTTACAACGATGGTTGGTGTGGAGATTAAAAACGCCCCTTTTCTATAGCAGTTACCACCTGCTTAAAAAGTCATATGCTCTGTACAAAAGGGCGCGGAACCTTATTGTGATAGGTTAACTTGCAATGAGAGTAACTTAAACTGTTGTTCAAAGTGGAAAACACACACACACACACACACACACACACACACACACACACACACGCGTAACCTTCACACCACAATTCATTTATACAATAACGACAACAAAATATATAAAAATCAAATTAAACAAAATATCATGAAACAAAATGAAATAAAATAAAACTAAATGAAATTAGACACATCAAACTTAAATGGCTCCGGATTCGAATTGTCCAGAAAATACTGACCACTAACGTGCTTTGAAAACAAATGAAAGTAGTGGATAATCATCGCTGCATTTCTCGTAAAGAAAAGGGATAAATCGACCATTTTCTGGGGACATGTCAGCATATGAGAACTCGCCGATCAGGCTTTCTTCAAAATCTATTAAGCGAGAAATGTAAATTGCCTTTCGAAATGAATTTCTGTGAAAACCCTTATTTGGACCAGCTGCTGGAATCAAAACGGATACATTACGTGTGTTCATTTTACTGTTGGAAAATATACATTTACATATGTAAAATCTGTAAAGCCGTCCTCTTTTCATGTCTTTTCTCAGTGATCTGAAACACGGATACAAAACAGAAGACCGCAACGCAAAACCAATAGATGAAATTAAAAAATGCTAATTGAATGGTTTCCTTACGCGGGACTCCTCGATGCAGTTTGTTGACATCACGAGGACGGATGTATTGTTATTGTTTCTAGCAGTGCTTGGTTTTCGTACTTCTCTCTTTTTTTCTTTAAGTCTTTATCATCGTGCTTTCACGGTTGTCACAGATGCCGATAACTGTGGCGTTGCAAAGATATTGATATCGGTAAGGAGTGGAAGGTGATTTGTTTGCAATTAAATAAGATGTTTATAGTGATGGCGTTTATTTCAACTAGAAAAGGAATACAGTCCAAAACATTTAGAAAACAAACACACAAACAAACTGGAAACGACAAAAATAAACTGACAGCAATGTCTCAAGTTTAATCATTATAAATGAACTGCTTAACATCTGATTAATTTTTTTCATGTATATTATTTCCTTTGTTTCTAAGGACATGGTTCAGAGATGATATGAGGGTGGTTCAGAGATGATATGAGGTGGTTCAGAGATGATATGAGGGTGGTTCAGAGATGATATGAGGGTGTTTTTCGTTTCCCGGACAAGACTACAAATGATGGCTCATTCCCTGCGTTGTTGTCTTTTTTTCTTTCCTATTCTCCTTACATTCCACCTTACTTGTATACGCTCTCTCTCTCTCTCTCTCTCTCTCTCTCTCTCTCTCTCTCTCTCTCTCTCTCTCTCTCTCTCTTGGTAGTGGTGGTGGTGGTGGTGTGGTGGTGGTGGTGGTGGTGGTGGTGGGTGTGTGTGTGTGTGTGTGTGTGTGTGTGTGTGTGTGTGTGTGTGTGTGTGTGTGTGTGTGCGTGCGTGTGCGTGTGTACGTGCGTGCGTGCAAGCATGCGTACGTGGTGCGCACTTGAGAGTTAGTATCTGTATTCTTACTTTTG
>CM031616.1:42529380-42539380 GCA_018398815.1 Conus ventricosus | reverse complement strand
TCAAACTAATGAGCGTTCACTGCATTAGGTGTTTACATCAAACAAACAAACAAAACAAAACCGTTTTGGAGTGTAAACAAACAAACAAGCTCAGCGATTGAAGTCGCGTTTGAAAGGAAGAAATGTAATCTAATCCAGACTTAAACAGTCAAAAGAATTTCTTCGGCAGTTAAAATGTCATGTTCACCACTCAGAACGTCATGTTCTGTGATTATATTCAATTGTTATAGTCTGCATTTCAAAATGACCTGAAAAACAGGATGTAAGAAAGGCGTACTTCTGCAGCCTAGAGATCATGCTGTGCAGTCATAACATCCAGTTCTTGTTTTACAGGCACAGTGTCTGTTTCTACAGTTTAGACTTAATGGTCTACCTCCAAAGCGTCGGGGTCTGCAGCCTGGGAGTCATGTTCTACTGGCACGTGTCGAGTTCTACAGCCTAAAGACTGCATTCTACTGGAGCAGCATCAAGGTGTGCAGCTACAGCCGCAACGTCAAGTTCCGTGGCATAAAGGTCATGTTGCACATGTTGTACAGGCACCATATCGAGTTCTACAGCCTTAGAGTCGTGTTCTAGACCCACAACGTCGAGTTCTACAACCCAAAGGTCGTATTCTACGGCCACAATCTTATTTTCAGTTCTACAGCCTAAATGTCATGTTGTACAGACACAATTCTATTTTCAGTTCTACAGCCTAAATGTTATATTCTAGACCCAAAACGTCGAGTTCTACTCCCTAAAGGTCATATTCTACATCCAAATCGCGAGTTCTACAGCCTAAAGACCATGGTCTACGGCTAAAACGCAGAGTTCTACACCCTGGAAGTCATTACATTCAAAACGCCAAGTTGTACAGACGCTCTATAGGCATACTGTCGAGTTCTGCATTCTAGGGTCATGTTCGTCGGGGAAAACATCAAGTTCTACAGCCTAAAGTCACGTTTTTACACCAACATGGTCGAGTTCCATACCCAGTAAGTGATTTCTACAGCTAATACGTCGAGTGCTACAACCTAAAGATCATGCATGTTCTATAGCCAAAATGCAGACTTCTTCAGCCTTAAGGGCATTTTTTTAAAAGTCGAGTTATTCAGCTTAAACATCATGTTCTACAACAAAAACGTCGACTTTCACAGTCTATAGGGCATATTATCTACTTTTTAAAAAAAAATTCGAGTTCTATAGTCATGTTCTACAGCCAAAACATCGGGTTAAAGCCTAAAGATCATGTTCTACATCTAAAACATCGAGCTCTACAGCCCAAAGGTCAAGGTCCACAGACACAATGTCGAGTCTACAGTCTGCAAGTCATGTTCAATCGCCAAACTGTCGAGTTCCACAGTCTAAGCATCAAAACGTCGGGTTCTATAGCAGAAAGGTCATGCTCCATAAACAAAATGTCGAGTTCTAAAGCCTAAAGATAATCCTCCACAGTCAAAATGTCTATTTCTACAGCTTAAACGTCATGCTGTACAGCCACAATGTCGTGTTTCACAGCATAGTCAAGTCCTCCAGCCACAACCCCATGTTCTACAGCCAGAGCAGAGCCCTGGATTTACAGCACGTAGGTAATAGTCTACAGTTCCAACGTCCAATTCTACGGGTTAAAGACGTGTTCAACAGCCTAAACATCGAATTCTACAGCCTAAAGGCCTTGTTCCACAGCCAGAGCCTTATGTTTTACAGCACATAGGTAATAGTCTACCGTTCCAACATCCAATTCCAGGGCCTAAAGATCGTGTTCAACAGCCTAAACACCCAATTACACAGCCTAAAGGTTATGTTCAACAGCCACAATGTCGAGTGTTCTACGGCCTACATGTCATATTCTACGCCGAAAGGTCATGTTCTACTGCCTAAATGTAACGGTCTGTAGCCAAAATGCCGAATTCTGCAGCCTAAAGGTCATGATCTACAGCCACAAGGTCGTGTTCTACAGCATTGTCACGAGGCCCATGACGATTGGCCCATCTTGGCTGGTAGAATTATTCATTTATTTATTGTCGTTGTTGTTGTCGTGTATCAGTCCCTTAATGTGGCCTGTGGTGTGGTTGCACCTTAATGTAGTTCAGCTCAGGTTAGGTTTACTTTCTCTCTCTCTCTCTCTAATTTCACTGCCCGTGCAATTGATCCTGCAGGTTCACGGGTGGCTGGTACCTTTCTCTTGAACTGGCTGTCTCTATCGGCCTCTCACCTGTCTTTTTACCTGCCGAACGTGCAGCATTCCTCTTAGCTTGAGGTATTCTCACTCTGTGACGTAGGGTGGCATTTTGGCTGCCATCAGTTAGGGAGGTTTGCTCTTCACTCGAGCGGAAGATGTCCCTGGGAGCGCCCGCTCCGGTTTTGGTTCTCTACCACATCGCCGAAGGTACGATCGGTACCTTCATCCCTGCAGTCGGCCTGTAGGGGAGGGACGTCACGTCATCTTTTCCGCATCTGCTCTGCTGGTCCTCTCGACTGGACAGAGGGCAGAGAGTCGCTTGACCCGCCACCTTCTTGGGTCACCACGGGTAAGCATCAGTTTCGTGGTTTTTTTTTTTTTTTGTTTTTGTTAGCCGGCTAGTTCTTCTCTTTTGCGCAATTTCCTTTTGGTTTCAAAATTATAAAAGAAATATTGTTTGAGACCATTTTTCTCTGGCCATTCAAAATTATATCCAAAATTCTTTCTCCTTTCAAATGCATCTGTGATGCGGTAGTCGGTGGGGATGGGGGAGAAACCTGGTGATTTAGGGTTGGGACTTGCTTGGTCTCGCTCGTCCTCCCTGTCACAATCGCCGGTCTCTTATTCTTCGGCCACCGTCTGTTCGTGTTTGCAAGGGGAACGAGTGTTTTGTGTTTGCGAGCGTGCGTACGCGTGATTAGTCATTTGGATGCGTGGTTGGAGAATTGTTATTTTTGAAATGTTACTATAAAATGTGGGGATAATCGTGCCATTGAATTATGATTATTTGCAGTTGTGGTGGCAGTTATAAAGCAATGGTTGCTGTATTAGTTCAGTTCCTAAGAAAGGAAAATGTTGAACGTGAGTGAGGGAAGGATGAAGATATAAATTGCTATTCGTTTGTTTAGCCTGTTAATGTAATCTCTTACCTGCTTCGTGTGAGGAGACCTTTAGCGAACATTCCTCATTTGGTTTGTTTACTGTGTTATGCTCAGGTCTGTGTTGAGCTGGTGTTACTAATGTATTCAGCAAACACCTCCCCTCGCCCACCATGCGAGTGGCTGTTAGGATTAAGCAGCAAATTTCAGACCGTACTGACTGCGGGGTTCTAGTACCCTTCTTTCCTTCCAGTTCCTTCCGTTTTCTCTCCTCCCGGGGGCTTCACCCGAAGCTTGCTCTGTTGGGGCCGCGCCAGTGTGAGGAGCACGTGGACCTTGCTGGATGGTCCTAACCCCTGTCCGGGACCTTCAGCGACAACGCCTCGTCCCACGGGATGCGTTCTCCACTGTCCTCGGACTTCCTACAGCTCATGTGACCAGTGTGGTTAGCTCTGTGTCGTGCAATTTGGGGGGGGGGTGTGTGTGTCAAGGGTGTCGGCATTGAAAGACTCTGTTCAAGAACAGACCCGGTTTGGGGCACCTGATTCGACACGGTACTCTCAGAGGACTTTGGAGAGACAGGGGTGAGGGGGAGCCACATGAAGCACAAAAGGAACGTGTGTTGGAAACGCGTATTTATGATTATGGTTATGTTGTGTGCGGTGAAATGCTTGTTTGTGACTATGTGTATGTTGTGTGTGTTGAAATGCTTAATTGTGATTGTGCATGTTGTGTGTGTTGGAATGCTTATTTGTGACTATGTGTGTGTTGGTGTGAATAAATGGTGTATTGTATTGTAATCTTTCTTGTGTGGTCTCTTGCGGGGCGTGTGAGGTCAGTCACTCCCTTCACCCCCATCTAGACCGATCCTGTCAGGGCAGACCTCCAGGGGTCGGTCGTGACAAGCATAAAGATAACTGTCTACAGCCACAACGTCGTATTTTACAACCTGAACATCATGGTCTGCAGCCACAACGTCGTGTTCTGCAACCTGAACGTCACGGTCTACAGCCACAACGTCGTGTTCTACAATCTGAACGTCATGGTCTACAGCCACAACGTCGTGTTCTGCAACCTGAACGTCATGGTCTACAGCCACAACGTCGTGTTCTACAGCCTGAACGTCATGGTCTACAGCCACAACGTCGTGTTCTACAATCTGAACGTCATGGTCTACAGCCACAACGTCGTGTTCTGCAACCTGAACGTCATGATCTACAGCCACAACGTCGTGTTCTACAGCCTGAACGTCATGGTCTACAGCCACAGCGTCGTGTTCTACAATCTGAACGTCATGGTCTACAGCCACAACGTCGTGTTCTGCAACCTGAACGTCATGGTCTACAGCCACAACGTCGTGTTCTGCAACCTGAACGTCATGGTCTACAGCCAGAACGTCGTTTTCTACAATCTGAACGTCATGGTCTACAGCCACGACGTCGTGTTCTACAGCCTGAACGTAATGGTCTACAGCCACAACGTCGTGTTCTGCAACCTGAACGTCATGGTCTACAGCCACAACGTCGTGTTCTACAATCTGAACGTCATGGTCTACAGCCACAACGTCGTGTTCTACAGCCTGAACGAAATGGTCTACAGCCACAACGTCGTGTTCTACAGCCTGAACGTCATGGTCTACATTCTCAACGTCGCGTGATACAACTTGAACGTCATGGTCTACAGCCACAACGTCGTGTTCTACAGCCTGAACGTCATGGTCTGCAGCCACAACGTCGTGTTCTACAGCCTGAACGTCATGGTCTACAGCCACAACGTCGTGTTCTACAGCCTGAACGTCATGGTCTACAGCCACAACGTCGTGTTCTACAGCCTGAACGTCATGGTCTACAGCCACAACGTCGTGTTCTACAGCCTGAACGTCATGGTCTACAGCCACAACGTATCGTGTTCTACAGCCTGAACGTCATGGTCTACAGCCACAACGTCGTGTTCTACAGCCTGAACGTCATGGTCTACAGCCACAATGGCGAGTTCTGCATCTAATGGTCATGTTTGACAGGCAAAACCAAAACATCGAGGTCTACAGCCTAAAGGCTTTGTTCTACAGCCAAAACATAAAGTTCTACGGCCTAAAGTCTTAGTCATACAGCAACAACATGAAGCTCAATAGCTTGTAAGTCATGCTCTACTGGCAAAATGTCGAGTTCCACAGTTTAAGGGTCACGTCATATAGTCAATATATGTCGGATTTTACAACCTAAAGATCGTGATCTACAATCAAAATATTGACTTCAACAGCCTAAACAGCATTTGAACGTTTAAAACCTCGAGGTCTTCAGCTTAAATGCCATGTTCTACGAGCAAGACGTCGAGGTCTACAGCCGAAAGGTCATGTTCTACAACCAAAACGTCGAGTTCTACAGCCAAAGGTCACATTCCACAGGCAAAAGTTCTACGCCCTAACGGTCATATTCAACAGCCAAATCGTTCAGTTCTGCAGCCTAAAGATTTTGTTTGACAGCCAAAACGTCGAGTTATACAACGTAAACGTCATGGTCTCCAGTTATAACGCCTAGTTCTACACCCCAAAGATCTTATTCTTCAGCAAAACATCGATTTTTCGACTTATAGACCATGTTCTACAGTCTGAATGTCGAGTTCTACGCCCAATAGGTCAAGATCCACAGGCACATTGTCGAGTTGTTCTGCATTGTAAAGGTCATGGTCTGTAGCCCCAACGTCCAGTTCCACAACCTAAAGTCATATTTTTACAAAGAGAACCTCGAGTTTCATAGCATTTAAGTCATGTTATGTTCTTATGTCAATACATTGAGTTCTCCAGCCTACAGATCATGTTCCACAACCAAATTGTCGATTTCTTCAGCCTGAAGGTAATATTTCTACAACCAAAACGTCAAGTCCTGCAGCCGAAAGATCATTTTCTACTGTCTAAAACGTCGAGTTCTACAGCGTCAGGATCATGCTGTACTACCAAAACGTCGCCTTTCTACAGCCTGAAGATCATGTTCTACAGAAAAAAAACGTCTAGCTCTACAGTCTAAAGGTATAGTCTATAGCCACAGCATCGAGTTTCATGGGCTAAGAGTCAAGGTCCATAGTCAAAACGTTGAGTTTTACTCCCTACACGTCATCTTCCATAGCGAAATAATCGGGTTCTGTAGCCAAAAGGCATAGTCAACATGCACAACAAGAGTTCTACAGCTTAAAAGTCATGTTCTGTTGGCAATTCGTGCAGTTCTGTATCCTACCGGCCATGTTCGACAGGCATAACATCGAGTGCTACAACCGAAAGGTCATGGTCTACCGGCACCATGTCCAGATTTACAGCCTAAAGTCATATTTCAAAAGCAACGAAGTCGAGATCCATAGCCTATAAATCATGTTTTACTAACAAAAGGTCAAGTTCTACTGCCAAAAACGGCGAGTTCTACGGCGTAAAGGTCATGTTGTAGTGCAGAAAACGTTGAGTTCTACAGCCTTAACGCTATGTTTAACATCCAAAATCTCCAGTTCTACAATGCAAAGATCAAGCTCTACAACCAAAATGTCCATTTCTGCAGCTAAACGGCATGTTTAATATCCAATATGTTGATGTCTACAGGGTCAAGATCATGTTCTCTAGGCAAAACGTCGATTTCTGTGGTATGTTTAGTATCCAAAATGTCGATGTCTACAAGGTCAAATCCTGTTCTACAAGCAAAACAAGGTAAAGGCAATGTTCTACGACCAAAACGTTGAGTTCTACGGCCCACACGGCACGATTGATATCTTAAATGTAGAGTTCTTCATACTAAAGGTCATGTTCTACAGGCAAAACGTCTAGCTCAACAACCTAAAGGTATAGTCTATAGCCACAACTTCGAGTTTTGTAGCCTAAACGTCAATGTCCACAGATACATCAAGTTCTACAGCCTACATATCATCTTTCGTAGCCAAAATATCGAGTTCTACAGCCAAAACATAGTCTACATGCACGATGTCGAGTGACATGAGTTCTACTGCCTAAAAGTCGTGTTCTATTAGCACATGGTCGAATGTTGCATCCTAAAGGTCATGTTCGACAGGCAAAACATCGAGTTCTACAGCCGGAGCAAATTCTACAGCCTTAAGTCATATTTTTACAGCAACAACGTCGAGTTCCTTAGTCCATCAGTCATGTTCTACAGACAAAACGCCGAGTTCTACAGTCGGAAACGTCATGTCCTATGGCCTGGTGAGTTCTACAATCTACAGATCAAGTTCTGCAACCTAGATGGCATGTTTAACATCCAAAACGTCGAGTTATTCTGCCTAAAGGTATTATGCTCTACAACCAAAACGTATTTTCACCTTAAATTTATGCGTGTGTTACGAGTGTGAAAGTATTCGCTTCTAGTTTCCATTTCTTAAGATCGATACAAAACATCAAATGGAATTTTTTGAAGCCTTCTCTAAATTCTGAAAGCAACTTCATGTCATCAACATATATCACACTAAAAGTCGAAAATGAGCAGACAAGTCGCTTCTTTTTTTAAATTCAATTTAAGGACCGATCGTTTGGCGACCCTCTTCAAGTAAAAAGATTTCCAGATCATTTCAGTATAACAAACATGACAACTGAGATGCAATTTCCTCTTGTGAGACACCTCTGTGCCCACTCAAACACTTCGATTTGCTACCATTGATACATGCACATGAGTTAATGGGCTGATTCAAGTTGACATTTCTTGTCAAGATTCTTCCATTTAATTTGATTTTTAAAATAATCAAAAGCTTTTCTGTAATCATCAAATATGCGGATTTTTTTTGTCGTTGTTATCGTAAGAAATAGTGCAACAATGCCTTGAGCATAAAAGTAAAACATGATCAGATTGTGGAATATTTTGTCGAAAACATGCCGGGTTTTCAGAAAATAACCTATCAATTCTGTCCACTTTATTCCCATGTCCTTCCTATACTGGCAGAATAACACCTTCAGTCCATTCGCCTGGTATGTTTCCAGTGTTAAGATTTTGTTCAACAATTTGCCAACTATAGCTGATAAATTGGGAACACATTTTCTTTTCAGATACTCGTTGCATGTTAAATTGTCGCCTCTCCTTTCATCGTTCTTAAACTGATTGCATGCTTTATTTCCTGAATAGTTGTGTTTGTATTTAAAACGTCTATATTCATATCCGGAAGCACATTATGTTAACTTCCATCCATTGAGTAGTCTTATCCATTTTCATTTAACTTTTGTGAATGACCAAACAAAGTCTCTGAATCTAAATCTCTAAATGCTACTTTCCAGAATTAAACCTAAGGTGTCTCCAATAATTCTCCTAGCTTCTTTAACTCCGTTTGTGAGTTTGTGAGTAGATCTTGAAAAGTCCTTTATTCATTGCTGTTGAGTGCGCCAGCCAGACTGTTGATATCGATGTACAATGCAACCTTTTTGAACAGGTGTATTTTATCATTATCCCATTTTTAAACTCCAGTTGAATACTGTCTTATGACAGCTTTGACAGTGTTTTGCGTTGCTCCTTTTTGGATTGATATTATCCATATCTACTTCACTCAAAGCTACTGAACCCGATGGTACTGGGCACTTCATATCAGACAATAAGGCAACAAAGCTATCAACATGCAAATCACACACAAAGTTCGATAACAGACATGACCCAATTATATCATCGATAGGGGAACAGTTATTACTGCTACAAGCAGTGTCACTGTCGCTTCTAGCCCTAGACAATACATCATTGTTCCCGTGTTGTCCTTAAACCAAGACAATACATCACCGTTTCATTGTTGTCTTTCCTTGACATTGTATCATTGTTTCAGTGTTGTCCTTAAACCAAGACAATACATCACTGTTTCATTGTTGTCTTTACCCTTGACATTGTATCATTGTTTCAGTGTTGTCCTTAAACCAAGACAATACATCACTGTTTCATTGTTGTCTTTCCTTGACATTGTATCATTGTTTCAGTGTTGTCCTTAAACCAAGACAATACATCACTGTTTCATTGTTGTCTTTACCCTTGACATTGTATCATCGTTTCAATGTTATCCTCGTTTTATACAATAAATTACTGTTTCAACGTTATCCTTACACTAGACAACAGATCACTGTTACAATGTTATCCTTACCCCAGACAACACATGACTGTTTCAATGTTACCTTCACACTTGATAATACACCAGGATTAAGTTGCCTTATCTTTAAAAACAAACAAACAAACAAACCCGTTTTTCGAAAGTTATGTATTTATTTATATGGCTCAAAAACACCCTTGATAAAGACTTCAAACTACTCCAGACTATGTGCTCCGAATTCCTTAAGAGGAAAAAAACCGAAAAGACTAAGAGAAAGTGTGCAGTTTTATAATGGAAGTATAGAATTACCAAATATACGAGCTTTCTTACAAGCATTAAGATGTCATTGCTAATCTATAAAAACACAAAAAGGAATGACACGTTGTCCTAAGGTATATAGTCTCCTGTACCCTTGCTCAACGAAATTCTTAAATAGTAAATGCAACCAGAAATGGAAGGATGCGTTTTAAATCTTATGATGTCTTCCATGCTAATACTGGTTTAGACAGCGATAGAGGGCAACTGGGCCACTCTTTCATAAACAACAAATTAAAAACTAATAACTCTTATTTTCACTTAAAACTTGAAAATACTTTTTTTTCAGGACGATGACATATCAGATGAAAGTAAGAAATTTTAAGCTGTGAAATGTTTTCAAGAAACTTAGGAATTCGGGTAAATTGCCTAAATCACCTTAGCTGTATACAAGCTGCAAAAGTCTATGCCAAGAAAAAAACACAACATTTGAAAGTAGCTTGAAAAATACAAATAGTATGGAATTAGAAATCATAGTAAGTGTAAGTAAAGTATCAAAGATTTACTGTGAAATAACACCACACAAAATTGAAATATTTACCTTCAAACCATTCATTAAGTGTGAAAATAAGTTAAAAGCCTCAGCTGACTGGAAAATTGTCTA
>CM031616.1:42511880-42514380 GCA_018398815.1 Conus ventricosus | reverse complement strand
CTCTCTCTCTCTCTTATCACACCTATTTCATCACCCCACACAACACACTACAAAGTCTGTCAGGCACTCACGCACGTTCCCGTCGATCGGATCCTGGTTTCCCTGAAAATCCCTGGGCCTGTTTTTTTTTTCACTATGTAGTCTGGCCACTTCCTTGTCGCTATCGCGCGTGCTGCAGTCGGCAGCCAATCAGGCAGCACAGAGAGAAAGTCGATCAACTGCAGTGGTGGGGCCCCGCGTGCCCCGTTCCGTGTCACAGCCAAGTCATGGAGGAGAGAGGGAGGGTGCAGGGGGCGGCGGAGGGAGGTTCCTGTCGTTATTAAATACAAAACACGCAAACTCTCTCTCTCTCTCTCTCACATGCACACACACACACACTTTCGCGCGCGCGCACTCACGCACACACACACACACACACACACACACACACATACCCGCGCACGCACACACACACACACAAAGAAATAAATGCACCAGCGCACCAAGCTTGCACACTAATACACATGTTAACTTGGGTACATGTTAGGCAGATTATATCCCGACGCCACACGTATTGTAAAATTACCGATAGTCAGATCGTTTACAAATTCAAAGGTATGAAGTAAGGAGCACCCCACACACACACACACACGCCCCCCCCCCCCCCCCCCCCCCACACACACACACACACGCCCACACATCTTGAATGGCATACCTTTGAAAAAACGATGTCACACGCTATTTCATTTCGCGTACCTTATGAGTACTTAAAAGTGAACACTTTTTTAAACTGGCCTAACGACGATTGAATATAAAAGCATTTAACACTCAATAACCAAAGTGCAATTTTTTCAGTTTATTTCTAAAATCTTTTTTCTGGCGTAAAACCGAAAATCAACAAATGACTGCACGAAAAACAGCCTTTAAAAAAAAAAAAAAATGTAAATCTGGTTCCTCTGACCTAAGTTCTTCACGACGCCAAAGTGTCAAAATTTTCTTTTTTCCCCATAAAGAAATTTAAAAAATTCCAGATTTTTTTTAACGTCCTACGGCACTGAAGTATATAACTAAACTCGCTTGGATGGGGAAACAAGAAAACAATACACACGCGCGCGCGCGCACACACGCACACACACACACACACACACACACACACACCTCCAGACATTTCAATATGCAAGACAAAAATATTGATAGCCGTCATCCCTTTGTCCCCTTCCTCTAAAATAAAATAAGCAAACGAACTGTACACTCACCAGGCCTCCACACACCTGACACACACCATTCCATGTATACACACACACACACGCATGCATGCATGTATACACACACACACACACACACGCGCGCGCGCACGCATGCACAAAGAGAGAGAGAGAGAAGAGAGAGAGAGAGAGAGAGAGAGAGAGAGAGAGAGAGAAGCAAGGGGAACAATTGAAGGTGGTAACATAATGAAGTTAAACAAAGTCCAGGAAGACTGGTGGAGGTAGACAGGGGAATCCCCTCCTGTTCCTTCCCTCTTGGTTGACCGTGATGTGTGTGGGGGTGTACTGTACTGGGTGCGCCCAAAGAGTGGACCAGGTGACAGTACAACATGTCGCCCCTGGGACAAAAATGTCACTCCACACAAGAATGTCCTCCGGTACGACATTTTGTCCCTATGCTGCGGAACGTACCATCTTCCTCAAATGACGTTCGATCTGTACCGGTACGTCACGTATTCCCCTCTACTGCGGAACAAATAGTCGTCACGTATGACTGTTCACTTTTGGTCGTGGTCAACCGGGTCACTCGCACTGTGATTCGAGTATTAGGTGTTCACCCCAAAAGCTCCTATACATAATAGGGTGGATAAGTATGCCTCAATGATGATCACCAGCGGATTTAGTTTCAGCTTCCTCCAAAACACGGTGATAATTGTGGTTTTAAAACTGGCCACAAGTGGGTGAAAGGTTAGTACACGCTCGTATAGGCACGGACCACCCGCTAAAGAAAATAGCACAACAACAAAATAAATAAATAAAATTTAGAAAAAACAACAACAAACACACACAGGACAAACGTAGGACTTAAGCAATGTTATACATCATCGTGAGCGCCATGGTCGTCCGGTGAAGAGGTCGCCTTTTTTTTTTTTTTTTAAACATAAGAATCCAGGTACAGTCAAGTATGTCAAAGGCTAAATTTGTTCTTACACCGGCACCACCGGAACGCATCACTGGCATCGTTGAAACTAACACCGGCGATGGCAATACGATATGCGAGTTTAATTACCATCATCTCCACACCCGACCCTTTACACCTGTATCACGCACGCACGCTCGCGCGCGCACACACACACACTCACTCACACACAAAGTGACAAGTCAAACCGGACTCAGTGCTATGTATTTACATTCGGCAACAATTCGTTCCACAGAAGACATCAAAACATGACCTGCCGGTGCAGAATGTCACCCCGGGTCTCAGCGCGACCTTCTGTTCCTGGGTGACAATGTTTGCTGCAATGTTGGTGCGCAAC
>CM031616.1:42466880-42509380 GCA_018398815.1 Conus ventricosus | reverse complement strand
TCTCTCTCTCTCTCTCTCTCTCTCTCTCCTCTCTCTCTCTCTCTCTCTCTCTCTCTCTCTCTCTCATATACATAGGCCATAGGGGAGTGCGGCATATTCAAACAATTCAAGACAAAGAAAAATGTACTAAATGATACCATACACAATAACAACAACAAAAATCAAGCTGTGCTAAGAACATAATACATCTCTTATATCATACGCATGATAACGAAAAAGACTAACATTTTTCACTACATTTTCATTGGTAGAAGCCATCAGCATACACAAACGGAAGAGACAGGGCTGCTTATAATATTTTTCTGGAATAAACTTCTAATACTCTGAATAGCTGGGCGTACTAAAACAAAATGTACTTCGTCTTCCTTCGATTTTCTGCACAGTGGACATATTAAATCATGATCAGTATGAGCCCTGTGTCTTAGGTAATGAACTCTTATTTCTGATACTCCAAATCGGAATGTAGACGTGATCTGTTTCAAAGATCGACTTAATTTAAGGGTTATGTATGGCTTAACAGAATGAGATATCCCATTCAACAAAAAGTACACTTCAAAACGTTCACTGGTTTGGATATGGTGTTGCCAGTTCTGCAAGCTACAATCAATCAGTCTTTGTCTGAAGCTACGAATAAACATTTGAACATTTCCTACTCCCTGATTAACCCAAACATGACCATAACCAAATTTAAACAAGCATAACTTTACATTGGTTGCCCAGTTATGTTTACCTTTAGCATCAAGATGCAACAGTGTCAAATATGCTTTGCGTGGCAGCCTGTTTTCTTCCATGCTGATTAGTCTCAACCAATACTTTACACATCGAAGAACCGAATTGACTGTAATCGGATATCCGTTTGTTTCGCCATAAACTAAGTCATTTGGTGTACGCCTGTGTACACCAAGAAAACGTTTCAAAGCACACAAATGAACCTTTTCACAATGTTCAGCAGCTTTTTCCAAACCCCACAATTCTGCCCCATACTGAACAATAGGCTGTATTTTGGCATCAAAATTTTTTTAGGAGTATTTCCAAGATATTTTTAAGCAGATACAATTTCTGCATGATACTTAACAAAGCGTTCTTTCCACGACTGGCTAAATCTCTACATGCACCTGTAAAACTCAGTTTTGTCGAAAAATATATACCAAGATACTTATAGACATTTACAACAGGCATTATAACTCCATTATAGGTCCATCGTTCTCCAGCTGCTAAATACCCTCCCTTTCTGAAAACAATGATATTACTTTTATCTAAATTAACACGCAGATCCAGATTGAAAGCTGCGTTTTGCAAACTGTTTAGCTGGGTCTGTAGTCCAACGATAGTTTCAGACATTAAAACAATGTCGTCAGCTAACAGTAAGATGAACAATTCAAAAGTGTCAGGTTGAAAACATGCTCCATGTCTTCCTTTCCTTACGACTTCCGCAGCCCTGATGTGGCCCTTTGCGGTCGGCTGGGCTATAAGCAACATTATCTTATCTTATCCTATCCTTACGACTTCCAGAGCTATTTCATTTATAAATAAAGAAAATAATACAGGGCTACATACATCACCCTGTTTAACACAAACAGTGCAGTTAATAACATCCGACAATCTGTTTCCAGTTTTAATTCTAGCTTTCACGTCTTTGTACATGCTCTGGATACATTTAAACAGTTTTCTTCGTATCCCATTCTTGAGTAAAATTGGCCAAAGTAAGTTACGATTTACTGCATCAAAGGCTTTTCATTTCATTTCATTTCTCTCTCTCTAACACAGACACACAGACACGCGCGCGCGTTCGCCCACACACACGCGCGCGCGCGCCCGCACACACACACTGCATGATACATAATATTCCCACAAAGCGATCAGTTACCAAAAGTCGTATCCGTAGCTTTGTCGGTCAAAGTCAAGAAGAAAGGGTGGACAGAAGATAAAGGAATACCGGATGTTTTCGGGAGTCATTGGTTTTGTTGGCCGGAGGAGGGTTTTTTTTTTTTATCTTTTTCTTTTTCTTCTTCCTTTTTTTTTTTTTATTTGTCACTCGGCCATCTCTGCCCAGCGCGTTCCTTTTGCACACACCATCTTCAGCCCTGCTTCAATGGCTCTCTGTCCGAAACGCGGACGCGATTGATGTCGGAGAAAGTTGGTTTTCTGTAAACTGGAGGCAGCTTTGTCAGGCACCATTTTGGAGTATAACCTGGACTATCAACTTCTTTTACGGATTCTCTGACTTTCCAAATTGTAGAAAGCATGTTCCCTCCGTTTAGTTCTGCGCCATCGAAATTAACGGTTATTTCTTTCAAATTACCTTCGTTTCCACGGCAGTTTCGCCCCGTGGTCCGGAGAGAGGTTAGTTCCCTTTGAGGCGAATCGCTTTCTACAGTCTGTACGTTTAATTTCCCGTCCAGTACCACGCCAACTGGATGCAGTGATAACCTTGCTAAAGCCGAGATCGAGCAGTCAATTGTGTTGTTAACTTTGGCTGATTGGGGGCGAGGACTGATTTAGGGACAAGGTATCCATACAGGTCGAAGTCCGTCTTTTTTTAATGCAGGTCAGGTCAAGTCGTTGGCAGAAGTCTTGGTTCCGGATGGGGGCTGTCGTCTTTCCTTCTCTTGTTCTGGTAGGCCTATCGTGTGAACTGGAGTTCACTCCGTGGCTTCGGTCGGGCCGATTGTGGGCATCGTTTTCTGTGGTGTGTGTGTGGTGTGTGGTGAGAAGTTTGTTTTACCCTGTAAAAAGAACGAAGATTTTGCTCTGATGACCGTGTTTCCATTCCTGCGTTCCTCCATCACCCGAGTGTCACAAACACACACGTTTCCTCCGTCGCAATGGCGCTTCCCTCTGTTTCCTCCGTCGCTAAGCGCTCCCCTCCGTTCCTCCTCGCTATGCGCTTCCCTCTGTTTCCTCCGTCGCTATGCGCTTCCCTCCGTTTCCTCCGTCGCTATGCGCTTCCCTCTGTTTCCTCCGTCGCTATGCGCTTCCCGCTGTTTCCTC
This sequence comes from Conus ventricosus, assembly GCA_018398815.1. Lineage (NCBI taxonomy): Eukaryota > Metazoa > Mollusca > Gastropoda > Neogastropoda > Conidae > Conus > Conus ventricosus. Next base: position 42,506,389 of record CM031616.1, on the reverse strand, counting down.
CGTCGCTATGCGCTTCCCTCCGTTTCCTCCGTCGCTATGCGCTTCCCTCTGTTTCCTCCGTCGCTATGCGCTTCCCTCTGTTTCCTCCGTCGCTATGCGCTTCCCTCCGTTTCCTCCGTCGCTATGCGCTTCCCTCTGTTTCCTCCGTCGCTATGCGCTTCCCTCTGTTTCCTCCGTCGCTATGCGCTTCCCTCTCCGTTTCCTCCATCGCTATGCGCTTCCCTCTGTTTCCTCCATCGCTATGCGCTTCCCTCCGTTTCCTCCATCGCTATGCGCTTCCCTCCGTTTCCTCCATCGCTATGCGCTTCCCTCTCCGTTTCCTCCATCGCTATGCGCTTCCCTCTCCGTTTCCTCCGTCGCTATGCGCTTCCCTCCGTTTCCTCCATCGCTATGCGCTTCCCTCCGTTTCCTCCATCGCTATGCGCTTCCCTCCGTTTCCTCCATCGCTATGCGCTTCCCTCCGTTTCCTCCATCGCTATGCGCTTCCTCTCCGTTTCCTCCGTCGCTATGCGCTTCCCTCCGTTTCCTCCATCGCTATGCGCTTCCCTCCGTTTCCTCCATCGCTATGCGCTTCCCTCTCCGTTTCCTCCGTCGCTATGCGCTTCCCTCCGTTTCCTCCATCGCTATGCGCTTCCCTCTCCGTTTCCTCCATCGCTATGCGCTTCCCTCCGTTTCCTCCATCGCTATGCGCTTCCCTCCGTTTCCTCCGTCGCTATGCGCTTCCCTCCGTTTCCTCCATCGCTATGCGCTTCCCTCTCCGTTTCCTCCGTCGCTATGCGCTTCCCTCTCCGTTTCCTCCATCGCTATGCGCTTCCCTCTCCGTTTCCTCCATCGCTATGCGCTTCCCTCTCCGTTTCCTCCATCGCTATGCGCTTCCCTCTCCGTTTCCTCCATCGCTATGCGCTTCCCTCCGTTTCCTCCGTCGCTATGCGCTTCCCTCCGTTTCCTCCATCGCTATGCGCTTCCCTCTCCGTTTCCTCCGTCGCTATGCGCTTCCCTCCGTTTCCTCCATCGCTATGCGCTTCCCTCCGTTTCCTCCATCGCTATGCGCTTCCCTCCGTTTCCTCCATCGCTATGCGCTTCCCTCTGTTTCCTCCGTCGCTATGCGCTTCCCTCCGTTTCCTCCATCGCTATGCGCTTCCCTCTCCGTTTCCTCCGTCGCTATGCGCTTCCCTCCGTTTCCTCCATCGCTATGCGCTTCCCTCCGTTTCCTCCGTCGCTATGCGCTTCCCTCCGTTTCCTCCGTCGCTATGCGCTTCCCTCTCCGTTTCCTCCGTCGCTATGCGCTTCCCTCTCCGTTTCCTCCATCGCTATGCGCTTCCCTCTCCGTTTCCTCTGTCGCTATGCGCTTCCCTCTCCGTTTCCTCCATCGCTATGCGCTTCCCTCCGTTTCCTCCGTCGCTATGCGCTTCCCTCCGTTTCCTCCGTCGCTATGCGCTTCCCTCCGTTTCCTCCATCGCTATGCGCTTCCCTCTCCGTTTCCTCCGTCGCTATGCGCTTCCCTCCGTTTCCTCCATCGCTATGCGCTTCCCTCCGTTTCCTCCATCGCTATGCGCTTCCCTCCGTTTCCTCCATCGCTATGCGCTTCCCTCTGTTTCCTCCGTCGCTATGCGCTTCCCTCCGTTTCCTCCATCGCTATGCGCTTCCCTCTGTTTCCTCCGTCGCTATGCGCTTCCCTCTGTTTCCTCCATCGCTATGCGCTTCCCTCTGTTTCCTCCGTCGCTATGCGCTTCCCTCCGTTTCCTCCATCGCTATGCGCTTCCCTCCGTTTCCTCCGTCGCTATGCGCTTCCCTCCGTTTCCTCCGTCGCTATGCGCTTCCCTCTCCGTTTCCTCCGTCGCTATGCGCTTCCCTCTCCGTTTCCTCCATCGCTATGCGCTTCCCTCTCCGTTTCCTCCGTCGCTATGGCGCTTCCCTCCGTTTCCTCCGTCGCTATGCGCTTCCCTCCGTTTCCTCCGTCGCTATGCGCTTCCCTCCGTTTCCTCCATCGCTATGCGCTTCCCTCTCCGTTTCCTCCGTCGCTATGCGCTTCCCTCCGTTTCCTCCGTCGCTATGCGCTTCCCTCTCCGTTTCCTCCGTCGCTATGCGCTTCCCTCTCTGTTTTCTCCATCACTATGTGTTCCCCTCTCTGCGTTTCCGCCGCCACTATGTCTTTCTATCTCTGTTTCCACCGACACTATGTCTTTCTCTGTTTCCACCGACACTATGTCTTTCTATCTGTTTCCACCGACACTGTCTATCTCTGTGTTTCCGACACTATGTCTTTTTATCTCTGTGTTTCCACCGACACTGCGTCTTTCTATCTCTGTGTTTTCGCCAGCACTTTGTCTTTCTATCTCTGCGTTTCCGCAGCCATTGTGTATCTCTGTGTTTCCACCGACACTATGTCTTTCTATCTCTGTGTTTCCACCGACACTGTCTTTCCATCTCTGTGGTTCCGTCAGCACTGTGTCTTTCTATCTCTGCGTTTCCACCGCCACTGTGTCTCTCTACTTTTTTTCCGCTGCCACTGTCTTTATCTCTGTTTCCGCCGCCACTATTTCTTTTTATCTCTATTTCTGCCTCCACTGTGACACTTTATCTGTTTCCGCCGCCACTATGTCTTTCTATCTCTGCGTTTCCGCCGCCACTGTCTTTCTATCTCTGCGTTTCCACCGCCACTGTGTCTTTCTAACCCTGTGTTTCCACCGCCACTGTGTCTTTCTATCCCCGTGTTTCCTCCATCACTATGTCTTTCTATCCCCGTGTTTCCACCGCCACTGTCTTTCTATCCCTGTGTTTCCACCGCCACTGTCTTTCTATCCCTGTGTTTCCACCGACACGGTCTTTCTATCCCTGTGTTTCCACCGCCACTGTCTTTCTATCCCTGTGTTTCCACCGACACGGTCTTTCTATCCCTGTGTTTCCACCGACACGGTCTTTCTATCCCTGTGTTTCCACCGCCACTGTCTTTCTATCCCTGTGTTTCCACCGCCACTGTCTTTCTATCCCTGTGTTTCCACCGCCACCGTGTCTTTCTATTCCCGTGTTTCCACCGCCACCGTGTCTTTCTATCCCTGTGTTTCCACCGACACTGTCTTTCTATCCCTGTGTTTCCACCGCCACTGTCTTTCTATCCCTGTGTTTCCACCGCCACTGTCTTTCTATCCCTGTGTTTCCACCGCCACCGTGTCTTTCTATTCCCGTGTTTCCACCGCCACCGTGTCTTTCTATCCCTGTGTTTCCACCGACACTGTCTTTCTATCCCTGTGTTTCCACCGACACCGTGTCTTTCTATCCCTTGTTTCCACCGCCACCGTGTCTTTCTATTCCCTTGTTTCCACCGACACTGTCTTTCCATCCCCGTGTTTCCACCGACACCGTCTTTCCATCCCCGTGTTTCCACCGACACTGTCTTTCCATCCCCGTGTTTCCACCGACACTGTCTTTCCATCCCCGTGTTTCCACCGACACCGTCTTTCCATCCCCGTGTTTCCACCGACACTGTCTTTCCATCCCCGTGTTTCCACCGACACTGTCTTTCCATCCCCGTGTTTCCACCGACACTGTCTTTCCATCCCCGTGTTTCCACCGACACGGTCTTTCCATCCCCGTGTTTCCACCGACACTGTCTTTCCATCCCCGTGTTTCCACCGACACTGTCTTTCCATCCCCGTGTTTCCCCGACACTGTCTTTCCATCCCCGTGTTTCCACCGACACTGTCTTTCTATTCCCGTGTTTCCACCGCCACCGTGTCTTTCTATCCCTGTGTTTCCACCGACACTGTCTTTCTATCCCTGTGTTTCCACCGACACCGTGTCTTTCTATCCCTTGTTTCCACCGCCACCGTGTCTTTCCATCCCCGTGTTTCCGACACTGTCTTTCCATCCCCGTGTTTCCACCGACACTCTTTCCATCCCCGTGTTTCCACCGACACTGTCTTTCCATCCCTGTTTCCACCGCCACCGTCTTTCTATCCCCGTGTTTCCACCGACACTGTCTTTCCATCCCCGTTTTTCCACCGCCACTGTCTATCCCCGTGTTTCCACCGCCACTGTCTTTCCATCTCTGTGTTTCTACCGCCACTGTGTCTTTCTGTGTTTCCACCGACACTGTCTTTCCATCCCTGTGTTTCCACCAACACTTTCTATCCCTGTGTTTCCACCGACTTTCTATCCCTGTGTTTCCACCGACACTCTATCCCTGTGTTTCCACCGCCACTGTCTTTCTATCCCCGTGTTTCCACCGACACTGTCTTTCCATCCCCGTTTTTTCCACCGCCACTGTCTTTCTATCCCTGTGTTTCCACCGCCACTGTCTTTCTGTGTTTCTACCGCCACTGTGTCTTTCTGTGTTTCCACCGACACTGTCTTTCCATCCCTGTGTTTCCACCGACTTTCTATCCCTGTGTTTCCACCGACACTCTATCCCTGTGTTTCCACCGACACTCTATCCCTGTGTTTCCACCAACACTATCTCTGCGTTTCCACCGACTTTCTATCCCTGCGTTTCCACCGACTTTCTATCCCTGCGTTTCCACCGACTTTCTATCCCTGTGTTTCCGACTTTCTATCCCTGTGTTTCCACCGACTTTCTATCCCTGTGTTTCCACCGACTTTCTATCCCTGTGTTTCCACCGACACTCTATCCCTGTGTTTCCACCGACACTATCCCTGTGTTTCCACCGCCACTGTGTCTTTCTATCCCTGTGTTTCAACCGCCACTGTGTTTCCACCGCCACTGTGTATCTGTGTTTCTGCCAGCACTGTGTCTTTCTATCTCTGTTTCCACCACCACTGTGTCTTTCTATCTGTTTTCTGCCAGCACTATATCTTTCTCTGTGTTTCCACCGCCACTGTGTCTTTCTGTGTTTCCGCCAGCACCGTCTTTCTATCTCCGTTTCCACCGCCACTGTGTCTTTCTATCTCTGCGTTTCTGCCAGCACTATATCTTTCTGTGTTTCCACCGCCACTGTCTTTCCGTTTCCGCCAGCACTATTTCTATCTCCGTTTCCACCGCCACTGTGTCTTTCTATCTCTGCGTTTCTGCCAGCACTGTGTCTTTCTATCTGCGTTTCGGCCAGCACTGTCTAATCTGTGTTTCTGCCAGCACCGTCTTTCCATCTCCGTTTCCGCCAGCACCATGTCTTTCTATCTCCGTTTCCACCGCCACTGTGTCTTTCTATCTTTGCGTTTCTGCCAGCACTGTCTTTCTAATCTGTTTCTGCCAGCACTGTCTTTCTATCTCCGTTTCCACCCACACTGTCTTTCAATCTGTTTCTGCCAGCACTGTGTCTTTCTATCCGTTTCTGCCAGCACTGTCTTTCTATCTCTGTTTCTGCCAGCACCGTCTTTCTATCTCTGTTTTCGTCGCCGCTGTGCACGCTCCTGACAACGTCAACGAACTGTTCACCGCCCTCCAGGGGGAGTAGGACACCATGCCAGCAGAGGTGATCCGCTCCATGCCAGCCAGGTGCCGAGCCTTTGTTGCTGCAGGTGGTGGACATATCCCTTGTCAAGTCCTCGCTGCCTGGAACGGCGTGTATCGGCGATGTGAACTGTACAGACATTGGAAATGAAACTGAATTGACCTTTAACACTAACAAAATTCTGTTGTGAAATTATTTCAATCGATTTTTTTTTTTTTGTGCCAAATTAAAGAAATTTGAAATAATTTTTTTTGAACAAAAGTATGCGGGTTTTTTTTTTAAACAGTATATGTAACACCCTGGCAAACGAGCCTGATTATTGCCCATGTATGCGGACACACACGTGTGTGCGTGTACGTGCGTGCATGTGTGTGGGGGGGGGGGGGGGTGAGCGGGTGTGTACGTGGGTTGTAACGAAAGCACCGGATATAACGCAGCAATTTGAAATGTCCCAGGCGATTCGTTGTAAGCGGCGTCGAATGAAAACATGTGTGTTCGAGTGCGAGTGCGAGTGTGTGTGTGTGTGTGTGTGTGCGCGTGCATGCGTATTCATGTGCACTCATGCATACTTCTGAAACGGCACACATGCATACAGAGACACACACACACACACAATGCTTTCTTAGAACAAATAGGCAAACACCGACACAAACAAAAAAGATGCGCATGTACTCTTCACAATATGGCATGTTGCTGTAATATTTGCAACAGCGTACCAAAGGTAGGCCATTGCAAAGATTGGACAGCAGCATGACGCATTTATTTGTATAAAGTATAACACCGTATTTGGCAGTAACGATGTCAAAAAATACAAGACAGTGATAGAACACCAATATACACATTCCCAAAACATTGGTTTTGTTTCTTTCAAAACTTCAAGTTAAATACAATTCAGAATATTGCAAGTCATGAGAAAGGTTAAAAAGAGTTCAACGCATTTCACTATAGAAAACAAAACTATTGATCAGCAGTCCCTTTCTCGCTCCCCCCCCCCCCCCCCCCCCCCCCTTTCCTTAAAACTAAATTGGTAGGCAAACCAATTCCACACTCATCCGGCCTCCACACACCTCTCCGACACACACCATTCTGTCCGATTTCTTCATCAACACCATTTCCATGATGGAAAAGATGAAAAGGTGTACAGACAGCTGAATGGACCAGAAAGGCAGGAAAACAGTGGACGATAGTAAGGAATACGAAAAAGATGTAAAAATAAAATTACAGGGACAAGTAAAGGCAGAGTAACAGTGAAACACGGAAAAGAAATTACAAGCACAAAACTTTCAGGAGTAGAAGAGCAAACATCGAAAATGGCTTATGTACTCTTCACAATATGGTATGTTGCTGCAATATTTGCAACAGCGTACCAAAGGTAGGCCATTGCAAACACTAGCCATTAGCATGACGCATTTACTTGTATAAAGTATAAAACTGTATCTGGCAGTAAAGATGTCAAGAAATAATACACGACAGTAAAAGTAAGAACACCATCATACACATTCCCCAAAGCGTTGGTTTCTTTCCATCAACATTTCATCAAGTGAAACATAACACAGAATACTAAATAAGGTAAAAAAAAAAAAAAAAAATCACACACACATCCAGAAACATTTTAATACAAAAATATTGATCAGCTTTCTTTCACCCACTCCCCACCCACAAACGCCCTCTAAAAAATAAAATAAGCAAACAAAGTGCACTCACCAGGCCTCCAGACACCTGACACACACCATTCGTCAGATTTCTCCATCAACAACCATTTCCATGATGGAAGAAAAGATGAAAAAGTGTGAAGAGAGCTGAATGGACCAGAAAGACAGGGAAACAATGGACGATAGTAAGGAATAAGAATGAAATGTAAAAATGAAATTACAGGAACACGTAAAAGGCAGAGTAACAAAGCACAGAAAAATGGAAATCACTAGCACAGAAATTCCAGGTGTAAATAGTGAAAGCCCCCCCACCCCCACCCCCGACACATACAAACACATCCGCAGACGAACAACCCCCCCCCCCCCCCCCCCCCCACATATACATATTCAAAAATAATGCTCTCCTGATGTCCTGACCTCCGCACCTGTAGAATAAACTGAAGTAAAAACCAGAGAGTGAAATACAAAAAGAAACAGTATTTTCAACTTATTTTCGCTGTGAAAAGATTCGTCAGGCCAAGCTACAATGACAAAAGCCTCGCATCAAGTTAAATGACATATTGATGGTGAATTATTATTCACCCACCATCAATGACATGTCATTTTACCTGATGCGAGGCTTTTATCATTGTACCTCGACCTGATAAAACTTTTCACAGCGAAAATTTGTTGTACGGTTTTAACAGCCAAAATTCTAAGACATGAAAAGCTAATATTTCAAGAACACAGGCAAACATACAGACACAAATATAAAAAATGCTTATGTACTCTTCACAATATGGCATGATGCTGTAATATTTGCAACATCGTACCGAAGGCAGGCCAGTGCAAAGATTGGACAGCAGCACGACGCATTTACTTGTATAAAGTGAATCACAGTATCTAATAGTTAAAATGTCAAGAAATAATACACAATGCAAGTGATAGTAACACCATCATACACATTCTCTAAAACATTGGTTTTCTTTTCATCAAAATTTCATCAAGTGAAATACAACACTGGATAATGCAAGTCATAACAAAGTAAAATTCACACACACACACACACACACAGCGAGACAGAGGGAGACACACACCCACATCAATATAGAAGACAAAAATTGATCAGCTGTCCTCCCTTTACCCCATCCGCCCCTAAAAAAGTGAAAGGCCACCACCACACATACAACTGAACGTGCAAGTGAACCCCCCTCAAAAACGGACACCCGCCCCCCATACACACACAAATACACACACAATGCCTCCACATGCGCACAGTCACAGGTACACACACAAAACCAACACAAAAGCCAATTTTTAAGAACACATAGGCAAATACACTGACAAAAACAAAAAAATGCTTATGCACTCTTCACAATATGGAATGTTGCTGTAATATTTGCAACAGCGTACCAAAGGTAGGCCATTGCAAAGATTGGACAGCAGCATGACATTTATTTGTATTATAAAGTATAACACTGTATCTGGCACTAAAAACGTCAAGAAATAAGAATACACAATGTCAGTGATCGTAAGAACACCATCATACACATTTCCCAAAGCATTGGTTTTCTCTTCATCAATATTTCAAGAAGTGAAATACAACACTGGATACAAAGTCATAAGAAAGGCTAGCAAAAAAAATTCGCACACACACACAGGGAGAGAGAGGGGACAGAGAGAGAGAGAGAGAGAGAGAGAGAGAGAGAGAGAGAGGCCCCCATCCCACATACAAACGCATTTGCAACACACACACACACACCACCACCACCACCACCCCACACACACAATGCTTCCACATGCGCAGTCACACACAAAACCAACACAAAAGCTAAGTTCAAAAAACACATAGGCAAACACACTAACAAAAACAAAAAAAAATGCTTATGTACTCTTCACAATATGGAATGTTGCTGCAATATTTGCAACAGCGTACCAAAGGTAGGCTATTGCAAAGATTGGACAACAGCATGACGCTTATTTGTATTATAAAGTATAACACTGTATCTGGCACTAAAGACGTCAAGAAATCAGAATACACAATGTCAGTGATAGTAAGAACGTCATACACATTTCCGAAAGCACTGGTTTTCACTTCATCAATATTTCATGAAGTGAAATACAACACTGGATACCAAGTCATAAGGCTAACAAAAAAAAAAATCGCAAACACGCACACACACACACGTTTTAATATAGAAGACAAAAATACTCATCAGCTGTCCTGTCATTGCCCCCCCCCCCCCCCCCTCTAAAATTAAAACAATAAGCAAACAAACTGCACACTCACCAGGCCTCCACACTTCTCAGACACAAACACCATTCTGTCCGATTTGTCCATCACCATTTTCATGAGGGAAGAAAAGATGAAAAAGTGTGAAGACAGCTGAATGGACCAGAAAGGCAAGAAAATGGATAGTAAGGAATAAGAAAAAAAAGTAAAAGTACAGTTACAGGAGCAAGTAAGGGCAGAGTCAGAGAAGCACAGAAAAAAAATAAGCACAGAATTTCCAGGTGTAGAAGAGTGAAATACCCCATCCCACCCCACCACATACAAACGCATGCACAAGTGAACACAAGCAAGCACACATGCGAATGCACACACACACGTACACACAAGCCCTACACATGCGAACAGTTACATGTACATACAAAGGCTTATTAAAAACAAAGCCAAACACACCAACAAAATAATTAACAATTGCTTATGTACTCTTCACAATATGGTATGTTGCTGTAATATTTGCAACAGCGTACCAAAGGTAGGCCATTGCAAAGATTGGACAGCAGCATGACGCTTATTTCTATAACGTATAACACTATATCTGGCACTAAACACGTCAAGAAACAATACACCATGCCAGTGATAGTAAAAATGAAAATAAAAAGCAAGCATCATACACATTCTCCAAAACATTGGTTTTCTTTCCATCAAAATTTCATCAAATGAAATTCAGCACTGGATAATTTAAGTCAAAGTAAAAACAATTCACACACACACACACTTCAATATAGAAGACACAAAGATTGATCGGCTGTCCTCCCTTTATCCCCTCCCCCCTAAATAAGTGTGAAATGCCCCCACCCCACATACACATGCGTGCAAGTGAACACACGCACACTCGCACGCAACAGAAACACACACCACACAGACACAAACACCACCACCCCCAAAAAAAACCACACAATGCCTCCACATGCACACAGTCACAGGTACACACACAAAACCAACACAAAAGCCAATTTTTAAGAACACATAGGCAAATACACTGACAAAAACAAAAAAATGCCTATGTACTCTTCACAATATGGAATGTTGCTGTAATATTTGCAACAGCGTACCAAAGGTAGGCCATTGCAAAGATTGGACAGCAGCATGACGCATTTATTTGCATTATGAAGTACAACACTGTATCTGGTACTAAAGACGTCAAAAAAAAAGAATACAAAATGTCAGTGATAGTAAGATCATACACATTTCCGAGAGCATTGGTTTTCTCTTCAATATTTCATGAAGTGAAATACAACACTGGATACTAAGTCATCATAAGAAAGGGAAACAAAACACACACACAAAAGAGAGAGAGAGAGAGAGAGAGAGAGAGAGAGAGAGAGAGAGAGAGAGAGAGAGCAATAAAGAAGTCAAAAATATTGATCAGCTGTCCTCCCTTTACCCCCCCCCCCCCCCCTTAAAAATAAGTGTCAAAGGCCCCCACCCCACATACAAACGCATATGCAATTGAACACACACACACCCCGCCCGCTCCCCCCCCCCCCCCCCCCACACACACAGTGCCTCCACATGCGCAGTCACAGGTATACACACAAAACCAACACAAAAGGTAATTTTTAAAAACACTTGGGCAAACACACTGACAAAAACGCTTATGTACTCTTCAAAATATGGAATGTTGCTGTAATATTTGCAACAGCGTACCAAAGGTAGTCCATTGCAAAGATTGGACAGTAGCATGATGCATTTATTTGTGTAAAGTATGACACTATCTGGCACTAAAGATGTCAAGAAATAAAAATACAAAATGTCAGTGATAGTAAGAACACCATCATACACATTTCCCAAAGCACTGGGTTTTTCATTAATATTTCATGAAGTGAAATACAGCACTGGATACCAAGTCATAAGAATGGTTAAAAAAAATTCGGAAACACACAGTGGGAGAGGGAGAGGGAGATAGAGACGGAGAAACACACATACACTTCAATATAGAAGACAAAAATATTGACCAGCTGTCCTCCCTTTGTCCTCCCTTTACCCGCCCCCCCCCCCCCCCCCCCCCCAAAAAAAAAAAAGTGTGAAAGGCCACCACACACAAATGCATGTGCAATTGAGCACACACGCGCGCGCGCAAAAACGCACAAAAATTCGCAAACACACACACACACAGAGAAACAATTTAACATAGAAGACCAAAATATTCCGCTGTCCTGTCTTTGCCTCAACCACCCCCCCCACCCCCCCCCCCCCCTCTAAAAAAAAAAATAAGCAAACAAACTGCACACTCACCAGGCCTCCACACACTTCCCTCACACACACCTTTCCGACCGATTTGTCCATCATTTCCATGAGGGAAGAAAAGATGAAAAAGTGTGAAGACAGCTGAACGGACCAGAAAGGCAGGAAAACGATGGACGATAGTAAGGAATAAGAAAAACATGTAAAACTAAAATTACAGGAACAAGTCAAGGCAGAGTCACAGAGAAGCACAGAAAAGAGGAAATAGGAACAGGATTTCCAGAAGGCGTAAAAGATAAAATACCCCATCCCCATCACATTCAAACGCATGCGCACACATACACACACTCCCTACACATGCGCACAGTTACATGTACATACACAAAAGTTAATTATTAAAAACATACAGCCAAACACACCAACAAAAACATTAAAAACAATTGCTTATGTACTCTTCACAATACAGTATGTTGCTGAAATCTTTGCAACAGCGTACCAAAGGTAGGCCATTGCAAAGACTGGACAGCAACATGACGCTTATATTTCTATAACGTGTAACACTATCTGGTACTAAAGACAATAAAAATACACAATGTCGGTGATAGTAAGAACATCACACATTTACCAAAGCATTGGTTTTCTTTTCATCAATATTTCATGAAGTGAAATACAACACTGGATACCAAGTCATAAGAAAGGCTAACAAAAAAATACGCAAACACAAACATTTTAATATAGAAGACAAAAAGATTCATCAGCTGTTCTGTCTTTGCCCCCCCCCCCCCCTTCTAATAAATATAACAAAACAAACTGCACACTCACCAGGCCTCCACACACTTCTCTTAGACACACACATCATTCCGTCCGATTTCTCCATCACCATTTCCATCAGGGAAGAAAAGATGAAAAGGCAGGAAGACAGCTGAACGGACCAGAAAGGCGGCAAATCAATGGACGTCAGTAAGGATAAAAGATAAAATGTAAACATAAAATGACAGGAACAAGTCAAGGCAGAGAAGCGGAAATCACTAGCACAGAAATTCCAGTTGTAGAACAGTGAAAGCCCCCCCCCCCCCCCCCCCCCCCCAACAGAACCACATACAAACACGTCCGCAGGCGAACACACCCATACATATACAAATAATGCTCTGATGTCCTGACAACCGCACCTTGTAGAATAAACTGAAGTAAAAACCAGAGACAGTGAAATACAAGAAGAAAAACAGTCTTTTCATGTCTCAGTCTTGTATTTAACACATTTTCGCTGTTAAAAGCTTCATCAGGCCAAGCTACAGTGACAAGATCCTCACATCCAGTAAAATGACATGTCATCGATAGTGAATACTTATTTACCATCAATGACACGTCATTTTACCCGATGTGAGGCTTTCATCATTGTGCATTGGCCTGATGAAGCTTTTAACAGCGAACAAGTCCGAGACATAAAGACTGTAGTTCTTCCTCTTGTACACACACACGTGTGTGTGTGTGTGTGTGTGTGTGTGTGTGTGTGTGTGTGTGTGTGTGTGTACACATATATATATATATTATATATATATATTTATAATATATATGGCTCCACAAGCGCATAATCATATATACGCATAAAACCAACACAAAAGCTAATTTTCCAAGAATACAGGCAAAAACACAGAAACATAAGAATGTTGCTTATGTACTCTTCACAATATGGTATGTTGCTGTAAATTTGCAACTGCATACCAAAGGTAGGCCATTGCAAAGATTGGACAAGCAGCATGACGCTTATATTTCTATAAAGCATAGCAATGTATTTGGCACTAAAGATGTCAAGAAAGAAGCATATACAATGTCAGTGACAGTAATAACACCATCATACGTTCTCCAAAGCATTGGTTTTGTTTTCATCAAAATTTCATCAAGTAAAATACAATACTGGATAGTGTATGTCATAAGTAAACACACACACACACACACCTCCAGACAATTCAATATGCAAGACAAAAATATTGATAGCCGTCATCCCTTTGTCCCCTTCCTCTAAAATAAAATAAGCAAACGAACTGTACACTCACCAGGCCTCCACACACCTGACACACCCCATTCCATCAGGTTAGAAATGATAAAGTGTGAAGACAGCTGGATGGACCAAAAAGACAGAAAACGATGGGCGATAGTGAGGAATACGAATAAAATGTAAAAAAGAAAATTACAGGAACAAGTCAAGGCAGAGTAACAGAAGCACAGAAAAGAGGAAATTAACACAATTTCCAGAATATGTAGAAGAGTGAAATACCCCATCCCCACCACATACAAACGCATACGCAAGCGAACACAATCCCTACACATACGCAGTCACATGTACATACACAAAAGCTAATTTTTAAGAACATACAGCCAAACACACCGACAACATTAACTACTGCGTAGGTATTCTTCACAATATGGTATGTTGCTGTAATATTTGCAACAGCGCACCAACGGTAGGCCATTGCAAAGATTGGACAGCAGCATGACGCTTATATTTCTATAAAGTGTAACACTGTATCTGGCCGTAAAGATCTTAAGAAATAAGAATACACAATGTCAGTGATAGTAAGAACACCATCATACACACTTGCCAAAGCATTGGTTTTCTTTTCAACCTTTCATTAAGTGAAATACAACACTGGATACCGAAATTCATAAGGTAAAAAAAAAAATTCTTACACACATTCAATACAGAAGACAAAAATATTGATCAGCTGCCCTCCCTTTACCTCCCCCAAAAATAAAAGCAAACAAACTGCACTCACGCCTCCACACACTTGACACACACACACCATCCCGTCCGATTTCTCCATCATCATTTCCATGAGGGAAGAAACGATGAAAAAGTGAAGACAGCTGAACGGACCAGAAAGGCGGGAAAACAATGGACGATAGTAAGGAATAAGAATAAAATGTAAAACGAAAACTACAGTCACAGAGAAGCACAGGAGAGAAGAAATCACTAGCACAGAAATTCCTGGTGTATAAGAGTGGAAGTCCCCCTGCCCGCCCGCCCACCCACCACCACCCACACACGCATGCGAACAAACCAACACCCACACAAACAGCCCCTCCATATGCGCGCAGTCCTATGTACACACACAAAACCAACACAAAAGCTAATGTTTAAGAACACATAGGCAAACACCGGCAAAAACAAAAACGCTTATGTACTCTTCACAACATGGTATGTTGCTGTAATATTTGCAACAGCGTACCAAAGGTAGGCCATTGCAAAGATTGGACAGCAGCTTAACGCATTTATTTCTGTAAAGTACAACACTATCTGGCACTAAAGATGTCAAGAAATAAGAATACACGATGTCAGTAATAGTAATAACACCATCATACATTCTCCTAAACACTGGTCATCAAATTTTCATCAAATGAATTACATACCAATTTAGCTCCAAAATATTGATCAGCTGTTCTCCCTTTGCCCACCCCGCACCCTCCCTAAAACAATAAGCAAACAAACTGCACATTCATGCGGCCTTCACATACCTCTCTTGGACACACCATTCCAACCGATTTCTCAATCGTTGGCACTTCCACAAGGGAAGAAAAGATAGAAAAGCTTCAAGACAGCTGGATGGACCAGAAAGGCAGGAAAACAATGGACGACAGTAAGGAATAATTCATTGTAAAAAGAAAATTACAGGAACGAGTGAAGGCAGAGTCACAGCAGCACAGAAAAGAGGAAACCACCAGCACAGAACTTCCAGGTGTAGAACAGTGAAAAACCCACCCCCACCACACACAAACATGTGCGCAAGCGCGCGCGGGCGCGCGTGCACACACGATGCCTTAACATGCACACAGTCACATGTACATCTACACATGCGTACAGTCACAAGTACACGCACAAAACCAAAACAAAACTTAATTTCTAAGAACACATAGGCAAACACACCGACACAATCGTAAAAAAAATTGCGTTATGTACTCTTCACAATTTGGTATGTTGCTGTAATATTTGCAACAGCGTACCAAAGGTAGGCCATTGCAAAGATTGGACAGCAGCATGACCCATCTATGTGTGGAAAGTAAAAACTGTATCTGGCCGTAAAGATGTTAATACACAATGTCGGTGATAGTAATAACACAATCATACACATTCCCCGAAGCATTTGTTCGTTTTCGTCAAAATTTCATCACGTGAAATACAACACTCGATAATACATGTCAAGAAACAAAGAAAGGTTTAAAAAAAAAAGTTCACAAGCATACACACACAGAAAGGGGGGGGGAGAGAGAGAGAGAGAGAGAGAGAGAGGGAGAGGGAGAGGGAGAGAGAGAGAGAGAGAGAGAGGGAGAGAGATAAAGAGAATTTCAATACAGAAGACAAAATTATTGATCAACTGTCCTCCCTTTGCCCCCTCCCCCCCCCCCCCCTAAAAATTAAAACAGTAAGCAAGCAAACTGCACACACACACCACCCCTCTACATCAGAAAAGCAAAAAAACAATGGACAGTTAAGAATAAAAATAAAATGTAAAAATAAAATAACAGGAACAAGTAAAGGCAGAGTCACAGAGAAACACAGAAAAGAGGAAATCGCTAGCACAGAATTTCCAGGTGGTGCAGAAAAGTGAAAAAAAACCCTCCATCACCACCACATACAAACGTGTGTGCGCGCGCGCACACACACACACGCACACACTGTCTCCACATGGGCAGCGTCATATGTACACACACAAAACCAACACAAGCTTTTTTCAAGAACACATAGGCAAACACACCGACAAAAAAAATTGCGTATGTACTCTTCACAATATAGTATGTTGCTGTAATATTTTCAACAGCGTACCAAAGGTAGGCCATTGCAAAGATTGAACAGCAGCATGACGCTATTTCTATATAAAGTATAACACTGTATCTGGCTCTAACTACGTCAAGAAATAATACACATTGCCAGTGATAGTAAGAACACCATCATACACATTTCTGAAAGCATTGGTTTTCTCTTCAATATTTCATTAAGTAAAATACAACACTGGATACTGTAAGTCATAGGAAAGGTGGGGAAAAAGCTCGCTCTACACACAGACGCGCGCGCTATTGCACAGTTCAAAATCAGTCATTAAGTATTCCAGCTATGCATATTTCACAACAGGGCATGATACTGTACTATTTGCAACGGCGTACCAAGAATAGGCCCTAGCAAAACAGACAGCATCAGTGCTCTGGGCGACACTGTGTGACAAGTGACCGTAAACCAACAGCAAAGCATAACCCCCCCACCCCCCACCGGATGTAGCCCGTTGCTTTTCCCCACAGCCGCACGCATGGCACGTGTTACTCACACCAGCTAGCGCGCGCCTTCAGGAAAAATTCCCTCACACTGAAAGATACTGTTTATTACTGGTATGGGAGCTGAGCTCTCCATCTCTCGCGTTCTGACGGTGACCAGGGATAGTGCGGACAGAGGCTAGGCACCGCCCCGGTTCCCACTGACCGCGCGAAAACTAGACATTACTATGGTATGCATTCTTTCACCAGGTAGGGGAGTCTTCACTAATGCGTTTCATTACAGAAATCTTGCATTACAGAATTTTTTTTTAACCTTACTGCGTTACTCCTGTGCGTGAGGACATAAGAAAATATGATTTTATTTGTTTTTGTTAACCTTTGATGCAATACACACCGAGAATGAACGTGTGCCATTTGTTTGCAGGAAAGGAGGGAAATGTTACTGTTCTGTTACCCCTTCCATCTTGTCAAAAGACCTCTTGGTATTGACAAAATATCAAAGTGTCATTACAGAAATCGTATGTTCTAAAATACTCTTATCGGTGGATTCCGCTGTCAGCGCATTAATTACAGTACACATTTGTGATTATGCGACGAAAGTGGCAACAATAAACGCAAAATGCTCTGTTAAGGATTGGTGTAAGGTTACTGTGCTGCCGTTCGCGTGGGGGGGGGGGGGGGGGGGTGGAGGGGGCACACACGTGCCTTGACTCAACGAGTGAGCAGGCGAACTGTGTGGGGATATGAATTTGGTCAGGGGAACGAAAGTCAGGGGAGGCAATACACACATTCTGTGGCTCCTTACAAAGAACACACAAAAACCAAGAGTAAGAATACACTAAAACCTCTCTGAACCCTGGAAAAGAGCAGATACAAAACCATGAAGGAAAGGCACCAAATCGTGGTAAAATGATTCAACGTCTGCCAACCTTGAGCTGAAGAGCAAAGAGATCTAAGCCAAGTAACAAATTCGTTCATTTTCATTGTCCTATTTGTGTCTTGCCTGAAGAAGACCCAAGAGGTCGAAACGCGTGTTTTGCCTTGCGACTCGTTTGTCCACGTTTCTTTTGGCGGTTCGCCAACATTTAAGATGTGTTTAAAATCCGAGAGAAAAGCCTAGGAAAGGAGACCCTCAGCGCTAAGGAACAGACGCTAAACCCTGTGAACGAGGACATTTTTTCGCGGTGAAAAGATCTGCATGTTGACTCTGATCACCACGTCAGGCTTTCTGAGGAAGAAGGGATGCTCACATCAGGAGGAACCAGGTGATCACAAGGAAATCTTTCAGGAACAGGATCAAAGACTTGCACACCAGCTCTACAGCTCAGCCCCAAAGGATCTGAAAACATGCGTCCACGTTCCAGACCTCCGTGGCGTCAGATATGCTGCATCACTTGAGTGAATCTTTGCCTTTCGTGAATCATTCCGTCTGGTACCGCCTGTTCTGCACCCTTATTCAACAGAAAACTAGCATAGGAAACCAGAGCTGCCATGTTGATCATATGAAGGACACTTCATCCTGGAAAGAATGAGACTTAACAGTTTTAAAGATTTTTGCATCTTGCATGAATTTTTCGTAATTTTTTCGCAACATTCTGCGCATTATTTCTAAACTAATATTTTTGTGATGAATGTGTCTATTTCGGGTTTTTGAGACGATACATTGCTTCAGATAACAAAAATGTTTTAAATACCAAAATTCTGGAGAAAAACCGTCGATCACCGGTGATCAACATTCAAGGGGGAAAAGACCTCTCTAAACCCTGGAGGATACTAAACCATGAAGGAAAGGCACCAAATCGTGGGAAAATAATATGCGAGTGAAGAATACTCTAGACCCTGGGAAAGTAGACTTAGACTCTGTAGCAGAAGACGATCCTCAACACGGGGGGTAAACAAGGCATTTAATCGTGGGAAAGAAAATACTAAACTCTCGCAAAACGACATTAAACCTTCTGAATGAAGATGCTAAACCATGGCAAGAAAACGGTATAATCTCTGAACAGAGATGCTACGCCCAGGAAGAGAAGGCACTAAACACGTGGACAGCAGGCAAGAAAACGCTAAAACTCGTCAAAGGAGAACACAGTTTGAGCCATAAGACAATCCTATGAAAGCAGAACAAAACCCTTTGAAAAAAAGGTACAAACCCCTGTAAACGACAGTGTCAGTCAATCCCTTTCAAAGGGTACTAAATCATATAAAAAAGAAAACGTTGAACCCTGGTGATAATGTGAAAGTAATACAGGGAGAGGGATCAGAAGAAGACAGAAGAGAAAACAGAACAAAAATACTGCCCCGGTAAAACAGCTTCGTGAAGATGGCATCCGTCCGTCTCGAGAGACAATGGCGTTGCGCCGTGGATCAGTCAGTTGCGGGGTGCCGCCCTGAGCGGCAGACTGTTGTAGTTGCTGCAGGTGAAGTCTTAGTCATGAGTGTCTGTTGGTGCCGACGCAATTCTTTGCCATCTGTGGTGCCTCCGTTCTTCCCATTGGCCTCTCTCCTCTGCTCGTTTCATGCCACCTTGATGGTGGACCGCCAGATGACCCGGTCTGAAGCCATTGTCTTCAGGTCTGCTGGGTTGAGGCGGCCTGCACTCAGGTCACGCTTACATACATCCTTGCAGCGTAGTACAGGCCGTCCTGTGGGTCTGGAGCCTGTAGCCAGTTCGCCGCATAGCATGTCCTTTGGGATGCGACCGTCGTCCGTGCGGCCGACGTGGCCAAGCCAGCGCAGGCGTCTCTGCGTCGGCATGGCGAGCATGCTGGGCATCCTTGCCTGGGCCAGGACGTCCTTGCTGGTGATCCGGTCCTGCCAAGGGATGCCCAAAAGTTTCTAGGCAGCGCAGGTGGAAGGCGTTCAGTCTGCGTTGTTGTCTCGAGTACAGGGTCCATGCTTCACTTCTGTAGAGAAGACAGCTCAGCACGCTGGCTTGGCACACTTCATCTTCGTGTTCGACGTTAGTATGGTGTTGTCCCAGATTCTCTTCGCTAGACGGGCCATCGCTGTTGCTGCCTTGCCGATCCGCACGTTCAGCTCGGCGTCCCGAGAGAGGTTGTTGGAGATGGTGGAGCCCAGGTAAGTGAAGTCGTCGACCACCTCGCGAGTGTGATCGCCGAGGGAGATGCGGGGAGTGCTGCCGACATCTTGGCCCATGTTTTTCTTCAAGCCGATAGTGAGGCCGAGCTCGGTGAAGGCATCAGCGAATCAGGGGATGAGCCGTTGTAGCGCTTCGTCAGTGTGGGCAACGAGGGCGGCGGGGGCGTCTGCGAAGAGCATCTTCCTGACCAGGACTTTCCATTAAAAAAAAAAGCTGCATGTCCCAAATTCACGTGACGTGGTCTCCGTTGTCTATGACCGGATGTCAGTTTCTTGTCCTGATGACACACAAAATTGACACTTCACATTAAGGGTACATGAAGAAAGGATGGCGATGTGATTATTTCAGTATTCAGGCATATATCGACGTTTGAAATAAGACCCCAAAAAATCGAGTCGTTAAATTTCATTTTTTTTTTTTTTTTTTTTTGGGGGGGGGGGGGGGATGTCAAAGTCCTTTCTGAAACAGCGAGCCAATGGCCTTCTCTTTCCTTCTGTTCGTGTTCGTTAGTCCTAATATTAGCTGTAATGATTGGAGAAGACGAAACAATACGGGGAGCCGAGATAAAGTTGCGCAGAACATACAGTCTGAGTTTGCAGGTGATTAACAGGTAGTGACTACTTGTAATGCGACTTCATTTAAACGGCCAATATTGTTCCTAGGCAGAGTAAAAGTTTAAGCCTCTGTGTAAATTGTGATGAAACAAGCACTTTGGTGAGCGAAGTATGAAAGCATCACACACGATGTACGACCCGAGAGTACAAACGGCATGGAATCTGCCCAAATACAGAACTTTGGTGGTTAACTCAGGATCTCAAATCATTGCGACACCTGTAATTACAATAGCCATTTCAAAGAAGCTATAGTGCCGTATACAATCTGGTCTCAAAGACGCACGACTAAGTGTGGACAGTGGCTGTTCTGAAATTCCTTATCCCGTCTAAATCACACCTTTGAATTTTACCACTAGATTCTTCTGACATTTTACTGAAAACTCGAGAAAATATCTTTTCAGTTTCTTAGAAACACGAGCACGTGACGAGAGCGACAGAAAAACGTACCAACAGATTATGAGCAAGGTACCTTAAGCTTATCTGGTGTTTGAAATATTTACGCTCTAAAGCTTTAATTAATCACAAAATAAATCAAATCATGAATTAACATTGCAACGGAGGAAACACCACCTCTTCTTCTTCCATCAGATGAACGCCTTCGGCATGTCGAAGTTTATTTCACACACAAGGGGCGAAAAAGGAGTGAAAACAAATGAAGTAAATAAAATCCTTTTGTGAAATACAAGGTCAGAATGTAATGGATAAACGTAAGCAACAAACTGTCCAAATGTCAACCTGTTTTAGTCTTATCGATGCAATGCTATTTAATTATTTTGCTATTCTGTCACGCGAATGTCAACCTGTTGTAGTCTTCTATACTTAAAGCTATCAACCATTTTGCCATTCCTTCACGCCAAAAAGTCATTGCGAGCTACTCAGTGCGTTATATAATAAAAACAAAACTGAAGTTGGAAACATTATTAAATTCAACAAAATAGATAAATGGATATACTCCTTAAGAATTGATTAAAGAAAATGGTAAATTTTCTCTCGGAAGAATTCGTATCTAATGCACACTTTACTATATCACTTACAAACTGGGACTCCTCAATTAGACAATGTGTAAGAAATGCATAAAAATGGCAGTTACTGAAGGTGCGATTAACGCTTCGTAATATTACTGTAAATGTGAATAAAGGAAAGAAAGGGCATTATGAATAGTTCAGTGGACATCGTTCGGAGAAAATGAACTTACACATTTCAAGGGATCATTTCTTTCACATGGTTCATAAAATTCAGGTTGCAAGATTAAATTTGAATTGGCTACAAGTCAGAATGATTATTACAACTAATATTGTTCTTAATGCAGTGGATTCAACAAACATCACGCGATGTTCACAATGCAATGGAGACAGGGACTCCCATGTGTGTGCGTGTGTGTGCGTGCGTGTGCGTGCGTGCGTGTGCGTGCGTGCGAGAGTGTGTGTGTGTGTGTGTGTGCGTGCGTGTGTGTGTGCTCGCGCGCGTGGGGATGCAGATATGCATATATGTTTTGGAAATCTTTTGAACATTTCAATGAACAGCATTCTACGTGATTCGATAAATGTTTTGCCTAGATGGACATTTAGAAAACGATTCTACTCTCGACTTCATGGCACAGCCAGAATTTCGTGTAGGCTTAAAGAGCTCTCTTCGAACAGTGCTCATTTTCCAAAAACAGGTTTAGTATCAGGTACAAGATTATAATCAACCTGATGATTTCGGCAATACCTAGAATGTATATAAAAGCTTCATTTCTCATGAACATCGCCAGTATTTTTTCTGGGTTTTTTTTTTTTTTTTTGCTTTGATGTGCTTCTGCTTTTGTCTCGATAGTTTCCAGGTCATAATATTGGTCTTATTTCAGTGATTTGACGGGAAGAAAAATGTGTACGCGGGGTGTGTGTGTGTGTTGTGTGTGTGTGTGTGTGTGTGTGTGTGTGTGTGTGAGTGTGTGTGCTTTTCGGTGTGTGCAAGCTTCTGTAAGTATGTGTGCGTTCGTCTGTGCACGTACGTCTCTGTACGAGATTATATGCAAGTATAATTTTGAGCGTCTGAACAAGATTGGTATGCAAGGAGAGAGAGAGAGAGAGAGAGAGAGAGAGAGAGAGAGAGAGAGAGAGAGGAGAGAGAGAGAGAGAGAGACAGACAGACAGACAGACAGAGCGCGAGTGTGTGTATACGTGCGCGCCAGTGTGTGCGTGTGTCGGTGCGTGTATGCACGCACGTGCGCGTGTCGTGTGCGCTCTGCGCGTGCAAGTTCACGTGTTTGTACACGATCATATCTATTCTACGATTTGACGCGTTTCATCTACTGGTGTGTGTGTGTGTGCGCGCGCGCGCGTGTGTGCGCGCGTGTGTGTGCGCGCGCTTCATTTCATGTACGCATCTAAGGTGGAGGCGAGAGGTGTGGCTAGGACAGTGGAAGGTGTGCTATAAGCGTTCGTCATCCACAGGGAAAGCAATCAAACCACGGGTCATGTCGTAAACTCTGCTCAAGTGATTATCTATGCAAGTACGTACACTGATCTAATGACAAGGAATCGACGTGACCAGCTCATTTACCAACTTTGCCAACTCCCTGAAGAATAAAACACGACAATCAATGCCTTGAAGGATACAAACGCCCACTTTACGCCATTTTTCCTGTTCAATACGGCTGTTGCAGCTGACTTTTCCTGTATTTATCTACCTCTCCATATATTCTAGTCTTGCCTATTTCATCTAAATGGCAATGTAATTGTCCCGAGTTAACCTCTTTGGGTTTACTGGCCCAGTAGGGGTGGTACCTTTTCTCTGGTCTGCAGTTCAATGGTCTTCTGGTAAACTGGCACTGCGTCCCGAGGAGTGATCACCATTTTCGATCCTGCCACAAAAAACCTAGGCTCAGTTCACATCTTGACAAAGGAAGAGTCGTTAAACACCATTTCCTGCAATGTGCACATTGATGCTTAAACGATGCACAAAATCATTACAGAGAGGAATGCACAAATCCAAGAGTAAGACGTCGCTTAAATCCGTGAGAAATGGTTAAGAAAGATCTTCAGCCCTAAGGAACAGACACTACACCCTGTGAACGACGATATTCTTCCCCATGAAAGGATCTACAAGTAGACCGAGCACCACGTCAGGCTTTCTGTGGACAGCCTGCCAATCCAATTTAACAGGACAGGACTGCGCACAGCTGAACGAGGATGAGGGAGGGAGTGTGTGTGCGTGTGCGTGTGGGCGTGTGCGGAGCTTTTGTTCATTTACATAAACTTGACATCTGTTGGCAATACCCCGTTACCCGAATAGGGCGGGCAGGGACATGTGTGGATCTCATACATGCCTCTCACCTCCCATAAAAGCTTCCTTAAAATGTATCACCATATAACTTCAAAAGTTATTAATCTGTGCGTTACAGGACTGCTGCCTTATAATTTGGGCGTTACAGAACTGCTGCCTTATTTGTGCGTTACAGAACTGCTGCCTTACTTTTCACTTAAATTATAACCATCGAGTTAACCTTTGATTTTATTTTGTTAGATACTACACACTTACCGCACGCGCACGCGTCTCACCTGCACCTCCTAAAGGGATTCTCTCTCGTGTTGTCAGCCCTGTCCCGGGTGGTGGTCGCCCTGTTAGCCGTCCCTCAGGCTCCTCCTGGTCTCCCCGTCAGCAGTCCTGTTCCTGGTGGTGCTCTCCCCCATCGGCTGTCCACGTTCCTAGTGGTGGTCTGTATTGTCGCTGTCCTCGCTGATCCTGAGGCTGGTCTCCCCCATCGGCTGTCCACGTTCCTGGTGGTGGTCTGTATTGTCGCTGTCCTCGCTGATCCTGAGGCTGGTCTCCCCCATCGGCTGTCCACGTTCCTGGTGGTGGTCTGTATTGTCGCTGTCCTCGCTGATCCTGAGGCTGGTCTCCCCCATCGGCTGTCCACGTTCCTGGTGGTGGTCTGTATTGTCGCTGTCCTCGCTGATCCCGATGCTGGCCTCCCTCGTCGGCTGTCCTCCCTGTTCCAGACTGTGGCCCATTGCCTTGGACTACGTCTAGTGTCTACAGGTGATCGCCCTCGTTCTCCGCCTGAAAGAATTCCCTTCCACGATTTCTTAATCACGCTTCATTATTAAAGCTGTTCTAACACGACGTTTTCATCAGTATCCCGACAGAAGCAGAGGTATACATTACTTCCGTTTATGAGTAAACCCACTCAAAGATAAAATGCTCAGCAGAAATTTATGATGCAAGACAAGGGAATACACCATTTTTTCCAACACTTTCTTTGCGTTTGATTGTTCAAGGCCTTTCGATTTATCAGTTTATTTTTCAGAATGATGTCATCGAGAAAGGAGAGTTGGATATGCACAGATGTCGAATATCCCTTCACCTCTATTAACGGCGTTTTCAGTAGTCCCCCTCAGACTGTCACCTAGTCTGGTGCAAGTGACCAGCCGCCCTGGTACGAATGGTTGCCGTTGCTAACTTCAGGCCACAATCCGGCAGCAAGACTACACTAGTTCAATCATCAACGTCATAAGCACAACATGGCTATATCAATTCAAGCCAATACTCGTCATTTTTTTCCTCCGTGTGTCCAGCTGTATTTCACCAATTCATTGATCACTCGCCCTGGCGATCTCGCGTGACCTGTTGGGGTTGCGAGCGCCCCCTGGCCAATTTTAAAGTGGCACCATGAATTCTGTTCTTTGTTTTTTGTCGTTCATTTCATTAATGTCATTTTTTTGCCGGTGATTACCAAGTGAATTATGTCAGATAAATGGATTCATTTTTTTCGCTCAGTTCCATGTAATTCTTACAAGAAAAAGTAGCATCACCCGATGTTTTTGGAAGTGCAGTATTACCCATTTATAACTTTTCATGTACGTGACGCATAGAAAACGTCATTGTATTTAGTTTACATATTACGGAGCTGTTTCGCACTTATCAAAACATACATGCATTGACACTTCCATTAGCTAAAAAGAGAACATCCGTTCACCCGTTTCACTTGCATCTTCGTATGGGGTTCTCTGTGCTGTCGTTCTGCTCATGGCAGCGGCATCTCACTTTAGTTGTCCCGGACCATCGATCGTCTCCCCTGATGCTTTCAGCGCCGTCGATCCCCACGTTCATGTCGGAGACATCAAAACAATCATGTAAAACAGTATGAGTGACAAAGGCTAAGGTTTGTTTGGTGAACTACACAAACTTGTCTAAAATCCAAGTCATACTCAAACTGACAAAATAAGTCTCAATTCTTGGAATTATCAACGAATACATAAAATGAGTGTATAACCTAAACTCTTTCAGGTCCTGAAAACGGGAGTCTTACATCCAAACATGCCTTTCTAACTCGGCTGCCACGGCACCAAATCATACCCCAGATGTTACAATTTGGTGATTGATAATTATTTAACTGGCACTGACCGTTGTACGATGTAACTTCGTATGTGAAGGTGAATACGCACGGTCTTTAGTGGGGGGGGGGGGGGGGGGGTGTTTACAAGTCAAGCCAACAAAAAACCCTCCTCCCCAGAAAACACTGAATAACCCATTGAAAGTTTACTGCCGGAACTAGTATCATACCTTGTCCTCCCCGATTTGTACGATTCGACCATGTAGTGCTACGGTCCTTAGTAGACTGGCACCGCTCCCGGGAGAGTGTTCATCCTCTTCGACCCTGCCGCAATGGGAAACGAACTCCGATCAAATCATGACAAAAACAGTCATCAATCCCCGTGGAAGAAAACACTAATCCCTCTCACTTACACTATCAATCATAGGAAATGATGCACTAAATCATTTTTCATATACACATGGACACTAAACCCTATGACAGAACAATAGTCCCTATGAAAGGATAGACACAAGGCCCCATGACAGGTTATTATTCCCTATGACAGGATAGACACTAAACCCCATGACAGGACATTAATCCCTAAGAAAGGATAGACACTAAACCCCATGACAGGACATTAATCCATATGAAAGGACAGACATCAAACCCTATGACAGAAAGACAAAGAAAATCCCTATGAAGGGATAGACACTAAACCCTATGACAGGACATTAACCCCTATGAAAGGATAACACTAAACCTTATGACAGGACATTAACCCCTATGAAAGGATAGACACTAAACCCTACGACAGGACATTAACCCCTATGAAAGGATAACACTAAACCCTATGACAGGACATTAATCCCTATGAAGGGATAGACACTAAACACTGGCAGGACAATAATCCCTATGAAAGGATAGACACTAAACACTATGGCAGGACAATAATCCCTATGAAGGGATAGACACCAAACCTATGACAGGACATTAATCCCAATGAAGGAATAGACACCATACCCTATGACAGGTCATTAATACCTATGAAGGGATAGACGCTAAACCCTATGACTGAAGGACAATCGCTATAAAGGGATCCACATGTTAACTCCTATCACCATGCCATCGCTTTCTGTGGAAGAAGTGACTCACATCAGGAGGTACCAGGTGCGCACAAGGAAATCCTTCAGGAACAGGATCAAAAGACTTCCCCTGCAGCTCAGCCCCTAAGGATCTGAAGACATGCGTCCATGTTTCAGATCTCCGAGTCATTAGGCCTGCTACATCACTGGAGTCATTTGATACCCTCCTGAACCATCCCCTCCAGTACCGCCAGTTCTGCACCCTTCTCCAACAGAAAACTGGCACGGGAAACCAGATCTGTCATGTTGGTCATAGAAAAGGACACCCAATCCTGGGAAAGAATAAGACTCGAATCCCTGGGAAAGAAGACACTAAACCATGGAAAAAGGCAAGCATAAAAGTGAAGGACAGAAGACACTCAAACATGTGAATGAGTAAGACGGGTAACTCTGGGAAAGAACACGATACTGAAACCCGAAAAAGATGCTAAGCCCTGAAGAAGATACAAGACTTCAGCACGCAAGTCCAATCTTAATGAAGACGCTAAAACCTGGGGAAAAAACACTTAATTCTACGAATGAAGACGCTAAACTCTGGAAGAAAACGCTAAACTCCGGGAATGAAGAAGACGCTAAACTCTGGAAAGAAAACACTAAAATTTGAAGATGCTAAATCCTACGACAGAAGAAAGCCCTCTGTCGCGGTAAAGACAAACCTTGGGACATAAAAGTCGATAAATGAAGGAAGAAAAACGGAGAAACACCCTAAAAACCTGTCAAGGTGACAACCCTATCAAGGCGCATCAAAACCTTTGAAAGAAGGTACACAATCCATGAAAGAAGGATCATTGGTAAACCTCTATCAAAGGACACTGAACCATGTAAAAGAAAATGGTTAGTCCATCGACAAAAAGCACAGTAACTGAAAAGACGCAGAAAGAGAGAGAGAGAGAGAGAGAGAGAGAGAGAGAGAGAGAGAGAGAGAGAGAGAGAGAGAGAGAGAGAGAGATGAGAAAGAGAGAGAGAGAGAGATGAGGATGAGAGAGAGAGAGAGAGAGAGAGAGAGTTAAGAGAAAAAATACTCTCCCTATATTCAGTTGCATTCTCCCGAGTTCACATGACCTAGCCTCCGTTTTCTGTGACCGTTGATGCCACAGGTTATTGGCCCTGGTGATGCACACACAAAAAACAAAACATTTTCTGTACAAAACAAATCCAATCAACTTGCTACACCTGAACAAATGTAGTTCAACATTAACTGTTTTCCTGCCATCCAACAATATTATGATTTACATGACATATTACGTGCACTGCATGTTGGCCAACTTATGCCATCCGTGACGTTAAAGCAAAAATCTCCCACCTCGCTCGCTATTTCGAACACCTTAAAAATATTGTCGAAAAATTGTTACTTTGCTTTTTCAGTGCAGATTAACAAGGTACGCGGTAAGTGATGTAACAAAGATGTTTTCTATCACTCGCAACTTTTTGACATCCTTGCGCGTTTGTTTTTTTTGTGTTTTTTTTTTTTTTTTACTGGCGAGGCATCTCGCCGCCCCTGCTATGTTCGGTGTAGATTTCCAACACACACGTGGAAGGCTGCCATGATAGTCAACACTGGTCCATTAAAAATAAAGCACTGTATACCAAAGTGAAAATTCAAGATATTCAAGAATACAAGTCAAGGAATTAAAGGAAAATCATATTTCGCATTGTTCAAACACGCAGACAGCATGTACACGGAGAGGACGAGAACCAATACAAGCAATGCATATTCTTAAACTTGGGATGCAAAGGGGCCAAAAAGCAAGAGAACTGAGTGAAAAGACGTGAAATCGAAGTGCGCTCGCGCAAATCGCACACACTTAAAGTGAGCCCTTTAAACTACAGTGCACTAGCTAGGATGGAGGGGAGGGGGGAGACATGCTTGGTAGGTAGTCTACAGATTTGTAGCTTAAATAGCCGAGGCGGAGAAGTTCTTTAGCCGGTTTGTTTTGCACTTCACATCGCGGTACCTTCTGCTTGAATGAAAAAGTTAACAGATGGTTGGGTGTGTGTTAAAAGGCTAGGATGGATCTAGATTTGCGTCTTGTGCGCATATTATAAATAAAGTCTATCTAAAGGTTTTAGCTCATTGTCTTCGATTTTTTTAAGCGGTCTGCAACTGCCCATAATAATCCAAATGATGGAATAAACGAGCATAAAACCGACTGCCATATCTGCAGTAGGCCTATTAACTGTTGTGACCGCTTTGTGTCAAAGTGACGCTAAATCCCGTCACGGTTAGTTTTTTTTTTCGAAATTTTGCACCATCTACTGCTCTCACGGCGGCCATATTGGAACCGACTAGCCTATGGTAAGCGAGTTACCCCTCGATTTTTTATGACCAAGAACAGAGATCGTCATGTCGGCCAATCACTGAACGCGACTGTTTATGGCGCAAATACTGGCTGTACGCCATTGGATAAGGTTTCCATTCAAGTTACTTGGATTTTTTTTTTTTTTACATTGCAAGTCGAGTACAATTTTGACAAATTTGTAGAATACAGAGAGAAGCCAATACAGACTTCGCAGTTTGAACGCGAGTTGTTCATCTTTCCTCCGAAGCTCTGGCACCCGCAATTCGCTTTAATGGAGTCAGCTCTGGCACCCGCAATTCGCTTTAATGGAGTCAGCTCTGGCACCCGCAATTCGCTTTAATGAAGCTCTGGCACCCGCAATTCGCTTTAATGAAGCTCTGGCACCCGCTATTCGCTTTAATGGAGTAAGCTCTGGCACCCGCAATTCGCTTTAATGGAGTAAGCTCTGGCACCCGCAATTCGCTTTAATGAAGCTCTGGCACCCGCAATTCGCTTTAATGGAGTAAGCTCTGGCACCCGCAATTCGCTTTAATGAAGCTCTGGCACCCGCAATTCGCTTTAATGAAGCTCTGGCACCCGCAATTCGCTTTAATGGAGCAAGCTCTGGCACCCGCAATTCGCTTTAATGGAGTAAGCTCTGGCACCCGCAATTCGCTTTAATGGAGTAAGCTCTGGCACCCGCAATTCGCTTTAATGGAGTAAGCTCTGGCACCCGCAATTCGCTTTAATGGAGTAAGCTCTGGCACCCGCAATTCGCTTTAATGGAGTAAGCTCTGGCACCCGCAATTCGCTTTAATGGAGTAAGCTCTGGCACCCGCAATTCGCTTTAATGGAGTAAGCTCTGGCACCCGCAATTCGCTTTAATGGAGCAAGCTCTGGCACCCGCAATTCGCTTTAATGGAGTAAGCTCTGGCACCCGCAATTCGCTTTAATGGAGTAAGCTCTGGCACCCGCAATTCGCTTTAATGGAGTCAAAACGGATAGTAGGCGCTAAGCGGGAATGAACGCAAATCCACTGACTCTTCGTTTACTTTTGCTTATCTTCGATATTTTGGGATTCATTACAATACAAAGATAGAGAGAGAGAGAGAGAGAGAGAGAGAGAGAGAGAGAGAGAGAGAGAGAGAGAGAGAGAGAGAGAGAGAGCGCGAGAGCGAGAGCGACAGAGAGAGACGGAGTAGGCGGCGTGTGCGGACAATGTGCATCTCATGTATCCCTTCACCTTCACATACTGCTCCAAGGAGCTGCCATCGAAGTTCAGTTTAATTTGTGTATCAGAAAATCTCTTACGGTACTTTTGATGAAAATTTTACCAACGAATCAAACATTGTGGGGGGGAGGGGGGAGGTAACACACATACACACGTGTGTTCGAGTCTCACCTGCACCTCCGTATGGGGACCCCTTTGTGTTGTCGCCCCTGTCCCTGGTGGTGGTAGTCTCTCCAGTGGGCTGTCCCTGGGGGTGGTAGTCTCTCCAGTGGGCTGTCCCTGGTGGTGGTGGTCTCTCCAGTGGGCTGTCCCTGGTGGTGGTAGTCTCTCCAGTGGGCTGTCCCTGGTGGTGGCAGTCTCTCCAGTGGGCTGTCCCTGGTGGTGGCAGTCTCTCCAGTGGGCTGTCCCTGGTGGTGGCGGTCTCTCCAGTGGGCTGTCCGTGGTGGTGGTGGTCTCTCCAGTGGGCTGTCCCTGGTGGTGGTGGTCTCTCCAGTGGGCTGTCCCTGGTGGTGGTGGTCTCTCCAGTGGGCTGTCCGTGGTGGTGGTGGTCTCTCCAGTGGGCTGTCCCTGGTGGTGGTAGTCTCTCCAGTGGGCTGTCCCTGGTGGTGGCAGTCTCTCCAGTGGGCTGTCCGTGTTCCCAGTGTGCTCCGCTGTGACCTGTCCTGCCTGTTGTGGACACTGCCCTGTGGGCGATCCAATCAAATCAAATCAAACCATGCTGCTTTCAACCCTGCCGACTACAAAAGCCACATCAGGGCCGACACACTATGGGGAAAACAATCAACTGACAGAATTAAAACGCAAAGTTAGAGCTCAATACCAGTTATGTGTGGGCGGTCATCCCTCTAGTGGCCTCTCGCTGTGGCAGTCCCTGAAGTGACCGCTCTCCTGGATGTCGTCTGGTGTATGGTAGTGGCCGCTCCTCTTGGCCGTCATCCTTGTTCCCTGTCGCAAGTGAAATCCCTGCATGAGATTTTCGGCTTACATTTCGTTGTCCGAGCAGTTCTTAACACGTACAAAACTTCTATCACTTTGTAGAGGCTAACATATCGTAGGTCGTCCCTTGGTGAACAAAACCAGCCCAACATAAAATCTGTTATCCCCAGGCAGGAGAAGAGACATGCTTCGTAAAACAATTTCAAAGGATTTAACATTTTTTTCCGTTCGTTTGTGGGAGGATGTATTCTTTCTGTAACGCGTTTTTTACCAGTTTAATTTTCAGAACAATCTGCTCTCTGAAGTTGTGAGATATGGACATGCAGAGGTGTTGAATGTCCCTTCGCCTCTTTGGAATTACCCTCTGGTACAACTGCCCCTTTGGTAAATAGAAAAACAAATGGTTCCAAGAGATTTTTTTTTTTTTTTACAAAATTCTGGTCGAAATCGGTATATTGAAGAGTAGGCTTAATCTTGAGCGATGATTGTCCTTTTTATATCGATGAACAAGATTCTATTTACCGTTTAATATCGATGAACAAGATTCTATTTACCGTTTAATTGAAACTCATCATACAAACATTTTTAGATGGAATGAAAAAATCAGTTAAAGGAGGATAACTCTTGAACTGCTTTGACCAGAACATGTGGAAAATGCACAGTTCAAATTATCAGTTTATGTATTAATTCTTACACCAGCTAGGTGTGAGGTAAGTCGTTTCTCGCTGAAAGTTTTATATTTAAGATTTTCCAAATCTGATCAGATTGAATCGCACATTGACTTGTCTTACCTTCAAAGTCATCCCATGGGATCTCAGGGTGGTGGGGTGGGGATGGGTCCTGCCTCCAGTCGTCTGCTCCTTTCATTGCCGGTGTTCTGAACAATCAGCCATTGTGCATGAGATACTGAACATACTTCATTCTGAGACAAAAGCAAGGTGTTAAAAAATATCACAGTTGACAAAACGTCAATATTCATTTACTGCCAGTCATTCCACTGTTCATCGAATTCGAAACCTACTACTAGAAACTGAGCCGGAAGGATTGTTTGTCTGCCCCTGCCGGCTCCTTCCCAAAGAGGAGTGCGCTTTAAGTTTCGGTGAAACGACTGGATTCACAGTGGCGTTGCCTCCCTTTGGCAGACGCCGTTTATAAGTTATGAACAGCGTAAAATACAAAACGTTGTACTAGCGTATTAGAAAATGGAACACTGTCGCATCATCTTGGCCAATCTCGGTATTACGGATCACCCTAGAAAACAACACACACACGCACCGATTCTGGGTCCTCTCGAGCATTGCGGTCGTGGTGACCTCAGGTCCCACGTCATCTCCCCGTTCACGCCCCGTGGTGTCTTCTGGTCAAACGTTACCGACGTTGGCTGGTTCATGAGAACTGTGGCTGGGTGGACTGACGTTGGCAGGTTCATGAGAACTGTGGCTGGGTGGACTGACGTTGGCAGGTTCATGAGAACTGTGGATGGGTGGACTGACGTTGGCAGGTTCCTAAGAACTGGGGCTGGGTGGACTGGGTGGCACTATTGGTGTGGCAGGACTGGGAGCTCCGGAATGAGCACAGTGGGATCAGTGCCTTCGACAGGAAACGGAAGAAGAGATGCTAAACTAAAAAGGAATAAAGACATAGGGTATCTGGTGCTACAAATTACGTTAAAACATGTCTGGTGATAGAAATCAAGTTTTTAAAAAAAAAATGGATGTCTGATAACTGAAATTATGTTTTTAAAAAAAGGGTGCTGGAGATGGAAGTTACGTTTTAATCATGTCTGGCAACAGAAATTAGATATAAAAAAGACAGACGTCTGGTGATAGAAATTAACTTTAAATGACATTGACGTCTGGTACAGAACTTACTTAAAGACATGATCTCTGGTGACATTACATTTAAAAAATGAGGCACTGATGCCCGAGATAGAAAATACTTTAAAAAGATGTCACAGAAATTAGCAGGTGAATGTCTGGTGACAAATTACATTTAAACAAGACATGTCTGGCAAAAGAAATTACGTTACGTTAAAAACATTAATGTCTGTCTAGTGGCAGAAATTACTTTGAAAAAGACATACATGTCTAGTAATAGAGAAATAGAGATTACGTTAAAAAAAGAAAAAAGACTGGTGATAGTACATTTCAAAACAGGACATCGATGTCTATAGAACTGCATTGAAAATGACACTGACGTCAGGTAAGATAAGATAAGATAATGTTGCTTATAGCCCAGCCCAGCCGACCGCAAAGGGTCACCTCAGGGCTGTCACCACGTTAAAATCAACCCACCAGTCACTGACGTCAGGTGACAGAAGTTACTTTAAAAATGATAAAACGGCAATATAAAATACCTTGTCATGCGAGATATGTACTGTACTGTGTGAAAGCGCATGCACATGTCAGGATTGCTTTAGCAAGATTTGATCTGCATGTGAACGCTATGACCTTTAATAATCCAGAACAATCATTTTACAAGTATTTTCAAGCACTATTTTTGTCTTCCTTCTTATGATATCTGATCGTTAAATTAGAGCGTTAAAGAAAAAAAAACACTTGATCTCAAAGGCTGAACACTTCAAACGATAACAGCATTTCACATACCTGGCCATGATCTCAACAGCTGAACACTTCAAACGATAGCAGCATTTTACATACCTGGCCATTACAGACTGCGGGCCACAGGGCTCCCGTATGTATTCCTGGCGACGTGGTGGTGCCTGGGCATTCTCAGCGACAACAGTTCCTCAGTTCCTTCAGGTATTTATTCTTTGCCAAAGTGACAGGTCATAGCATGACACAGCGGCGAACATTTTCCAGCATCTGACAGCCATCACAAAGTAATCCGCGGTCACCTCAGCATTTTCCCAGCGTATTCTTCAGACCCTATTTTAGCCGTGTTCCCTACAGGATCTGGACTGAGAAATGCATCCAGAACAGAGACAGGGCTCACTTTTACATGCACCGTCTCAACGAAAGGAATGAAGTGTGAAAGAACCGATCGTTGAAGAACTTCCCAGCCAGAACAAAAGCGCTGAAGCTTACTATTCTTGTTCAAATGGCCGCGCTCCCCTGACACATGAGCAGCCTGATCACCACGTGGCCGACGGACGATTGGCTGATGCTTGCCATTCTTTTGTCTCACAATCTGTCGTGGAACGATGAAGATCCCTTGCAGACTGGTCCCAGGGTACACAGCAACTCCCTCAACGGCATCCATCAGTGCGACACAACAGAAGACGACCAGCTACTCTGACAGTCCAGGAATCGTCAACTCGACTGATGAATCATTAGGAAAGGGGGTCGGGGTCCAGAGCGCGTGACAATGGTAACACCAGAGACAAAGGTTAATTTATCTATGATTTTAATATCTACCTACCTATCTTTCTGTATCTTTCTATCTAATTATCTATCTATATATCTACCTTATTTATTCAATCTCTTACCTATCTATCTATCCTGACCTTTAGGTGCCTCTCAGCTCAACTGATCCAAAACATCATCCAGCCACTAACAAGAACTAATGACATGCAGTGGCGTCGTTGAATGATCCGTGTGGATGAGAAAACGGATCTGTGGTAGCAAGTACTACCACAAATCAGGGCGACACTTGGAATTCCTTGACAAAAGCCACGACAGTGGAAACCGTTCCACAGGGCGTTCTGCATTAGCCGCTAGCTGATCTGATCGCCAGGTCGACAAAGGACACTCAAAGTACCAGGTGATCACCAGAAAACACTTCAGGAATGGCATGCCTGTCCTGAAGCATCTCTGGTACCGCTGTTCTGTACCTTTGTTCCACGGACACCCGTCACTGGAAACCAGAACAGCCACGTGTCGCAAGGAAGGCCAATGGCTTTGTGCTGCCTGCATCACAGCTTTGACAGCTCAAGCGTCCACCCCTAAAAAACACCCACGAGCAGGAGCTCGTGAAGCTGGCCCACCTTAGAACAGATCTCTTGGGAAAACCATACAGATCCATTCAATCGTTTGATGTGAATACACCGGAGACACCTCTCTCGAAATGCGTCTCCGACTACGCAGGACCAAAGTTCCTCATCCACACAGAACTGCAACAACACAGCACCCTGCCCACCTTCAGCCTTGCCAGCAGCCAGATAATGCATTCGAACAGAATATGGACCTTCAAGCACCTAAAGGCCAACCACTGCCACCACTCTATGCAAGACCTGTCCTAACAACCCACCATCCGAGCTGATGAGCCACCTGGGCGTCGAAGTTACTGAACACCCCCCGCTGTATCCCCCAGACAGATGTAGTCAAACAAGACACCGCACACCATGATGCCTGCTTACAGAAGACCACCATTCCACGACAGACTGAGACAAAAGAATTCAAAGACCTCAGTAAGGCGTGCCAGCGACTAGCGGTAAATCCGAATCTTCAAACATCAAAAGAATGTACTACTGCCGGAGATCCCACACACACCCTCTCCGTATAACGGACTTCTCGAAGACTTCAGCACTGGCACCAAGAAGCTGCAGTCAACGGTAACACCTCAGGTCTGAACGCCAGACATACGGTCGGTTCAGACCTCAACGAACACGACCAGACTGGCACAAAGGCCCTGGGGAAAAACACCAAATCCCTCACTCTTGTGACGAGACATTACATCCCTCAAAAATCACACGCCATTGTCCCAACCGACTGACCAGCCATTTGGAATGAATAACCTGGTGGAACTTCACAGAACTGCTGGATTCACCGAGAATGTGCTGCGCTGCAATAAAACAAAAAGTACATTTATTTTGGTTCATGTTTAGAATCCATATTTGATATAGCAATCATCCTAAAATTTCGCATAATATGACCCGTGTTTGAACGTGTATACACCATGTAAGGACTTAAATTCACAAGAGTACAAACCAGCTTGTAGGAAGCTCAAACAGAGATGGATCCACGCGAAAATTGCTGATGGGTATTGATGAATCAAGTCACATCATAGACTGAACATGTTCAACGTCAAAGTGCGCTGTGTGGTGGACAGGGCTATGTGAACACAGACACAGAAAATGTCTGACGTCTTTAGTTTCTTGAAATAATCGATTCCGTCATTTTTGACATCACCACTCCCACACAATGCTATTCCAGATCTGTTGAAGGACGCTATACAAGACAGCAGGATTCCTTCCACATGCTGTCCAGGACTAGGCAGAGCGGTCTTCCACTTGGTACCGGCAGAAAATTAGTGTGTGCGAGCGCGTACGTGCGTGTGTGTGTGTGTGTGTGTGTGTGTGTGCGTGTGTGCGTGTGTGTGGGCGCGCGCGCGCGTCTGTATTCGTTTTCCTGGCTCGGATATGACTGTAGGTAATGCAAAGGGTCGACCAGTCGTTATGCTACAGGATGAAAAGCACGAATTAGAGGCCTGCTGATTAGTTTTGAGGGGGGAAAGGGGAAGGGAAGTAGGAGCAGGCGCGGGGATGGAATTTTTTTTGTAAATCACTTTCTGCATATATATACCCCCCCCCCCCCCCCCCCCCCCCCCCCAAAAAAAAAAAAAAAAAAAGTCGACTGACAGTGTGGTCACTGTACAATAGGAGGGAAGGAATGAAAAAAAAACACTTAAAATCATTAAAGGAGGGAAAAGTTTCCTTTCGTACCTCTTCTATACAACGGCGGGAGGCGTGCGAAGGTGATGAAATGAATAGTATGTGACAAAAATGTGCATAAAGCGATGGAGGCGCAAATATAAGATAGCAAGCTTTGAACAATAAAGACAAACGCTGCCTGCTTATACCCCAATTATTGTTGTCGTACCCTGGCTGAAAGACTCCAGGGATCATCCAAACAGCTCAAGCATTTGAACACTATGGCACAAATGCATCAGCTGGGGATGAGAACATTACGTGTGACCGTTTTTGATCAATTCACAACTTTACGAAACAGATCTTGAATTCAAACGACGTTCGTATAAGACTTCCTGCTTCACACTTGGGGCAGTTTTGTGTGCCTGCATGAGACGACGGCTTTCATCTGTGTAGATGTGCATGCGCACGTGCACTCTCCAATTACTTGAAATTCGCAACATCAGCCTGCCAATCCAATTTAACGGGACAGGAGCGCGCAAAGCTTGGAGAGAATGGGGGGGTGGGGGGGGGGGGGACGTGCGAGCGCCCATACGTACGTACACGCATTGTGTGTAGTTTTTAAACGAAGTCATCGCCACACACAAATACAATACAATTGTTAATTACGCGCTCGCGCGCGCGTGTGTATGTGGTGTGTGTGTGTGTGTGTGTGTGTGTGAGGGGAGGGGGGGGGGGGGGCAGGGAAGCGTGTGTGGATCCTGCTATGTGAGCAAAATAGAGGTAAGGTTTCAGAGTGGACGAGATGATAGGTGAAAGAGCGAAATGGTTGAGAAAGAGGGGGGGGGGGGGGGGGGCAGGAAGAGCGGGGTGCTGGTTGGGTGGACTGACAAGCATGGGAAGAGCAGAATTCTTTTTGTCCCGCTTCTCTTCAGTTAGAATGAGAATCTGCTAGGCGAGTGTGTGGACTCTTAAAGGACGTGGTTGTGAAATCCTGCCTGTTTGAACTCAACAGCGATTAGGTTCAAGTCAGAAGCAGACAGGAAGAAAGAGCAAGGCAAACACGGAGGGAGAGAGAAAGTGGGGTACGGGGGGAGGGAAGAGAGTATTAAATGGAAGAAGTGCGGAAGGAGAAGGAAAGAATTTCCATTCTGACCCCTCTCATATTTTGCATTAAAATTTAAGGCCATAAACACATAATTAAATTGAGTTCATCTCGGTTAACAGAAATAATCTGTGCTCGGTTTAGTTTTCCAAATGAATTCACCCATTACTCCTTCGAAGTAGTATACGCGTTTAAAGCCGTATGCGGGAGGAAAAAAAAGGAGGGGGGAGGTGAGGGGACTCTTTCGCCCCCCCCCCCCCCCCCCCCTTTATAAGAGCTCCATATCCGTCAAAAGTTTATGAACTGAATGACTGTACGTGTCCTCGCCATGTCAGAGCGCTCTAAATGAATTTCTAACCATAATGTCCTTGACGGTCGTCACGTTTGTACCGAAGCGGGGAGGGGAGAAGGGGTATGGAACGACATCTCAGGAAGATTGCTTAGTACATGTTGCTCTATTTACAAAGAAAAGAAGGGGGGGGGGGATGATTCAAGACAGCAGGTGACAATGTCGCTTCAACCACATTCAGAAACGGGGGTCCACTTTGAAAGCTTCCTTTTCGGCTTTGAGTGGGATTATGTAGTGGAGGTCGCAGTAGCGGCAGAAGTAGTAATAGTAGTAGCAGTAGTAATAGTAATAGTAGAAGTAGGGACTGGTGTCCATGAAGCTGGGGGCGGGTCCGCTCATGAATCGATTTGAATTTGGGGTCTGGTCTCAATAATATCGGCAAACGTAACTGGTGAAAATCATTTTTTAAAGAATTCTGGAAATTTTGGAATTCTGTCCAGAAGATTCTTGAAACCGTTAACATCTTGTACAACTTTGACGGAAACATTCAGTTCGTTCCAGAACTTAGCCACGACTCGAAATTGAGAAAATAATCTTTTTTTTTTTTGGCGAGACTGTGAGAAAAAGAACATTTTCTTTTGCGAGACTTAAAAAAATAAATTAAAGTGTGAAACAGGTCTCTAATTTCTGGTCTTCAATGTTCATTACGTTTACTGGTCAAGGACTCCCACTGACCAAAGGCAGACAGACAGAACACATTCTCTCTCACTCACCGGTCAAACCCAGCCTTTCGTGTTCTCAGCGAGGTGGACTCACCGACCGCTCTGCAGAAGAGTGAAAGGCAACAGCGCGCGCCCTCTCCTGATTGGACGCTGGAAAATCACGCTAGAACACACACACACACACACTCACATCACAGTTTTCACGTGCAATGGAAAATGTCACTAGGTGAGCTTTGTACTCTCTCTCTCTAGCGTGGGCGCGCGTATGCATTTGTATGTTTGTGTGCTTTGTGTACGTGCACGCGCGTACGTAGTGGCCTAAAAGCCGCCTTTTCCTGTTCTCTGACAAGTAACCAAAAAATAACGATTATCTACAACAAACATACTGTGTAGGGTTATCCGTTTTCAATATAATTACTAACTTTTCGAGAGTGCGAGTACGTGCACGCGGCGTTGTGCCTCCTGCTTA
>CM031616.1:42462145-42466780 GCA_018398815.1 Conus ventricosus | reverse complement strand
AGGGAAAATCCGCAATCCAACGAATAAAAATGAAAAGAAAATTTCCTTTTTTGACCCCAAAAAGGGTTTGTAGGCAGCAGACGCCGACGCTTCCTCAATGCTTCGGCCGTAAGAAATTTCCCTACGTTTACTCGGTCAGTTTGCCCAATGAAATTTTCATTTTTTTCGAAAACATTGAAAGGGAAAGGGAAAATTGTCAATTCTGGTGGGGGCAGGCCCCCACCCCCCCAAACCCCAAAAGTGAATGCCCCTGGTGGGGGCAAAAAATCCGCACCCCCTAATCCCCGCATCTCAACACCCGTGGGCGTTTAAAAAAAAAAAAACCCCCCCCCGAACTCCTCTGCCAGTGCCGTGGGGGCAAGGGATTTCAACCAGGTGGAGATGGTGGAAAGGGGAAAACCCCTCCCCCGCCCCAAAAACAGACCCCTTCTTCCCCTGTTGGAATTCGCCAACAGGTTAAAACCACATCCGGGAAAACAACCAACAAATTTACACCCTTAGACGCGGTTATAGGAATGCCCCTGATCTTTCCTTTCCCCCTCGCCCATGGTAGTACAATTTCCCTTTGGGAAATCCGTGGTTAAATTCCAACTTTGGGGACGCAGCCGTGTCAATCTATAAAACCTTCCGGGCTTTTTTGGAAACTAAAATTCAAACCAGAAGCCCTTCACTTTTCTGGTTTTAAATTTTTAAAAACCGCAAAACCACCACGGGGGACTGCGGGCGGTGTTGCCTTCTCTCACAAAACTCTACGATAGTCCTGTCCTCTGCTACCTCCTTAAACTGTTGCTGCGGATCACTTCCACAAACTGTAAAATTTTCATTTATCCCCTCCTTCAGTCCGGTTTTGGCCCGGGCCCTTTCAGTCTGAAGGAGAACTTCCTCGACCATTTTTGCTGTTGGGGACTTAACGGTCACAAAACCCCTTTTTGGGGGGTCAGTACCACCAAGGGCTCTAATTGAGGTGTCCTTTCGGATTTGGATTTGTGTTGTTTTAACACGGTCTAATTACCTACCTTCCCCCAGGGTTTCCTTTTGTTTAGATTTGTCGGTTGTCCCCCCACTGTCCTGGGCTATAGTGGTCTGTCCATGAGATCTGCACGGGGTGCCCTTTTCCCTGTCCCTACAAACCCGTAAAAATGAACAGTCTCTGTCTCTAACACTAAAATTATAAGAAAGCAAATGGGACTTTTGCAGCCCCTATTTTCAGGAAATTTCCCGGACACTGATTTTTTCCCAAGGGCCGGCCCAGCAGAAAACACTGTCTACAGTATCAAAGGGGCTAAAGTTGTACCAGTTCTTCCCATAAACTTTAAATGCCCAAAAAACCCCGGTTTGATTCAGGGGCCGCCAACAATTTCCAAAATTCGAAAACGGGGTCAGCCGGTGCCCGGCCTTTTTTGGGGCCCAACGTCGAGCCCATCAGAAATCCGTACCATATCGAGACACCTTTTAAAAACAGTAAAAGTCGGTCTGGAGAAGTTTCTGCTCCACTGCATCGAAAACTTCCCAAAAAAAAAGTGTGGAACATCATTTAAAAAATCAAAGGGAAGAACTACCTGTCCCACAAGATAACCATCTCAAGTTTTCGGACTCTTTAATAACAGACAAAAAAGCAGTTGCTTAATCTGCTTGCTTCAACCATGAAAAGAATTCCTCCTCATCTAAACAAATCAGCCACTTTTGGTAAAACAAAGCCCTAAAAGAAAAATCACCCTGCCAACTATTTCGTCCGAAACATTGGAAGACTACAACTTTCCTTTCACGTTAAACGAGCTGAAATCTGCCTACTATCTGCAGCGATCCTTCTCCAGTAAAATCAACTGTTAAACATCTTCCACAAATAGGTCTGAACATCCTGCTACAGGTATACAACCAGGTGTGCGACTACTGGTTCTTTCCACCCCTCATGGCAGAAAGCCATCATTATTCCCATCCCCAAACCTGGAAAAGATCTTTCTAATCCATCAAACTACCGTCCCAAGCTTTGACCGCAGTGTCTGCAAATTGATGAGAAAATGTCAATGCTAGAACCCAATAGTGGAAACTCGAAACCGATGGCCTTTGGCAAAGAACAGTGTGGTTCCCCGCAAACATGCGGACTAACCCATTGACCATGTTGATTCGTCTGGGAATCTAAACACTTCGGAACGCCCTTTATGAACAGACAGCATGCATTGGCAATTTTCTTTGACTTAGAGAAGGCCTACGATACACCTGGAAGGTCGGGATACTTCATTATCACCATGATCGGGTTTTTTGAGTATTCCCGCTTTTCATTCAAAATTTTTTGGCAGAACGACAGTTTGTTCAGTCCGGGTGCACCACTCTCTCTGATGTCCACGAGCAGGAGATTGGGTGTTCCACAGGGTAGCATACTGTCTCCTGCCCTCTTTAGTATTAAAATCAAACAACATTGTTCAATCAGTTTCAGCAGGTTCAGACTGCCATTGTTAGTGATGATTTTGCTGTCTACGCAACTGGAACCTTGTACCCGATGTCCAGCGCAAAGCTCCATCTTTGCGTAGATAAAAACCAACGGTGGGCGGATTAAAACGTTTTTCACCTTTTCTGCTTCAAAGACACAGTGTATTCACTTCCATAATTTCCGTCATTTTTTCCAGATCCGATATGACAAGGGCGGGGAAATCTCCCATTCCAGCTGTTAAAGAGCCAAATTTCTGGAGTTATTTTTGACCAGAAACTTTAAAACTTCCTCAGCCTTTATTAAAAACCTCAAAACTGCTTGCCAAAAGCACTGAATATTCTGCGGGTCGTAGCGCACACCGACTGTGGGCGCTGATAAGAAAACTTTGTTGCAGCTCTACTAGAGCCCCATGGTCCATTCCAAACTGGACTATAACGGTGTTGTGCTGGTGTACGGCTCCGCAAGATCGTCCATACTCAAACTCATGGACCTCTATCCACCATCAAGGCTTCGTCTCTGTCTTGGAGCGTTCCGCACCACCCCTTTGTACAGCCAGTACGCAGAGGCGGTTGTGACCCTTCACACTGGTCCCAACCGCAGCTGAAACTGCCTTTGAAAAAATATATAGCCGACTGTTCCACGAACCGCAGATCCTGCCCTATGACTGTGTCCTTTTGACCTCCGTACCAAAGTACGTTTGAAAACAACCCTAAATGTATTCCGCCGTTTGGGTCTAATCGTATTCGGCCTCACGTCGATGCAGGTTCTAGACCTAGGAGTTGTGTCGGAGTTTTCCAAGTTTCCCGGATCAACCTCCGTGGACCTTTTTCACACAAGCGATTCGTTCGATCTTGCAGCTTTTCCGGGGGGCTTATCTAAACCACTCTCTGGTGTACAAGGCTTGTATGCCTGAGTCTCTGTTCCAAATTCCCCATCCTGACAAAAAGTTTTTCACTGACGGTTCCAAGTCTGAGATGGAGTGCCTGTGCATCCTACTGCCCCTGGGGCTCCTTCCAGATACAGTGGAACATATTCATATCCGATGCTTCGTCTATTCTGCTTAACTTACAGCACTGGTTTGTCTTGAAGATATCTCGCATTCTTTGCGAAGAGGAACATTCCTGGTTCCTGTCGGATCGCTGTCAGCTTGGAGCCATAGTCTGGCCGCAAAACCTTCAGCATCCGTAACTTTTACTTTTTTGAACTCTTTAGTCAAGTTGAAAAGGCGTGACGGTTAAACATTAACACTTGCTTGGGTTCCTGGTCATGTTGGCATCGTCGTGAACTAATGGTAGATCGTTTAGCCAAGAAAACCCACAAGAGAAGGAAACTGTCCAACTTTTTATACCCCCTGCTCAGACTGAAACCCAAATTAACGATTATGAGAGACCTCTGCAGGAGGAATTGGAACCTCACAGACGATTAACCAACTCTTTCAGATCCTCCAAACCTTAAGGACTTCCACCCATCTACGTCGGGGGTCTAAGAGGGCAACGGTTCTGTGCCGGCTGCACACCGGCCCATCGTATTTTACGCCATTCTTACCTTTAAAGAGTGAAAGAAGCTCCGTGGTGCATTCCATGTCATGTGCCACTCACAATGAAAACAGTTCGTTTAGAGTGTGGGACTTGCACGATTGTGAGACACAAACATTTTATCACGAGTCCATGAAATCCTGTTCATGGATGTGATCCTTGAGTTTTTGAGAGAGATTAACATTTTTCATCTGATTTAAGATTTTAACGGCAGAAAGATTTTTAACAAAGTTTATGGTGCGTTTCTAGACTATGTCATATTTATCGAGATTGTGAAAGTATTTTTTTTTATTTTTTTATTTTTTTAAAATTTTTTTTAAATGACTGGTGAGTTTGATTTAACATGGTGAAGCCCTGATGTGGCCCTTTTCAGTCGGGCTGGGCTATAAGCAACATTATCTTATCTCTTATCATATCCATCCATCCATCTACATCCACCATCCATCCATCTATCATCTATCTATCTATCTATCTAACTATCTATCTACTATCTGTCTGTCTATACTGTCTATCTAGACTATCTGTCTATTATATTTTTCTATTACTACATTAATCTGTCTATCTATCAATCTATCTATCTATTCTATTATCTATCTATCTATCTATCCATGCCATCCATCCACCCATCCATCATCCATCCATCCATCCATCCCTCCATCCATCCATCCATCC
>CM031616.1:42439645-42457145 GCA_018398815.1 Conus ventricosus | reverse complement strand
TATTCTGCCCCGCCAGGGGGATTTAGCAGAAGTTCAACAGAAGAAAAGTTGGGGGACAGCATCCAGGAACCGACGATCTGTCTTTTGCCAGTTTGTCACAGGATCACAGACGCCAATAACAGATGAAGAGATGACTATTGTCTGATAGTCGTCGGAGTGTCCCAAAATAAACGCTGATTTCAAACACATGAGACAAAGGAGAGTGTAGCACATTGACACTGATGATTGCTCGACTGTGTCAGGGGTTGTACTGCTTTAACCTGTCATCGAAATCAGCAAAGGGATGCTGGATGCGCGCAAGCGGTTTGCTTGATGGTGGCATGATATGCTGGTGGGCTTTGCAGTCATGAAATAGCCAGCTGGTACACCCCAAGGGACGCTTCCTCCATGGAAGTTCTGTTGGTCGCGACAGTGGACATTTCACAAAGGCATCCTGCAAAGAGCAAGTTTGTCCCCTGACGTTCTTAATAAATTCCCTGTGAAATCTGCACGTAGCACCCTATGCGACGTAGTGCAGGCGCCTTGGTGGGATAGCTCCCAGCTTGTTTGATTTCGGCGGCAGCTGAAGACAGAACTCCTCTGCCCCCACAGTCGGCCATCTTTTTTTTATTTTATTTATTCCAAGGAAGGCACCATTT
The DNA here is from genome assembly GCA_018398815.1 of Conus ventricosus. Lineage (NCBI taxonomy): Eukaryota > Metazoa > Mollusca > Gastropoda > Neogastropoda > Conidae > Conus > Conus ventricosus. The sequence continues at coordinate 42,456,507 of CM031616.1, read as the reverse complement.
TTGAAGAAAAAAAAAAAGGTGCAGTTTTTGCGTCATGTCGACTTTCTCGCAAATTGTCACGTGACTTTTCTTGTAATTTGTCATGTCGACTTCTTTGCTATCCGTCCACGTTGACTTTCTTACCATTTGTCGTTGATTATGATACCATTTAACAAATTCCATTATCTGGCACTCGAAGGGGGGAAAGAAAGCGCCACAGATTTTTAAGATGAAGAATCTCCTCGGCAGGCTGAAAACAGGTCAGATCAGCAGAGGCAGATAATAACGCTGCGATATGATCACAATGCTGATTTTTGTTCACGTGACGGGAAGGTGATCAGTTGGGAGTTTGTCCGGTGTGGCAGATCGCCCTGAAATTATTTTGGTTGTTGTGTATGTACAATGTTGTGTGTTTACTTTATATAGTTTATGCTAGGACACTGCAAATGTCTTTATTGTTATTGATGGATGTCTTCGTTCTTGCAATGTGCTCTCGTGGGCTTTTTGCACTAATTAGTTGATTCGACTTGGCCATACTTAGCACTTCATTATGAGGTTCCACTGTTTTAATATGCCATTGTATTTATTAACCGTTTCCCTGAACCAAGTGACCGTTTACCAAGTCGATATCTACCAGGACAGCGAGAAATTGGCAGATCGATCACTATCCCCTCCTCCTGTACCCCCTCACGCCCACCCCCCCCTATTCTTTCCCACTTCCACTCATTCCCTCCATCCACACCCTTCTTCTCGTTCCTTCTTCGTCCCTCCCTTTGGTGGCGGTGTCATCGCAGTCTGATGAGTCCCTGGAGCTTTCTGATCTTCAGGACCTACACAGTCGAGGACCCAACGTACAGCCGTGTCCAACTCACGCAGACCTAATGAAAGATCCCCGACAACACTGGGGGACGCCTTCCACATCGATCCTAATTAAAGAAAAGACGGAAGAACGTAGAAGCAAAAAAAAAAAAAAAGAATAAATAAAATAAAGAAAAAATAAAAATTAATTTTTAAAGACCGAAAGAAAAAAAAGAAAACTATATTGTCAAACGTTGGATGTTCTTCCACCGATCCTCATAAAAATGGACTGAAATGAGAAATAAAAATACTGTAAAGGTAAACATTTTTTTTGAAAGCGCAAATACAAACAAACATAACACAATTTTACTTGTGTTTTGCCTTCGTTTTCAATAACAATACTGTCAGTTTCATTCTCCATATACTTTTGATAAATGGATGTAATAATTTATTCTCAGTATTCCACCCGTTTCTGTCATTCATAATCGCTTATTTTCACGGGAACATGAAAACCAAGACTGCCACGTTAAGCTGAAGACAAAAACAAAAACATTTTACAAATCTTAAATAACTGTTAGGAACCGGCCAGAGAAACGCGTGGACAAACGATCACAAACAAAACACGGCGCGTTTTCGAACCTCTTAGGTCTTCTTCACAAGACACAAATGATACAACGAAAATTTAACGAATTTGTGACCACGTTTCTCTTGGCGGTTCGCTAGAACATTTAATTTCAGATTTGTTAGATTTCCGCCTGCAGTCGTCTCACACTTCTTGCAACTAAAAAACACTTTGTTCATTCATGTTGTTTATAGTCCGCCAACAGCAAGAGCCAAAACAGGACATAAAGTTTATACATTTTTAATAAAACTTGATTCTAATGCTGACAACTATCAGCACGTCCAGCGGAGGATTGTTTTGTACGCTTTTTATTACATGCTGGTTTTCTTTGTTTGTTGTTGAAATGTTTGTCAAAAATTCACCAATCCTTTTTGTATTCCATTTTTAAATCTGCGTTACTTCACACCTTATCTTCTGTTTTATTTTCTTTTTTTTAAAACTTATTTTCATGAGTCATTATTTGCCTGTTTTCAGTGATCACAGGTTTTCTCTTGTCACAACAATGAGTCAAGCCGAAATCTAAAGACAAAAACACAACAAACAAAAAACCCAGCACACAACAAGCAAAACAAACCAACAAACTAGGTAAACGTCCTCATTACAAGCAAACCTGTGTTTGTTTCCTTGTTTCCAACAAGATTACTGTTCCCACCCAGCTCTGGATGCTAAATATTAGGCATACTGATAATGGGGACCTCGGTTCTTTGAGACAAAACAATATCAATCATAACGATGTGTTTGATTGCTGATGTGTGACCAGTGAACAACGACGTCATGACAACGACAGACTGACGGGCAATGCTGCTGCTGCTGCTGATGCTGAATGATGATGAAAGATGACGACGACGACGATTATGACAACAAATAATGGCAAAGTTAACGGAAAAGAACAGAGGGCACAAAGGATAGCGGTGAGGCTTCCCCAACATCACTCATTTGCAAACGCCTCACACACATTTCGTTGCTCCTACCCCCCCCACTCACCCCCCCCCAATTCCTTTCTCCAACCCCCCATCCTTCCCCCCCCCCGCCCCCCATCCCCTTCCCTCCCAAAACCCTACATCAAATTGACCACAAGGCTAGGCCAAACCCCAGTCTGAGACCTAGCCGTCAGTGTGACACGAATGGCGCTCCTTGCCTGATATCAAGAGCGGGGTTTGGGGGGCCTTGATTTGTTGCCCCCAGAGGAGGATTTTTATACCAACAGCGTGAAAGGGAAAGATTACGACCCCGGCGGTAAATGGGTTATTATGACTTTTATGGGGGAACCATCCCCGGCTAGGCCGCGCCATCGTCTCTACAGAACACGTGTGTAGACGCTTGTGTGTGTGTGTGGGTGTGGGAGGGGGGGGGGGGGGGGTGGGGGGGGGGGGGGGGGGGGGGGGGGGGGGGGGGGGGGAGGGGGGGAGGAAATTGGGGGAAGGGGGGGGGGGAGAGGTGTTTGTGGACATCATAGTCTGTCCACCAAGGTTAATAAGGAACGCGATGGACAGACGTAATGGAGCAGTTCGAGTGAGAGAAAAGAAAGGACATGACATCGTCTGTCTGTCGGTCTGTCTGTTTGTCTCAGATCGCGGATATGGTGATTAGAGAAGAGAAAGTGAGAGAGAGAGAGAGAGAGAGAAGAAAGAGAGAGGGAAGAGAGAGAGAGAGGGAGAGAGAAAGAGAGAGAGAGAGAAAGCGAGAGCGAAGAAGAGAGAGAGAGAGAGTAAGAGAGGAGGAGAGAAAGAGAGAGAGGAGAGAAGAGAGAGAGATAGAGAGAGAGAGAGAGAGATGAGAGAAAGAGAAGGAGAGATAAGATAGAGAAAGAGAGAGGAGATGAGAAAGAGAGAGAGAGAGAGGGAGAGAAGAAAGAGAGAGAGAGAGAGATAGGAGAGAGAGAGAGAGAGAGAGAGAGAAGAGAGAGAGAGAGAGCAGAATAGCGGATCACACTGTCCATGTGGGTAGAGCCAGAGGGTCCTTGTCTTTCTTACAATTCCTAGGCGAAAAGCGTCGATGGGGTGGAGATGGGAGCATGGACAAAGCAAAACTTGCTTTTGTGTAAAGAATGAAGGCACATTCGCTCAAAGGGTCGTTGCGCATGGGACAGAGATAAAGGAGGAAGGGGGAAGGGGGGAAAGCGGGGGTAAGGGAGGAAGAGCGGAGGGGGGAGGGCGTCATTCTTAGCCTGTGCTAGTCAAAATGTTTGTTGATGACGGGAATTTTGTTATTTTGCCTCTCTCTCTCTCTCCGTCTCTCTCCTAGTCTCTCTCTCTCTCTCTCTCTCCTCTCTCTCTCTCTCTTGTTTTTATGAAATGCGCATTTTGAGGTATTGTAAGTTGTAATGAAAGGAAAACTGATGTAAATGGCCGTGATTGATACCAGCCCGTTTTAAAGCTACAAAATAATTTTCCCTTTTGTATGCACACTTTTGTATTCTTTATACTTACATGGTTTCACTCCTGTGCTCTCATTCATTCCAGCATCTCCTTTGGTCATCCCTCTTCACTTTATGCCCCTGTCCCACCTCACCCCCCGCCCCCTCCCCCGCCCCCATTCTCTCCCTCCCCACCATTTTCACATCCAGTTAACCAAAATTCGTACCCAAAAATTTGTCAGATATGGCTGAAATAAACGAGAAGAAATGCATTTAGACCATCTCTGCCTTTTTAAGGTGCCAGACATTATTTGATTTGTATTTTAATGGGACGAAGACGTGATACAAACCTTTGCCATAGGAAAAAGCTCTCCATAAATTTTTCTTTGTGGTTCTGTGATAACCAATGTGTTTAAATCTTATAGTTGTTAAACATGTTGAAGGAAAAATTGATAATTAATGTGGCAGAATCACTTATATACCAGTGACACATTTTCTCTTAAAAGTTAAGGATTGAAAAAAATACGTTATTTTCCTATGATACGATTTGGAGTTAGAAATAAATAGATAGAATACAGGAACAACTGACTTAGTATACAATTAGGTGTTCCTGTATTTTTTTGTGATTGCATTTAGGCATTGTGTCAAGGACCTAACGTAGTGCTGGACTTACTTGAACCTAATCCTCTACATTCCGCACCCAGAAATTATGGCCTTTCTGTACGAGTTGACCACCCCGAGGTTGTCGACCTAGCTATGATATATATATATATATCTATATAAAACCAAGTAACAAAATCTCTAACCTCTACCGACCACCTCAGGGGTCACGCCCCCCCCCCCCCCCCCCCCCCCCCGCTAATCAGCTGTGGAGCGTCTTTGGATAAAAGACCGCTGTCCAGTCTGTTCAACGCCCCCAGACACCGGCCAGATATTCTTCAAACCCTGATCCAGTTGCGGCCAGACAAACTGCGGACTGGAAATCACCCACTCATCAACACAGCAGCTGCACCAGACGTCCTGTTTACCACAGACGCTGACTGAATCGACGTCCTCCAACCGCCGTGTATGTAAACCGTTCGTTCAAACTGACTTTTCCAGACAGACAAATGACATGTTGCAATCCCCCAACAGCGAGTTTCATCAGTTCAAGCGGGCATAATCTGGCACACTTAATTGTCTCCACCCGTTGGTGTTGATGTGTTTCTGTGATGATTGTTTTTTTTTTTGTCACGGTGCCTCCCGCCCCCCCCCAGCCCTCCCCCCGCCCCCCCCCCCCACGCTAATCGCCTCCCCGTCCTTCTCTGTGATTCGTGGCAAACAAGGAGGTGGGGAAGGAGAGGGGGAGATGGTTTGGAGGAGTTCCCTGCCTTCATAATTTGGCTTTTCAAGTGCTTATCGGATCATAGTCCTGCCGTCATCACATCTATTCAATCGTCTTATACAATGTGGAATGCGCGTGTAATTCAATATAAATGAAACTGACCTTTTTTTCCCCCTTCTCTATTCATTGTTAGTAGTGACACGGAGGTCCGTCTCTCCTCTCTTCTCTCTCATCTCCTCTCTCTCAGACTCGTCACTCGTCATCTCTCTCTCTCACTCTGCCTCTCTCTCTCTCTCTCTCTAAATCATGCTAAGGGAGTCCGTTTCATTTTGTCAAGGACAATTACATGTAATGTAATTTATGTCTTTTGGGTGCCGACTTTAGAGCTACAATGTTAAAAGAGTCTGGAGTGAGATGGATACAATGCATTGTCGCCTGTAGTGATTGGATTTTTAAAGCTTATTTCTGTGAAGAATAACCCTCGGGGAAGTACTTTGGTTGTGGGTGGGGGTGAAATATAAAAGATGCAGAACATAAAGCCAGACAGTCTGAATGGAGATCGATTGCAATATGTAAAACATCGAAGAGTATTACCAAGAACTGATAAAAAGAAAAAAAAAGAGGTGAACCAAGCTTAAGAAGCAGGTTGCTTCCACATGTAACGATACAAAGAGTTTTAGAAGAACCAACTCAGGTGTCGGGATAAACACGCAGGAATATTGATTTCAATTCATGTCGCTATTAATCCAGGCCGACCACAAAGTACCATATCAAGACTGAGCAAAGTAAAGAACAACAACAACAACCAACCACAACATAGATCATTGATATTTTACATTCCCAATGACTATTTTTTTAACGATATGGAGTCAGAATTGAATTTTGGTCACGTAAACGATCTAAATCAAGCAACAAGCAGCTGAAATTATTTGTAGTGAACCTAATAATACCACGCCTTTTACCTGAAAGTCAATAAAACTCTCTCACGTTAAGCATGTTGTTTTTCCCCTCATTTTTCAACAGAGTATTTTCAAATGATATAGATATGTATTTGATATTTCATGAAACCTAAAGAATTGTGCTGACAAAAATGGCAGACTGAATACTACATCCTAGTATCCATGGAAAATTGGAGAAAAAATATGAAATGTGAAGAACAGATGGCTGTATATATTCTCCACTGGCAAGCTATTAGCATACTGCCACCTTACACAATTAGCGTTTCGTCACTGTGTGCATGTATTTTCTTCCTCGATCAAACGGGCAAACATGAGAATACATTTAAAACTCTGGGGACAAGTGACCTGTACAAAGCCGCCAAACAAAATTCATCATGTATCAGACAACAGACGAGAACGAGGTCAAAGACACATGCTCGCAACAAACCATTATGGGAATACAGCATTAGTTAACGAGACCAAGTCGGACAACAGACAAACAAGTATAACACAATAGCAAACAGACATGCACAAAAGAACAACATGAGAGGAATTACATCGTGAGCCACCAGATAAGACTACTCACACAACGGGACCAAACACAAGGAAAACTGTTAACCACAACAAGACTGATGCACACAACGAACAACACACGAAGAATACATCGATTAGCCACAGAGAAACTGAAGCGCACACAGACGGACAAACACGAGAGGAATACATCGTTAGCCAGCAGAGAAACTAGACGCACACAACGATCAAACACGAGAGAATACATCGTTAGCCAGCAAGAAGACTGGGACGCACACAACAGGACAAACACGAGAGGAATACGCTGTTAACCCTACAGACATAAATCATGCACACGTCATAAACATGAAGCTAACTGTACAGGATAAAACGACTACAAGAACACTGTCATCCATCAAACAAAAGGCACATCACATCAATAGACGACCAGAGGAACAGGCGCCTTCGTCTCCCACAGACACGACAATTCACACAACATACATGAAAGAATGCATTGTGAGTTCACAGACACGAGACATGCACACAACATAACATGATAAGAATGCATTGTTAGTCAGCCAGACACTAGACAAGCACACAACATACATAGAAGAATGCATTGTTAGTCAGCAGACACCGAACCTGCACACAACATACATGAGAGAATGCATAGGTTTAGTCCACATACACTAGACAATGCACACAACATACATGATAAGACTGCATTAGTTAGTCAGCAGACATGAGACACGTGTAACAAGAGAAACATGTGAAGAAACCATATGACATGAGCGCACAACAGAACAAACATGACAGTACATTGAAGCCAGCAACACAATTCATAAATAAAATAAATAGGAGATAACATTGTAACAGACTCGAGGCCTGCCACAGTACAGGACCGTGATCAGTTGTATGCAATGCGGGGGTAAGGAAGGTTACACTGGGGAGAGGCGAGCCAAGAGTGGAAGAGTTCCCCCCAGTGTTGGTAAAAGGGGAAAAATTCCATCAGAATGCCATTTTTTGCCATCCAGCTAGGTCGGGGCTGTGTGTGGGTGTAGGCGGGAGGCGAAGGGTGGAGGAGAGGTCCACAAACCACGAAACATCCTGCCCCGCCCGCCTGATTCTAGCAAACAATAAACAATCACGAAAAAATAGCATTGCTGGCCAAAGCAGGTAGTGCGCACTACACATACTGAAACACACGAACACTGTCCATCCATTTTTTGTTTGTTTTGATTAAACAAAGAGTGTTTGCTGTTGTTTTTGCAGTTGGGCCGTGACAAACGCTCAGCGACATGGAATCCCCTGAACAAAATTGTGACCCAGCTTGTGCTAGATTTAAAAAAGCGGATTGATTAAAAACAAACCACCTTTCATCATGCGCGACCCGCCCCCCCCCTCGCAGAAACCCCCAGGTGTCCCAAGAAAAAACAACAACATCAACAACAAACAAAAACAACCAACCAAACACAAAAACAACAACCAATGAAACAGAAAACAACGAAACAAACAACAACAACAACAACAAAACGAAGCATACAAAGAGACAAAAAAAAAAAGAAAAAAAAAGAAACCAAACGAATCCTGTTGTCAAGACGAGTGACGTCGATCAGCTGTGAAGGCCGTGGCCGACAGACAGGTGCAGGCCGTGCTTGCAGAGGGTCCGACCACAGAACACAACCGTTCAGTGACCCGACTTCCCTGACAAACAACTACTCATTATGAAAAGAACACAGTTAATTAATTTCACCACCTTGCACTGATGCTTGTTTATGCTGGTGAACTGCGCGACAGGTCGACCCTCCTCATGGAACTGCCAGAAACGTTCGTCACGTTCACCGACCACAAAGCCAAGATGATCATACCACAAACAATGTCTGGGCGAGAGGAACTGTCACACACAAATGGCTATAAACTCTTTCAAATTAGTCAGACATTACATAATACCTCCCTCTGATCCTGGAAGTAATGAATAGGAAACGATGCTCCTCAGACGACAGAGTTTTATTAAAGAATAGGGGTAAGAGAGTGAGGAGTGATCTGGAAAGTGGGGGGGGGGGGGGGAAGGCAAGAGTGAGGGGAGGGAGTAGTTAATGAAATCCTTCAGAAGCATCATATGTGGATCCGCAAAGTCTATGTGGTAAAACAGATGATTCTAACGACAATGAGTACACATGGAGTGCGGATGGGACCCAGAGAAGCACTGACCTCAACTGCCGAACAAACCAGCCTAGAAGCACATAGGTTCAAGGCACGGCACAGGACATTCCATTAAAGATGTCGAGGACATAACTGCTTTCCATGCAGATGCCATTGTAATGGCCGCTGGATGTGATACGACGAAATCTCCACGGAAGCGTTCCCATCGGAGTTCCAGCCCATATTTTCGAGACTGCTGATCCCAACCGGCGAAAAACGCCACCGTCAGGCAACTGCCGTGTGCATCTCGCAGCCTCAGTCGTTGCAGTTTCGCTGACAGGTGAAGACAGTACACCGCCACCAGACACGGCCAAGCTTTTCGCTACGAGTTCTTAACATCCACTGATAGAGAGATCCCTGTTCTACAGTCCCTTTCCCACCGCCAAAGGACTTTCCCTGCAAGTCACTGAGCCTTTCTCCCCAGAGTCTGCAAAAGCAGACAAAAAAAAACACACACCTGGAGGTGCGGTGGGACCCAGAAGAAGTACTGCCTCACTGCCGAACAAACCACCGGGAAGCAATCCGCACCAACCTTAGAAGCCTGCTCACATGGGGCGCAGGCCACGCACAGAGCATTCGATTTAAGACGTCAATGGACATAATGCTCCCCCTGGCAGATTCATTGTGTAATGGGCCACTGAATGTGACACGACTTTTCATAATCAACCTCGTCCCCCTGACCTAGGAATCATCAGCGCAATCTTAGGTCCACTCCTTGGTGTCAATAGAAAAATACCACCATCCATTTGTGATAGTATGATATCACCATAGGCTCTAAACAAAATCGGTCTTCCAAAGCGGGTTAGAAGAAGAGGGAAGTGAAAAGAAATACCATCAAGACGAAAGCAGCACACAAATTAAAAGACAAGAAACCAATAGATAGTTTAAGAGGAGGAGCAGGACTTACGCTTGAGGATCACATTGGGGGGGGGGGAGCGTGTGGGGGGTGGTATTAAAAATACATAGAATATAAATAAATTTTGGGAGAGGGAGGGGAAGGAAAAAAAGGTATTTATCTATGCGGCTACCTTTGTCTGTCTGTCGAATCTATCGGATCATGCTAAGTCGATATCTATCTATCATATCTATACTAACGAACCCTATGGAGTCGACCTAACTATCTTATCTAACTGCCTATTCAAACAAAAACAACCGTGTCAATCCTAACTAATCTCGCTCACACTTTACGCAGGACAAACTATTCTCACAAATCGCACCCAAGTGGGCTAGATCTCACTCATGCGGGGTACGCGAACATTGCTACAAAGCAAGCGTACGGGGTAAGAGTGGACCAAACCCAGAACGCAATTCGGGACTGACCATTTCACTCACTCACGAGCACCGAACACACAAGTCCCCCAGTCACAGACGGAATACCATGAGTCCTTAACACCGTACACGACACACGACACTCACACGACATAACACACGAAGTAGCCTGGTGTCCTTGCCTGATTCCGGGTGCTGCCCAGACGCAACAGATACCAAACGAGTCAAATAAAACACCAACATATATATTATAGTTATTTTATTTATATTATATATAAGGGGAATGATAATGATATATATATATAGTCTTCTAACTTTTCGTCTATTGTCACGATAAATTCCAAGTGATGTCCCAGGTAATATTAGGATCCTAGGTAGAACTATATATTCGAGTTGTACACTTCATACACACACCCACGACGACCCCACCCAATACTTTCCAATTACACATTGTGCAGCCGGGTGCCCTGTACATAAAATCCCTCCGCATCAATACTGCATTTGCCTCTAGCTCCCCCGGTGCTCGTCCCTGTCTTCTCAAAAAAAAGAAAGGCAATAATAGAGAAAAAAAATAATACGCCCCTGCCACTCTCCACGATTCCAAGCGTCATACCAAATGTGTTAATAAGTACAAAAAGAGTTAATATGTCATGAACCTTAAAAATTAATAAAAGAATAATCGGGATTGACTGCCATCCGCATGTAAGCTCGAGAATTGCTTTTTCCTGCTTTTAAAAAAAAAAAAACGCAGGTCTAACTCTGATGGGGGGACCAGTTCCGCCTTTAGATTGGTTCCTTTTTCCCTACCATGCCTCCAATCATCCCACCCATTTACCCGTGTCCTCATAGTGGTAGATATTATATGACTTGCCAAAACAGGAGCCTGTGGGGTTGGTTCAGGACGAGGGAAAACGCACTTTCCAAGACGACGCTTTGCCAATTCCCGCAACTGCTATGCGGTCACAATCCTACCCTCCCGACAAACCACTCTTTCATAGAATTAAGCAAGGGCTCCTGCCGTGACCCAAATCAACCCTACACGAGACCCATTCCATCCGGTCATTCAACGGAGTCAGCCTCTCTCATCTCAACTCGTCCACCTCCAACCCGGCCGCATACTTAGGTCATACATGAACGAGCATACAGACCATTCCACCTGGGGACCGGTACTCTGGACGGCACTACACGGCGCGAGGTTCCTGGACGTACGGACGGTACGGGAGGTCACAGGTGGTACACCCACCCGACTACACAGACACCCACCCACCCCGAGGTTGTCGGCCCGGGCGCGGATCCATATGACCTGCGTCTGCAGAATCTACGTCAGTCGGTGAGCCGCCGTGCCACCGGGGGAAGCTGTTGACCCTGAAAACCTCCCTATCCGGCCACTAACTCATCACACTCCAACCAGTCGCGCGGGGACCCTTCACCTCGGGAATGGGGTTGGGCGGTTGGGGGATTTTTGCGCCGTTGTGCTGGGCCCTCAGACCACAACAACACATTCACATGCAAACACCCTTCGACAGGAGCTTGCAAACCCTATCATAAAACAACACACACTCACACATCTCAAACACCGCAAGTTGTAGTCTGATTACTCGTCCCCACAGATAGTAGAATAACTAGATATTGAGTGTTAGTGATATGAGTGGAGAGATAAAGGAATATGTTATAGACTAGCGAACCAACATCTACACCCCACACCCACGTTGTCACACACGTGCAGCAGTTGGTACCTTGCCCTGGAAATGGTCTTAGTGCCCGTTCAGCCCTTATCATCACGGTGCGGTCCACAAGTGGAGTCGGGTGGGGGTGGGAGCCATGACCCGCACCGGAGGGGTGGACGAGTGGGGGGGCGAGGGAGGGACTAACCGCCCACGGCCCGGTTGCTCAAAAACTCACCAATCCATGTGCAACTGCCTTCGCCGCAGGGGTGGGGGGTAGGCCCGACACAAATCCGTCGCGACACAGACACACCCATGTCGCAACCATATTCCTGCCGCCTTGGGTGCCAGTCGCAGCGGGGGGTGACCTGAGCCTAGGGCCCGGACGTGCTGAGGTATGTTCGGCCCGGCTCCGGGACATGCAGGGAGGGTGTGGTACGCGCCTGGTACGGGAGGGCTTCCGTCGCGTTATGGGACCCCACCTCCTTATTCCCTATTCCCCTTTTAGCATGTGTTGGATGCGCGTGCATGTAGAATGTTCTCCATCAGGGAGGGGGTCTTCTGTTGCAGGGACCCCCACGGCTCACATGCACACCACGAGGGTGGACAAGGAGTGAGTGCACGCTGATATTGAATAGGCTCGAACAGCAGGATGGACTGTACAGAGGATGTTTGGAAATTAGTCCAATCACTCACTGCTGGTATGTAAGCCTCGCCCCACGTTTGCTCTACCGCTTTTGGTCGTCCCTTACACACGCCACACACATACGACACACTCGCGTGCGCGCTTACACGCACACGTAGACACACGCACGCGCGCGCGCATGCATCGCACCAATCCACACACACACACACACAATCACAAGCAAACACACAACGCACACACATGGAGTCGTTCGTGTATATTATGTGAAACGCACGGACAAACAGCATTCACGTGCATGTCGCCTGAACACAACACACTACACACCCACACCAACCTCACACACACACCACACACACACACACTTGCATGCATACTGGCACAATGTGCAATACCAGAAGAAAAACCAACAGAAAGAATCATGGAAGAAAAAACGAACAAAATAATTTCAACACACACCCACACACACACACGCACAGAGAGAGAGAGAGAGTAGAAGAGAGAGAGAGAGAGAGAGGAGGAGATAGAGAGAGAGAGAAGAGAAGAGGACTGTCTTACTCTTGTCATTCAGGACAAGTCAGAAAAAATGAATTAGGGGTTTTCCCTGCTCCGTGACCGAGCGAAAAGTCAAAACTCCACCCATCAAAGTCTCCATAGATAAGAATGAACTCCCAGAGACAAAGAATTGCTGCTGACTAGACCAGTAACAAGAGGACAGCGAGCGTTTTTAGTGTCGAGCTTCAACTTTCGTAAGAGAGAAAGAAAGTAACAACTACAACGAATAATATAACATACAAGAAAAAAAACCTACAAACATACAGGCTTTCTCTACTGTTTAGAAAGGATGCTTTCTGTAGGTCAGATTACATTTTTAGGCTTCAGACTTCGATGGGGGGGGGGGGGGGGGGGGGGTGTGGGGGGGGGGGGGGGGGGGGGGGTGGGGTGGTGGGGGGGGATTACTTTGTCTTCAAAAGTTAAGTCGAAGAAAGAAAAAATGCTTAAGTTACATTAGACTCAAGAAAATATGAACAAACATGTACGAAACAGTAACATACCTAGGATTTTTGTTGGCTTGGTTGTTATTTTGTTTGTTTTTGTTTTTGTTTTGTTTTTTGTAATGTAGTCTTTTGGATTTCCGCGAAAGGCGTGCGATTAATTGCAAACGAGTCAAAGGAAATGTCAAAAAAACCAAAACATCACTCGTACACATCTATTCGGAACACAATTAAAGTCAACGCAAAAGCAGGGAGGAAGGGGGGGGGGGGGGGCATATTTTTGTACATGGTAAATAACTCTGTTTACAGATATATATACAAGCATACGTGTATTTCCTATTGAAGTGGCGACCATTGTTGTGGTCGGAAGGTGGCGTCACTTTGTGACTGTTAGGGGGGGTGGGCGGGGATTCTGCAATCAATGCATAAAAGGAATGAAGCTTTAGGCCTGTTAGCCAAGTCAGTGACTGGTTCCTCAGCTGGCTAATCTGAAAAATGATATACGAAAAAAACAACAACCCACCAACCCCTTCCATTCTTCATCTTCAGCGTGCAAACGCCTGATTACTGAAAAAGAATCTGTTGCCAATATGTTGAATCATATTGTTGAAAATAACAAAACGTTCTTCTCCATATAATATATCTTTTCTTAGCAAGAAGAAAGTAGCCTGCAAGAAAATCGTCCCGGTAACTCCCCTCAGACCATACGAAAGCCCTTCCACTTGTCTGCCTTCCCACCGTCTGCCCTTCCCACCAGTCTGCCCTTCCCCTGTCTGCCCTTCCCACCGTCTGCCCTTCACCAACCTGGTCTCGCTTGCCCCACCTGTCTGCTCTTCCACCTGTCTCTGCACCTTTCCCACCTGTCTGCCTCTTCCACCTGTCTGCCCTTCCCACTTAATGGACGAAAACAACTCCGCAAATACGAAGGTGATTCTGCTCCTGGCCTTGATGACAATCATTCTGAACATCTCCCAGAGAGCTGTTGTCCAGAGTCTTCACAGCGTACGATCATGTCTGGACTACAACGTGTTTTTTTTCGCCCTCCTGGAGAAAGCTCTCATCACGCCATTTCCCAACCCAGAAGACTTGACAATCCTTCTTAGTATGGCTCAACCGCTCTGACCAGCTGCCTTTGCAAATTAATGGAAAAGTTGGTGAACTCTCTCTGATATGGAAGCTGGAAACAATGGCGTTTGACCATTGTACAGTTGACCATTTAATGCGTCTCGATACTACCATGTGCAAACGTGTCTGTTAACACAAAAAGTGCTTGCTATTTGTCTTTACCTGGAGGGGGCATAGATACTACTCGGGAATCTGGTATTCTCATGGGTCTCATAAACTGGGTTTTCGAGCCATCTGATTCTTTTTATTTTAATTTTCTGGCTGTTCAGCCGTTTCAAGTTCCAAATGGCACCACTCCGTCTGACATCCATGGGCAGGAATTGGTTGTACCCCAGGAATGTATCCTCTCTCCGGCTCCATCAGCATAAAATCAGTGAGAGAGTCAAACTCTGTGAACCAGCGTTCTGACTTTCCTTTGCTGACGAATCGGCACTCTAGGCAGTAGGAGCCAGGTATGCTGGTGTGCAACGTCGACTCCAACTTGGCGTGGATCAGATCGACAAGGGGCCGAGGAAAATGGGTCTACTTTTCTTAAAACTTTTGAGCTTCGACTGTGTGTGGGGATGTTTCCTTCCACCCGTGTATCCTGGCCGTATGCAACGGCATGGCACCATCCCTCTCCCAACTGACATGTCGGGTTAATCTTCTTTAGACTATTGTTTGAATCTCTTTTTGGAATCTCAGAAACGTGCTTATGATCGTGTTTTTCTTTTATACTCGAAATTCCACGCAAGAAACATGAAGACAACTCAGGTTCTATTCTACCTTTAGCAATTCGTATTATTCCCCATTTGAACAGTGCAGACACACACCTTGCAGTGGTGTGTGATTCATCCATGTGGACTTTGTACACACTTCAGATCCCGTTTGATCTGATCTCTTGTAGCTAGGACTCCTTCAAATCTATGGCGCATAAGACACTTTCTATCGAACTTTGTACAAAATCCCCCCTTTTTTTAACAGAATATTTACGAATGGTTCCAAAACTAATGAGGGGTGGCTTCTGCTGTGTGTTGATCAACAACTCCCTCTCAGAGACGTCCGAAACACATTCCATCAGACAATTCCATTCACGCTGCTGAGCTTAGAGCGTTGGTGTTGGCGCCTCTAATGGTCTCTAAATCAAAACTTGATTTCCTTATTCTCTCGGACTCTTTCCGCTTTAGAGGCCATTGCCGGCCATATTCATAAAGCATTCGCAACTTCTGAATTTGTCTGAAATGTATAGGCTACCTATCTGAAATCTGATGGCTACAACATAATTGTTCTTGGGTTCCTGGTCATGTTGGCATTCGAGGCAATGAAGCGTTTGATCAGGGTGCCAAGGATGCTACAAGTAAAGATCTGAGCAAATTTTCTACACCTCACACAGATCTAAAATCTAAAGCTCGGATTTATATCAATGACCTCTGACGAGAGGAATGAAACACGCAGATGTATAATAAACTGTCACATCTGTAATGAAACACGCAGACGTATAATAAACTGTCACATCTGTCTAAACGGCAAGATCCGTGAGAATTGTTTTACCATTTGTCACTGGGAGCTTTAGAAGAAATAGTTTTGTGCAAATTGCACAGGCCACTCCTGTTCATTCATTCATGCCCATCGCTCCCTGTGGAGCATAGGCCATCGACGACCCTTCACCATCGCACTCTGTTCTGGGCTGTTCTGGTGATTCCAGTCCAGTTGGTCCCTTGTTGTTTCATAAGTCTCCGGGATGGAGACCCTCCCTTGCCAAGGTGAATGTTTTGGTTCGTTGTCGTCGATGCTACTGTAACTTGTCTTTTTTACAGGTAGGGTTGTTAGCCCTACGCAAACCCCTTTATCCTCGGGGCGAGGTGGTCCTGCCTTAGTCGCCTCTTACGACATGCATGGCAGGGCAGTGGGTCTATTCTATGCCCAACCCACAGGGCAAAGCCACTCCTTTTACATCCACTTAAAAAACGAAGAAGCTCCACGGTGCAAACTATGTGACAGACTACTTACTACAAAGCATATCCTATATAGAGGGTTGTGATTCACATGACGTCACTCACAACTTTGCAATAGACAATATGAAAATCTTGTTCAGAGATATCCCACCAAATGTGATTATTTTTAGTTTCCGAAAGCGAAAAATAAGATTTTTTTTGGAAGAAACACTTTAAAGCAAATTCAGCATGTTTTCAGATTTTTTCTTAACAATTTTTGTGTATATTTGTGAGATTTTTTTTTCTAAACATGTAGAGCGTGACTGTGACAGGTGACAGATCTAATATTAGCCTACCGAGGCGACCGGTCGGAAACAGTATGAGTGAGCAGAACTGCGAACGTATATTTGGAATGAACAATTAAGTATGATGGAAATTATGCCTGAAAATGGACTGGCTCACAGATGGGTTACCATTGTACTGTTCAGTAGTTCTTTTTTCTCGTTTGTGCGTGCGTGCGTGCG
>CM031616.1:42429645-42434645 GCA_018398815.1 Conus ventricosus | reverse complement strand
AGAGAAGAGAGAGAGAGAAGAGAGAGAGAGAGAGATGTAAACTGATGCAGCTCATCTTTGGTTGAGAGCCAAAAACAAAGTCGGTTGGTAATTGACAATTAGAGCTTGGTTCCTTTTTCTTAAGTCCGTGCATGTCATGACTGCAGTCGGGATGTCTGCATTATTTTAATTTTTCTCGTTTAAAAAGCACTTTTTTAAAAAACCTAATTAAGAAAAAGAAACAAACAAACAAAGAAGACCCCCTCCCGCAAAGAGAAAAACAAACATGTGGGAAACAACGAGAATGCATTCAAAACATAGCCTTCAAATTTGGGCAAGAATAGGACGAAAAGACCGTGAACTAAGAAACTCTTACATAGAGGGTGTTGGCAGGCAAATCAATACATGTTGTGTATAGCATGCTCCGGTTAAGAACTGGATCCCACTGTGACAGAATTGTGCACAATGACCGTTCTCTCGCCCATAACATGAATTTATATCACTCGGATGCATTCACACCTGTTTTTGTGAAGCTGCAGAAAATATCTTTGGGGAATCTTGCCAAACACAGACACACACCAGACACAGACACACACAGACACACACACACACGCCCGCGCGCGCGCACGCACACGCACACACACACACACACACACACACACACACACACACACACACACACACACACACACACACACACACACACACACACACTTACACACACTACGGACGCATGCAATCACGCATGCGAGCATACATACATACATGCTCACCGCGTGCGCCCACGCGCGCGTTCTTAATGCAACACTGGGTTTATTCAGTTTTGAATTGCAAAGTTTAGAACAGTGTAATTTAATAAAAGAATAAAAAGTGTATATATGCTATTTTGATACTAAACCCACTCGTTCAAGAATTACTAGAATGCTCTGCAACAATTTTTTTTTACAACATATCGAAAACTCAATTTTTCTGCTCGTCGAATTTCGAACTTTAATATCTACCTCAACTATCAAAAAGATCAAGAACGTTTCCAACATTGCAAAGAATTTTATACCGAGATGTATTCTAAAACAAAATGGATTTGCGAGCAAAAACAAAAGGAAACAAACAAAATAAAACAAAACAAAATAAAACAAACAAAACAAAACAAAACAAAACAAAAAAAGCCTGAGAACATTAAAAGAAAGGCATTTATTAAAAAAGAAAGAAAAAAAAAGCATTCTCTCCGGTTCACTCACTCCACAACACTCGCGATCGTGTGTGTGTGTGTGTGTGTGTGTGTGTGTGTGTGTGTGTGTGTGTGCGTGCGTGGTGTGTGTGTGTGTGTGTGTGTGTGTGTGTGTTTCTGTGCGTGTGTGTGTCTGTGAGTGTGAACAATTTTTCCCCCAAATTCACTTCAAGTGTGTGTGAGTGAACCGGAGAGAATGCCTTTCTTTTTCATAAAATGCCTTTCTTTTAATGCTCTCAGGCTTTTTTGTTTTGTTTTGTTTTGTTTCCTTTTGTTTTATTTTGGTGTGTGTGTGTGTGTGTGTGTGCGTGCGTGCGTGCGTGTGTGTGTGTGTGTGTGTGTGTGTGTGTGTGTGTGTGTGTGTGTGTGTGTGTGTGTGTGTGTGTGTACGGGCGTGCGCGTATCAGGATAACTCAAACGTTTTTTGGTGGATCTTTATTAAAACTGACGTGGCTGAATGAAGGGTCAGTATCCACAGCGTTGTTTGTAGTGTCAGTGTCGACAGAGCTGTTTGTACGGTCAGTATCTACAGGGTTGTTTGTAGGGTCAGTATCTACAGGGTTGATTGTAGGGTCAGTGTCCACACGGTTGTTTGTAGGGTCAGTATGACCCTATCTACAGGGTTGTTTGTAGGGTCAGTATCTACAGGGTTGATTGTAGGGTCAGTATCTACAGGGTTGTTTGTAGGGTCAGTATCTACAGGGTTGATTGTAGGGTCAGTATCCACAGGGTTGTTTGTAGGGTCAGTATCTACAGGGTTGTTTATAGGGTCAGTGTCTACAGGGTTGTTTGTTGGGTCAGTATTTACAGGGTTGTTTCTAGGGTCAGTGTCTACAGGGTTGTTTGTAGGGTCAGTATCCACAGGTTGTTTGTAGGGTCAGTATCCACAGGGTTGTTTGTAGGGTCAGTATATACAGGGTTGTTTGTAGGGTCCAGTATGTACAGGGTTGTTGTAGGGTCAGTGTCTACAGGGTTGTTTGTAGGGTCAGTATCTACAGGGTTGTTTGTAGGGTCAGTGTCGACAGAGCTGTTTGTAGGGTCAGTATCTACAGGGTTGTTTGTAGGGTCAGTGTCTACAGGGTTGTTTGTAGGGTCAGTATCTACAGGGTTGTTTGTAGAGTTAGTATTTACAGGGTTGTTTGTAGGGTCAGTATCCACAGGGTGTTTGTAGGGTCAGTATTTACAGGGTTGTTTGTAGGGTCAGTATCCACAGGGTTGTTTGTAGGGTCAGTATCCACAGGGTTGTTTGTAGGGTCAGTATTTACAGGGTTGTTTGTAGTGTCACTATCTCCACGTTTGTTTGCAGGGTTAATATCTAGAAGGTTCTTTGTAGTGTCAATATTCATAGCTTTGATAGTAAAATCAACCTCTACGGGTTCGTGGTAGGCTCAATGTCTACAGAGTTGTTTGAAGGGCCAGTAGGTGCATGCTTTGTATTTACGCTTTGTTTGTAGAGTCAGCGTCTACATAGCTCTTTGTTGAATAATATTGACAGGGTTTTTCACAAAGTTGTGCTTTTTTAGCATGAGTTTCCGTCTCAATATCTTTTGGAAGGAATGTTATTGAAACGCTGCAGGGACGTGTAAGTCTATCAACATACGCGCAGGATAGCGTTACAGTGTGCAGGGTTGCGTCCAACTTGTGTGCGTTGATTCCATTCTTTCCTTTTTGTCCTTCTTCTTTCTATTCTATTTTTTCGTCCTACCTTTCATGCCCCCCCCCCCCCCCCCCCCCCCCCCCCCCCCTCCCTGTTTCATTTCCTTTATTTGCATTGCCTTTTTTCCCCTTTAATACCTATATTGCACTTCTTTCTTTCTTTCCCCCATTATTCAATTTATTCAAAGTATTTTTTTTTCTCCTGTCTTTGCTTCTTTGTTTTCTTTCTTTTTTCCTTTTATTCCATTTCTCTTTTTCCTTCTTTCCTTCCTTCCTTCCTTCCTTCCTTCCTTCTTTCATTTTACTTTTTTTTTCTTTTCGAGCTTCTTTCTTTCTTTTTTTTATTCTTTCTGATTTCCCTTTCCTGTCTCTATGGTTTGTTTGGTCGTGTCCGAGTGGCATCACCCCCCTCTGAACTCATTCAGGGTACTCCGAGTACAGTTACACTCACACTGTATCTACTGCAATCGAAGCGCCGGCAGTATACTGTATGCTCCATGATGTGTAGGCTTACAGGATCGTTTTCCTGGCAGAGGAAGCTGGAAGGTTGTTCCATTCTCTCCCAGAGCGTGGAAAGAAGCTGTTCTTTCTGTAGTTCCTGTAGTAGGATTCCATTTGGTACTGCAGCTCATGGGAGTTTCTGGTGTTGTACTGGTGGTGTAACGCAGAGGGATGTGCGCAGAGTCGATCTTGATGTCGCCGTGCTGGAACTTGTAGAAAGGTGGCCAACCTGATGTGCTGACGTCGCTGTTCTATAGAGGCCCAGTGCAGCTGATTGTACATGGCACTTACAGCGGACGTCTGGCGGTAGCGATTGTCAACCCAGCGCGCCGCCCTTCGTCAGACCTTTTTCAAGTGCCATCTTATCAACTTCACCTTAATCAACCAATCCACACACCCAACTCGGTCACATGACCTGAAACCGGTCAACTTCTAACGACAAGAGACTGAAGGGGGTTCATCAGACAAGAAGCAGGCAGGGATCGGAAGATCAAGCGTGATTTCTCGGCAGGGGCAAGAAACAGTCCAGCATTGACTAGGGCCAATCCTTGCGTGGCAGGGGGAGCAACCCAGCAGCTGACCTCAGCGACTCCAGCGGCAGGAAAGGTGTTGTAAGCCGACCAGAGCAGACCAGACATTTTGCTGATCTGCCAGCAGGGACTCCTGGCAGAATCGATAGGGTAGGGCCTAGGTGATCATTAGACTATATTATTGTAACATATATATGTCTGCTCTGTGTATTATAACTCAACCGTAATCGAACACGCGTTCATAATCGAAATCGTTGCATCGCATTCGTTCGTCAAAAATCTGCTTCTCATAATGAATTTTAGTCTTTTAGATCGATCGTCACCAGATCTATTTACCGCCGGGATGGACTAGATGATCGACATCGTGATCTTGTATCATCTCCATCTCCATTCCAATCACCATGTGTTGGGGCACTGGGAGGCACTCGATAGATCCCCGTCTCGATAGGTCCCCGTCTCGATGGATCCCCGTCTCGATAGATCCCCGTCTCGATGGATCCCCGTCTCGATAGATCCCCGTCTCGATAGATCCCCGTCTCGATGGATCCCCGTCTCGATAGATCCCCGTCTCGATAGATCCTCATCTCAATGGATACCCGTCTCGATTGATCCCTGTCTTGATGGATCCTCGTAACTGTTTTTTTTCCCCCCTTCAAATCTGATGAGTGACTTGTTTTGTTAAATGGTTTTCCTTCAACTATCGAGATGGGATCTACCGAGACGGGATCTATCGAGATGTACCCGTTGCACTAACCATACCATTGTCTGTGCAGCAACATCATCTTCATACAGATCTAATCTGTTTCATGATATCAGATGGTGGTCTTACATGCTGAGTGAATGGCATGATAGTCATCTATATAACTTGTAAACAACTGTTGTGAAAAGAACATTTAATCCCCAGATTGAGAAACCTACTTACTTGTGCTGTGAAAAGTAATGAGAGTAAAGTAAATCTGTTGTAAAAGTAATCTGCACAGTCATGTGCGTCATAGATGTAGTTGAGTGTTCACTGTACAACTATCAACAGTATTTCTGTTTCAACCTTAAGGTAATAATAATAATGATAATTATAGTGATTATTTATGGCGCTTAATCTTACATCA
>CM031616.1:42412145-42419645 GCA_018398815.1 Conus ventricosus | reverse complement strand
AATCTGTGAATATTCATTCCTTTTTAATACATTCTCTTACGGATAAGTATGTAGCATACATTGTATACTAACACAGAGGAGGAACATACCATAAAAATACATAAAACACAAAATCTGCACATTATTGCTGAAATAAATAACATGCAAAGGGCAAAATGATGATGAGTAAGTGAACTGAAAATGAAACAATGAATATGTTGTCAACCTCGGGTATGTCAGGGGAGAAGACTAGCCACAGCCCAAACACACTCACAGCTTGCTTATAATCTCATTCATATATCATGCATTCGTCACATCAAACCACTAGTAAAGTCTATAACTTTACTACACATGATCATAGAACGAAACATCAATGCATAGGGAAAATCAAACAAAATAAAACATTCTCTCTTTCCTTGAACTTCACAAAATCATTTATCTAAATCATCATTAACTAACCCGGGTTATAAAATAGATTTTTCACTTTACCGGGCCAGGTGATCTTGACTATTTCACGAATCCCCTGTCTTTCCTTTTCTTCTTTTTTTTCTTTTCTTTTCACTGTCACTTTCACAACACCAGTCACGACACAACTGCTGGCACTGGTCAGGTTGGACGCTGGCACTGGTTAGGTTGGTCTGCTGGCATTGGTCAGGTTGGACTCCCGATGAAAGTGGCGCTGGCCAAGTATAGGTCGAACCCCGGTTCAGGTTGAACAGTGACTATTAGACAATCGATCTGTTCTCCTTTCTTCTTCCTGCTTTAAACGCATTGCACTCTCTCTCTCTCTCTCTCTTCTAGTCTGCTCAAATCAAAGGGACATGGTTGCTTTTCTTTTCTTTTTCTTTTCTTTTTTTTCTTTCATTAGTTAGCAACTCTCTCTCTCCACATCTCTCTTTAGTCCTCCTCTGCAGACTCTCTATGGTCTAAATGCTACAACTGGGTTCTCTCCACTCCCCTCATCCTCTCGGAACCTCTTCCCTCTGTCTGTCTGTTCCTTTCTTTCCCCTTTTCTCGCATTCCTATCTTATCCTAAAACTCATCTGTCAAAGGGCGAGTACCATTGGTCAGTATTTTCGCGCCTTCATTCTGGGGTTGCCTCCCCCCTCATTTCATTGGATGTGTAAATCATGACAGTCACATCTACCTCCTTGCCTCTGTGGTGGTAAATGGTCATTTAGTTAATTAGCTAGATTTCACCCCCACCACACACTACCTTCCCCCTCTCCCCCTTTCCGGCGACGTCGACTTAATTGTGGGCACTGGTCCTAAAAATTTGGGCCGGATGAGTCTGATCCAGGCTCGAGACTCGTCTGACCAGACACGAGGTCGGTCAGCTACTTAGTCTGTCTGCTGGACAGACCGTCTCCGTGGAGCCTCTCCGCATGCTTAATTGGCTGGACCCGACACATGAGGCCGTCCCACCTGGCGCCCAGAATATTTGACCCTTTTGGCTTATGTCTAGTCGAGCTGGCCTGGCGACGGGCCACGACTTTGGTTGTTTTATTTTTTGGTCCGGACATATGTGAATGATTTCCTAGATGAAAAAATATGAAAAGAAGAATAATGAAACAGGGGGAAAATAAGATCGAGGAAGCATAATGACTTAAGCGTATTTCCGCATATTCAGAATGCTCACGAATTTAAACTGGAACTTGCTTTTTACAATTTTTTTCAGTGTTTGTTGGTAAACAGTTTCATAAATTATCTCAAGCGTATAACAAACTGAACTTGTATAGGTAATTTTTTTTTTTTTGTTTATCTAGGGAACAATAAACGTGTTTATGTCTATGATGATTACAACTATATCAAACCACCACAGGGTTTGGGTGAAACAACGTTTCTGTATCCTAATTACCAGGTAATTTACTTTCCCCCAGCAAGACACTCCTCACTGCAACAATAAACTTCAAAACATTCAAAATCCTCTGCAGATCGGTTACAGCGTGTCTTAAGGTTAACTGTCAGGGGTTTTGTTTCATTCAGTTTGAAAAGGTGACTCGAGGGCAGATGATAGGGGCGTTTTCGTCTGCAGAGCGGAGGGGCTTGAGTCTGAATCATTAGCGGGACCAATTTTCCCCGGCTTGAAAACTTTCTCTGTCTACGTAGCAGTAGTAAACCGACACCTGATTTAGTCTAGAGAAAGTGAAAGCGGTGGAAAGGGAGGGCTGGACTCCACCTTCCATAAAGGTTGTACTTCAGACACGGTTCCTAACAGTTTTCTCCTCGCGGTTCTCGCTCTGTAAGACTCCGACATGTAACCTTTCCCTGATAGAAGCTGCATGCAGCATCGGTGTAAGAGGGAATAGACACCATGTGGGGGCTAAATTTTAGTTGTGCTCACGACCATGTGTTCTGAATTGGTAATAGACTGTGGGCCGAAAGCACTTCCCCCCCCTCCCCTCATACCCCCCTCACCTCCCCCCTCCCCCCCCCCCCCCCCCGTCACCCCACAACCCCTGTCCTCCAAAGGCCCCCCCCCCCCCCCCCCCCCCCTCTCTCATCCCGGGTCTTCCCTTCCACGCAATCCCAAATTGTTCATCCATCTTTAAAGTATTGTCAGCTCTTCCCCTCCCCCCCCCCCCCACTCTCCCCAACCCACACCCGCCTCCTCAACTCTTCCATCCCATTCCCGATCATGAAAAACGAAGATCTGTAAAAAGCGGGTGGCGGAGGAGACCCGCAACCCTAGAAGTGCCGGGTTCCAATCATGCAGGTTAACCGGCATTATCTCCCTTGACTGACATTATCCCTGCGCAAAGAACGAGATTCTTTTTTAACCGCCATGTTTGACTTGCGAGCTCTCATTCTGTGTGTGTGTGTGTGGTGTGTGTGTGTGGGTGTGTGTGTGTGGTGTTGTGTGTGTGGGGGGAGAGGAGAAAAGTGATGAGGTTTTGTTCGCGCCCACTAAATTTTTTCCCTCATTATAAATTCTTTGAGAAACCAGGGGAATGTAAACTTTTTTTGTGATCCCAAAACAAAAGATAAATATGTACACTGATCTCTCCCTCCCCCTTCCCGTTAACCCCCTCCATCATCCTCTTTCTCTCCCTCCCTCCCCCCCTGTCCCCCTCTCTCTCTCTCTCTCTCTCTCCCCTCTCTCTCTCTCTCTCTCTCTCTCTCTCTTTTCCCCCTCCTCTCCTTCTCTCCTTCTCTTTCTCGTCCATTTTCTATGTTGTGATCATTGATCTCCCGCATGGGAAACACTTGCTATTTATTGAACTAAGATTTCGGGAACACACACACACACACACACACACACAACACACACACACACACACACACACACCACACACACACACACCTCTCTCTCTCCCCCTCCTCTCTCTCCCCTCCTCTCTCTCCCCATCTCTCTCTCTCTCTCTCTATCTCTCTCTTCCCAAACCGACAGTCATCTTGGTGTGAATGAAACATCAAGATAATTTTGTGTAAATTAGTGTACGCACAATAAACAAAAAAAAAAATTGCAGTTATGACACTAGCATTTCTATTGTTATTAGATTCAGTTTCAAAAACTGCATATAGACACTAACCTTTCTTCCACTTTTCCCTCAGTAAACAATCTAAGAAACAGCAATGTGATACTAACATTTTTTCGTTTCAACGTGAATCAATTTTAAAAACCTACAGATATTAAAATAACGTGTCCGATGAATTATCAAATCAATCTCAATACCTATCACTATGACATTAAAAATTAGAAAAATTCAAAAGAATCAATTTTAAAATCTACAACTAGACATAAAATTTTTCTTTTTTCATGTAAATCAGTTTTAAACAATCTAACATTCTTCATTTACAACAGAATCAATTAAACGCTAAAGATATGACACTGAATTCCCCTTTCCATCAGAATCAATCACAAAATCTATGAACATGACACCAACATTTTCAACCTCCATGTGAATCAATTTTTGAAACAACTAAGATTTTAACATTTCTCGCAGAATTAAATTTAAAAAGCTGCAGATATAACACTAATATTTGCGATTTTCATTGGAACAATTTTTGAAGTTGCAAGTATGACATTAACTTCTTCCATTTCTATGCACATTAAATTTTTAAAGCAACCAGCAATTTTCCCCTTTCATCAGATATATTTTTAAAAAGCGTGGATATGACACTAACAGTTCCCATTTCCGACAGAATCAAAATTTTAAAAGTTACAGATACAACACCAACATTTTCCATTTTCAATAGGTGAATTTCACCATTACGTTTTTATTACCGCAAAGCCTAAAATGATGATGATGATGATGATGATGATGATGATGATGAGATGATGATGATGATGATATGATGATGATGTTGATGATGATGATGATGATGATGATGATGAAAGATGATGATATGATGATGATGAATGATGATGATGAAAGCTGCTGCTGCTGCTGCTGCTGCTGCTGCTGATATAATAGTACAGTATCAACAACAAATACTAAAATAGTAATCATATTTAGCAGCAGCAGCAGTAGCAGCAGCAGCAGTAGTAGCAGCAGCAACAACAACAACAATAACAATCATCATCATCGTCATCATCATCATCATCATCATCATCATCATCATCATCATCATCATCGTCATCGTCATCACCATCATCATCATCATCATCATCATCATCATCATCATCATCATCATCATCATCATCATCATCATCATCATCATCATCATTTATTAACAGCAGTAGCAGCAGCAGTGGCAGGAATAGCAGTAGCAACAACAACAACAGCATATAATAATAAAAACAACAACAACAATGATGATGATGATAATGATACTAAAAAAATCACAACAGAAATAAAAATCACAACAGAAATAACAACAACAACAACAACAATAATAATAATAACAGTAATGATATTGATAATAATAATGATATTAAAGATGCTGCTGCTGATAATAATAATGGTAATAATAATATAATGATAATAATAGTAATAGTAGTAGTAGTAGTAATTATTGCATTTACTACAGAATTGAACATCGTTCTATACAGTGCAGCAGGGCCTGGATTGGTCTCGTCCAGGTCGTTGTAATGAGCAGACACGGTGACACTACGTGTCTTCACCTCTTCTGCTGCAAGTGTCAGACTCTAATCTAAGTCTGCCGTCAGCTCAATGGAAATCCCCGACGACAGGTATACCGGACGGAACTGAGTGACGTAACTGACATCACTTCCTGTCCAGTCTGCGGTTGACGTGCATAACATCTCAGACCCAAAGTCGGCCATAATCGGCATTGCGAATATGCAAACCTGGCAAGTGTCTTAGGATGACACCCCCCCCCCCTCTCTCCCCCCCCCCCCCCCCCCCCCCCCCCCCCCCCAAAAAAAAGGAAAAGAAAAGAAAAAAAATAAAGGAGGAAAAGATAAAAGAAAGAAAGAAAGAAAAAGGAAGATCTACAGAACGTAAAAAAGAAATAAAACCAAACCAACCAACCGCCCAATCAGCCGACCAGCCAGCCAACCAACCAACAAACCAACACACACACACACGCACACACGCACGCACGCACGCACGCACGCACGCACGCACGCACGCACGCACGCACGCACGCACGCACGCACGCACGCACGCACGCACGCACGCACGCACGCACGCACGCACACACACACATGCATACATATTCTAGCACTAGATCATTAGAAATGGGACTTCCACAGGGATCAGTACTATCTCCGATTTTTATTCATATTTTAACTGCAGATATAATGAAAGGATTATCAAAAGATGTAATATTAGCACAATTCGCCGATGACATATGTTTGTGGATGAAGGTCACTATGAAAAGAAAGACTCCATTAAGATCTGTCAATTACATAAAATAAAATATCAACATGAACTAAATAAAATCAAAGACTTTTTACATGAAAATGGACTTTCACTTTCAGCAGAAAAAACTAATTTAACGCCTTTTAACTCTGGACATGACCCTGAGAAACTTCCTCAATTTACTCTGAACGGGTCAGTACTACAATACGCTAGTTCTGTAAAATTTCTAGGCGTTTATCTAACTTCAAGCTTTCATGGAATCTACATATTGAATACATTTTGAATAAAGCGAGGAAAAGTTTAAACTTTTTAAAAATCATAAGCAAACAAAAGTGGGGACAAGACAAAGATACCTTAACATTACTATCTTCTGCGCTTGTGCGGTCTAAATTAATTTATGCCCAAGAAGTATTCTTTAGCGCCCCACAACACTTACTCAATAAATTACAAAGTATAGACTGCAAATCGTATAAACTGGCACTTGGAGTTCCTATACATACATGTAACATGGGAACATACCATGAAATCGGAGTTTTGCCTCTCAATGAGTTTCGAAAAGCGTCTGCATCTAAATTTGTTTTAAAGAACTCTTCACAAAATACTTTTGTGCTGAAGAAGTAACCTTAAATTCAGAAACAGATTTTGCAAAAAGAGCTAGGGGCATAAAATCAACTTTATCCATTCAGACATATACTTCTACTCTATTGAAAGAATCAAATATAAATCAAACTAAAATCGCCTCGAGCCCCTTCTGCACACCCATTTCCAAATGGGAACAAATCAAAGCTAGATTTGATACAAATTACACTGTACTAAGTAAAAACGATTCTCCAAACCTTCTTAAAAGCGATGTAAATTGCCATTTGGAAAATGTGTATAAAGATCACTTGAAAGTTTTTACGGATGGTTCAGTACTAGATGATCGTAACACTGGCGCAGCTTTTATCATACCAACCTTAAAAGTGGAGAAATTGTATCATCTTGGGAAAAACTTGTCGATTTTTACCGCAGAACTAGTAGCAATTCTAATGTCTCTAAAGTATATTCTAAATTCTTCTACTAAAATTGTCAACTTCTACTTTGTAGTGATTCTAGATCAGCGCTTTCCGCTTTACAATCTCCAAATTCAAAGATTCGTAAAGAGATAATTACGGAAATAAATTACGTAACGCATCTTCTATCAATGAAGGGAGTCAATATTACTTTTTGTTGGGTGCCCTCTCACTGCGGCATTTCATCCAATGAGAGAGTTGACCAAGCTGCTCGAAGAGCAGCTCGCAACATTGAAGACACAACTTCATTCAGTATAGAATTGGATTTGTCAGAATGTTATGCACTGATAAATAAAGCATCAAACGACAGATTTCAACATTTATTGAAAAACACAGATTGTATATATTATAAAAGGTGTGTTAAACCAAGCCCTGATATTAACCCTAAAACACAATTTAGAAAAATCCAAACTCCAATCTCCAGAGACGTAGAAAGCTTAATTCATCGCATGCGATTAAATTCACCTCGTACTAAATACTGCAAAAATGTCTCATGTATGTGTGGGGAACCTCTCAGTGTAAGTCATCTGTTATTGGACTGTGCAAGAACAAAAATAGTAGTGCAAAAGGAAGGTGCTGAAATTTTATCTGATGGATCGACTTCACTGAACTTGGCTTACATTGTTGAATAACTACTTTTTCATGTGTTTAATTTGTAAACATTTATTACAAAGCCCAGCTGGAATATTCCTTTGAAT
>CM031616.1:42392145-42399645 GCA_018398815.1 Conus ventricosus | reverse complement strand
ACTGGATTTGAGGTTGTAGTGGAAGAGGGTGCAAGTAGGGTTCCAGAAACCGATGCACAGGTTTTGGGAACAATAGCAATCTCTTTAGATACTTGCAGACGTGATGCAACTAAGGGTCAGGAAAAAAGCAGAGCTGAAATGCTGCACACAACTCAGGAAAGCTTGTACCTTTGCAGGAAAATGATGTAGTTCTTGTCCCTGTTAGTGAGTTTGACAGGGGTAGATTAGATTGTCGGAATGTACCCGGTGTTGTCATGGCAGTTCGAAATGACAACTACCAAATTGGTACAAAGCATGGCATCGTGAAGGGTTGGTTTTCAAGAAATCAGGTCATTAAAGCAGACTACGAGATAATGTCACGGGACATGGTTGATGAAGTCAATGTACTGCCGTTCAGACGCATCACAACACTTCATTCTAGGCATGGTGGGCAAGGCTTTACCAAATGCTCTTGCCAAGGTCTTTGCATGACGATGAGATGTCCGTGCAGAAAAAAACAAACGATGTGCCACAGCCATTGCCACCCACAAAACAAAACGTGCAAAAACAAATAACTTATTTGATAGAATGAACTGAACAATGAACTGTCCTTAGTAGAAATAGCAAATCTTCAGTAACCCCATGACATTTCTTGGCGCTGATAAATAGAAAGAATTGTATGACATTTGTGTAAAGATAAAATGTTTGGTGTAAAGATTAAAATGAATCATTAATCAGAGCTCTTGCTTTAGTTTTTGTTTTTTTGTGTTACAAAAGGATAATCTATGAAAAAAGTTAGGCAACGCCACTGCCTAACTTACAGACTAGGCAATTCAGTTGCCTAATCTACAATGAAAAAGAAAATCCCAGCATTGCCTAATATGTAGACTAGGCACTTTTTGCCTAATCTACAGAGTAGGCTGCCTAATCTAGAGACTAGGCTGCCTAATCTGTAAATCAGGCACTGTTTTAAAATCAGTTTACATGTTAGGCAACGCCACTGCCTAATTTACAGACTAGGCAAATCAGTTGCCTAGTCAACAAGTTAGGCAAATTTACAAATTAGGCACGACATATATATATATATATATATATACTGTTAGTTAGGCAGAATCATCTACCACTGCAGATATGAATGCTTATCTCCCCCTATTTCTTCAAGAGCAAGCTTTGTTTATAATTCAATATATATATATATATATATATATATATTATATATATATAATATATATATATATATATATATATACATATATATATATATATGTGTATATATATATAGATATAGATCAGTATATTTAAGTGCCTAGTGTAGATAGTTTTAAGATTCCTCTTTTACTTGTTTTAATTATATATATAATATATTAGGTGACGATTGATGGAGGCCCTCGTCTGTGGGTGATGTCTGGGTCGGTTGGGATTCAGTTTATACATTCTGTACATGTGTGTATGTATGTATGTATGTATGTATGTATGTATGTATGTATGTATGTATGTATGTATGTATGCATGCATGCATGCATGCATGCATGCATGCATGCATGCATGTATGTATGTATGTATGTATGTCTGTATGTGTGTGTGTGTGTATATGTATGCATGCATCTATCTATGTGAGTATATATGTATGCATGTAGTATGTATATCTGTTTGTATGCACATATGTATGTACGTATGCATGATGGGATTCACATCAGATGTCCTTTGACATAGATTCTGTACATGTTGTATGAATGTATATATGTAGCCAGTTTCGCAACCACCCGTGGCATGAAGATCCACAGAACAAAGATGGGATGTGTGAAGACTCATCTGAATGAGCAGCAGCGCACTGCATCAGCAGATAAGACGTCGGAAGACCAAGGCCAGGATTTAAACCACAGTGCCAAGGACATCCACGCTGTTGGTTCGGATGAGGAATTTGCACAGGCCCTCGATGCCAGGCCCCTGAAACTCAACCTGCCACGAGCAAACGAAACTGAAGATTGGGAGAAAATGGATGCAAAAATCGTCCAAAGACTCGATGCACTGATAGGGAAAGCACCCTGGAACACAAACTAGCCACATATGGGGACATTGTGTATGCACATGTAGAGACGCCTATGGAGTAAAACTACCCAAGAGAAACACCTCCAAAGAAATCCAGACGCCAAGAAAAGATGGACAAGATCAGAGTCCAAAAGAACAACCTCAAGAAGCAAATGAAGACCGCACTGCCAGCTGAAAAACAAGGCTTGGAAAAACTGTGGGAAGACCTGAGAGAAAAAACACAGCGCCCTCAGCAAAGCGGAATCTGCGAGGAAGAGGAAGAGCAAAAAGAAGAAGACACAAGAGCGCTTCTTCAGAGACCCCTTCCAGTTTGCCAGAACACTGTTTGAGCAGCCAAAATCTGGGACCCTAAGTGTGGACAAAGGAGTTCTTGAGCAGCATCTGAGGAAAACATACTCTGACTCACAGAGCAAAGCACCACTCGACATTCAAGGTCTGGTGTGGCCAACCAACCCTGAGGAACAGTTCAATGGCAAGCCTCCAACGTTGGCGGAAATCAAGAAGGTGGTCGACAAAGCTAGAGCCAAATCATCACCAGGGCCAAACGGAATACCTTACCAGCTTTACAAGAAATGTCCCCAAAGGGGCTGGAGTGGCTCCACAGGCTGCCGCGATCGGCTTGGAGAAACCAGAAGATCAGCGGCCAGTGGATGACGGCAGATGGTGTGTACATCCCCAAAGAGCAAAACTCAAGTGACATCAGCCAGTTCAGGCCAATATCACTACTGAACGTCGAAGGGAAAATCTTCTTCTCTGTCATGGCAGCAAGGCTGACCAAGTACCTGATGGAAAACAAGTACTTGGATGTGTCAGTCCAGAAAGGTGGCATCCCAGGCGTGGCTGGCTGTGTAGAACACGCCACAATGATCTGGGACGCAATCCAAAAAGCAAAAACAGAAAAGAGAGACCTGGACGTAGTGTGGCTTGATCTGGCAAACGCATATGATCTGTGCCCCATGAGATGATCAGTTGGCTCTTGAGATGTACCATGTGCCAAAGAACATCCGCGACATGCTCAAGAAGTACTTCAATGGCTTCTCAATGCGGTTCTCTGCCAAGGAGTACACAACTGATTGGATCAACTTGGAAGTGGCATTGCAATGGGCTGTGCAATTTCCCCGATACTGTTCGTGCTGGCAATGGAACTCATCTTGAAAGCAGCAACAAACAACGCGAGACAAACAGACCTTGGCGATGGATACAAGATGCCTCCTCTCAAGGCCTTCATGGATGACACTACAGTGATTTCATCCAGAGAAGACGAGACACGTCATGTGCTGGAGAGGCTGGACGACATAGTTGCCTCATCCAGAATGAAGTTCAAGCCAAAGAAATCACGGAGTCTCTCACTGAGGAAAGGAAAAGTGGCCAAATCTGTGGTCTTCAGTGTTTGCCAACCGGGACCATTCCAACAGTCACAGAAGAACCAGTCAAGAGCCTTGGAAGATGGTATGATGATACGCTGAAAGACACACAAAGAGCAAAGAAACCAAGCAGATGGCGGAAGAAGGCTTGGAGACCATTGACCAGTGTGGTCTCCCTGGCCAAATACAAGGTCTGGTGTCTGCAGTTCATGCTGATACCAAAGCTCCTATGGCCTCTGATGATATACGACATCTGCACCAGCACCAGTGGAGGCAATGGAAGCCAAAATCAACAAGTTCACAAGGAAATGGCTTGGTGTCCCACCCTGTCTGACTGACATCGCGCTGTACTGTCGCCAAGCAAAGCTCAAACTCCCCACTGAAATCCATCCTGGGGGAATACAAAGCAGGGAATCAGACTTCAAAGCATGCTGGAGGACTCAGGAGACAAGGTGGTAGAAGCAATCAAGCCCCAGCTGAAGACAGGCAGAAAATGGAAAGTTCAAGAGGCGATGGATTCTGCAAAAGAAAGTCTCAAGATCAGAGAAATAACAGGACACACACAGACCAACAGACAAGGACTGGGGATGACCAAAACTGAATGGTGGTCAAAGGCCAAAGGAAAAGCCAAACGAGACATGATGATTCAGGAGATGAGAAAAGAAGAAGACCAAAAAGACTCCAAAAAGCAGCCCAGCAGAGCCAGCAAGGGCAATGGACAACGTGGGAGAATGCACCCCAAAGAAGTCTAACTTGGAATGACATTTGGCACATGGCCCCTCTCAGGATCAGCTTCATTCTCAGATCTGCATATGACCTTCTGCCCTCAAATGCAAACCTGGTGAAGTGGGGGAAAACAGACGATCCTGCATGCCCCCTCTGCCATGAAAAACAAACAGTGGAGCATGTTCTAAGCTCATGTAAAGTAGCCCTGGCTCAAGGACGGTACACATGGAGGCACAACCAAGTGCTCAAAGAGATTGTACAAGTAGTCTGGGCTAGTACCAACACCACAAAAGGGAGAATCAGGACTCCAAAAGCACCCGCAAATTCTTCACGGCAGGAGGCAGCAAATCATGGCCAAGAACAACAGTGCCACTCGAAACATGCAGGCAGAGTCTGCTGGATGGGGCAGATGACTGGGAGTGCACTGCAGACCTCCCAGAATGAAGAGTCACCCAGAGATCATCAGCAAGAGTGGCATGAGACCAGACATAGTAGTCCACTCTAAGTCAACCAAGCAGCTGATCATGATCGAGCTCACAGTGCCATATGAGAACAGAATGGAGGCAGCTCAAATCTACAAGACTGAAAGTATGCTGATCTGGCAAACAGCCTGAGGAGAGAAGGCTATCAGGTCAAAGTCCCCACTGCAGAAATTGGAGCTAGGGGATTTGTAGGAACATCTGCATACAGCCTCATGAAACAGCTCTCAGTTGCAGGGAAGGAAAAAACCAGAGCCCTGAAAGCGGCCAGAGAGGTGTTCAAGCTGGATCTGGTCAAGGAGGAACAAAACTGAACTTCATAAGGCTTAATTTCCCTACAAATATCAGGTGTCCCTGTGGCTCAGTGGTTAAAGCGCGAGTCATTAAGTAAAAAATGAGCATGTCCAGAGGGTCATGGGTTCGAATCCCAGCCATGGCTCGTCCCAAGATGGGGAAAAAAAAAGGGGGGGGGGGGGGCAGCAGAGGGACATCCGGAGTCACGAACGGGTGTGGCCCAACCCCCCCAGAGTGTCAGGAGATAAGGGCCGAAACACTTGCTTGAAGGGGCTTCTCTTCTGAGGACTCTCTGCTGCCACGCTCTCCACGAGTTTCTTTCTACTATATATATATATGTATACACACACATACATGCGGAAGATTAAAATGCTTTATTTATCTATTTAAAAAAAAAAAGAGATAGCAACCCTTGCTACGCATGTATTCAGAATGTACCAACCCCGAATCCGGAGTCTGGATGACTACAGAGCGAAGTTTCACAGCCGAGCACAGGAATGGAGAGACCCACAAAAAAAAGAAAAAAAGAAAAAAGGAACGTGAGAGGGCTAGCCAAACTTTCGCTGGATATCACAATCCCCAGTGTGTTTGAATCTGTTTTTCGGACAGGCGTGAAATTGTGTGTGTGTGTGTGTGTGTGTGTGTGTCTGTCTGTCTGTGTGTGTGTGTGTGTGTGTGTGTGTGTGTGTGTGTGTGTCACCAGGAAAGGAGGTGGATGGGTTCCGGAATCCTCCGTTCCTGTGGTCCACTTCATAGAAGGGAGAAAGAAAATCTCAGAGCACCTCAAAGAGTGTGCTCTGAAAACAAAATAATTGTCACAAAAATAAAGGACAATAAAAATACGAGAGACAATGTGCGACTCTAAAATTCTGCACGACTCTCTTCCCTCTTGATTTCACAACCCTCCCCCTTTTCGCCCCCCCCCCCCAATGTCTCACCCACGCCCATCCTCCCTTACACACACACACGCACACACACGCACACACACACACACACACACACACACACACACACTCACACGCACACGCACACGCACGCACGCACGCACGCATCCACACACACACACACACACACACACACACACACACACACACACACATACACCACACACACACACACACACACACACACACACACACACACACACACAGACGCACAGTCCCGCTCTCAACATTTTTTTTTAAATGACAGTAAGAAGTCAGCGCAGCGCTCGCTTGAACTAGATGGACATATTTTTTCTTAATTCAGGAACTGTGAATCCATTCATCGAGAGTTCTTTTTTTTCCCCTTTCCTTTCCTTTCCTTCTTTCTTTCTTTCTTTCTTTCTCTCTTTCGTTCGTTCGTTCGTTCGTTCGTTCTTTCTTTCTTCTTCTTTCTCTTTTTCTTCTTCTTTCTTTCTTTCTTTCTTTCTTTCTTTCTTGCTTTCTTTCTTTCTTTCTTTCTTTCTTTCTTTCTTTGTTTCGTTCGTTCGTTCATTCTTTCTTTCCTTTTCTTTCTTTCTTTATTTCTTTCTATCTTTCTTTCTTTCTTTTTTCTTTTTATTTCTTTCTATCTTCTTTCTTTCTTTCTTTCTTTTACCTGTCTTTCTTTCTTTCCCCATTTCGCTCTTTCTTTCTTTTTTTCTTTCCCTCTTTCTTTCTTTCTTTCTTTGTTCCAACCTTTCTTTCTTTCCTTCCTTCCTTCATTCCTTTTTTCTGTCTTTCTTTCTTCCTTTTCTTTTCTTTCTTCCTTCCTTCCTTCCTTCCTTCCTCCTCTCTTTCTTTTCTTCTTTCTCTCTTTCTTTCCTTCCATCCTTCCTTCCATCCTACCTTTCTTTCTTTCTTTCTTCGTTTCAACAAATTAGCGCGGGGGGTGGGGTGGGGGTGGGGGGAGGGGGGGGGGAGGGGGGGGGGGGGTGTCGCAGATTGAGCAGAAGCAGTTGTGGTAACTAGGCCGGAGGGACTGTGGGTCACTCACATACGTCCCCATCCAGGTCCACTTGCCACGTGCCCCTTTCCCGCCACCCGTCCCCCCGGGAGCTGGACTGTGGGTGGGGATTAGCATCGCTAGCGACCAACAGCGTCAGTCCGTCCGCGAAGGACCGAGCCAGCATCAGTCACTCTGGCAGCACGCTGCAGGAGCGGGTTTTCTTCCAGACCGGCTTCTGTTCAGTTTGTCTGGCGTTCCTCCTGTCCGACCCACTTTTGACTCGGTTCAGGGCACCGTCATGCGAGAAGCTCTCGGACACAGAGAATGAATGTGAAACACACGTTCGCTCGCGCGCGCGCGCACGCACGCATGCACATACGCACGCACGCACACACTCACACACACACACTCACACACACATATATACACACATACACACACACACACACACACACACACACACACACACACACACACACACACACACACACACACACACAACATGGTGTATATGTACACACATGAAACAGAAACATTTACAAACAGAAACCATTGCCACCTCAGTGACACATTTACAAGATAAATAAAAAATAAAAACAACTCCAAATAACATTTTGAACACTCGGAAATGACAGCGGCAAAGACAGGAATCCAGTCCTGCGAACACGCGAGCAATCAGAGCACCAAAATGAATAAACCGT
>CM031616.1:42365919-42376145 GCA_018398815.1 Conus ventricosus | reverse complement strand
GCTAGATAGAGAGTTTAAAAAAAAAACCAAAAAAAAGGGGGTTATAATACAGCAGAAAATACAGATTAATGCTACAAAGGGCGGCCAGTTTAGAATGCTTTTCACTAACAGAGCGCAGTTAGCATCACAAACAAGCAGAATAAGAGAAACTATAAACACAATACTTTATGAAAACACTACACTAGCTGAAAGAATAAGGACACTTCAGGAACAGGGGATTACAATAGTTAGTATATTACAGCCGTTGGTTTGCTATCTCACACTCGTTTATGCTTTAACCGTAGGCGCCAACCGGACCATAACTCCTCCAACACCTCAGCCTGGTAAAAGTTGGATTAGAAAACAATTGCATCATCTAGCAAACTTATTAAAGAAGTTAGCAGCCAAAGCGCTTGATGCTCTGCCTGGCATAATGGGCAGTGTTGTTAGTTGGGTTTTGTCTACTATAGGCAAAGTTGCTGGTTATATGGCCGCCATCTGTGGACGTTAGGAGTGCTAGCTGCGGGATTAATTTTTAGTGAAATAAAGTATGGTTAATCCAGTAAAAGTTAAAAATACAAAAAGGGGCTGCCCTTTTCGCTAGTATGACTGTCAGTGTGAGGCAGATCAACAGGGGTGTGCTTTCCTGGACTGCTTTCTAGTTGTGGGCGCTTATAACTGGATCGCTTTCTGGGTGTTTATAACCGGATCGCTTTCTTCAGGGCTAGATACTTTCTTTAAAATGGATGGAGCGGGCCTTGTGTTTAAACCTTGATTGTGTCCTAAGTTTTGGTCGTCTCCAGCTATAAGGATTTCATTGTTATAATTCTGTATCATGCCAATCTGCAGTCTAAGGTCAGAGGCAGCATGTATAATCCATGACCTACAACAAAGTCAACCTTGACCTAGCATGTGCAAGAACGTCTTGATATCTTTGTATGCTGGCAGCAAATCAACAGCGGAGTTAATAGCATCTTCTAAATTAGCTAGAAATTGTTTTTCTGGCATCAAAGCCTGTAGATTGATCCACTATGCTAGACTTAGTCTGTGCTTGCGCGCCTAATAGACCACCAAACGTATGTCCGTATGGAGTCATTAAGCCTTTGCACTCCTGGCATTGTTAGACCTTCACTTTCATCTAAGATAAATGTTGCCCAAGCATTAGGAATGTTTTTGTTCTATAGATCCCAATCGAACTTGTTTGTTTGGCTGAAAAGAGGTGTGACCATGCCAGTAGTCATAAGTATACTCTCTTTTTGTGCCCCACAAATACAATGTGCCTAACCCATGATTGCGGTCTAACTTTTGTCTAAAATCAGTTGAAGGATTAATGTTAAATTCGTTGCAGATTCTTTCATATGCATTATTGTCCATTGGGCTGTTGAAGGGATTAAACGCGCTGTCGCTTGGGAGACAAACTTGTAGTTCAGTTAGTATTCGTCTGTACTGGTAATAAACATGAAAGTTATATACTGACCTTACTAAAAGATTGGGATGGTTTAAATGGTTTGCATATGAAACACCGCAGCCAGTAGTTGCGCAGTAAACGGCAAAATTTAACTAATTCTGGTAAAACATCATAGGGTGGGATGACCATGCTGATGGCACTCTATCATTCTTTATTGGGGGATTTAAATATCTTGTTAGTGGGTTTACAAGTCTGACCTGGAAGCCATATGATTCGTCTACTGCAATGGTTAGTAAACTGAAGTTCAAAGATTGGGTTATAAAACGCTCCTATATTGTAAGTAGCACTTTCGTTATATTTAAAAGGTTCCATTTTTTTAAATTAGTTTTTTAAATAGTTATAAAAAGGATGTACATCTATATAACCAAGCAAAACGAGCGTGTGTTCTTAACATATCCAATGAAAATAGGCGCGGCGATTGTAGGGTTCCCCTTTAGAGAAATTGGGTTTAAAATAAAATGGATTAACATATCTGAAAAAGATAAGAATAACTGGGTAGATGTTAAGGATGGGCAAGGCAAGCTAAGCCAGCCCACAAAAAGTTAAGGGCCAGACAGAAAAACTCTCACCAAAATAAAACGACATAACGCACAGGAAAACAGCTTATACCGTATTTATTTCATGTCTTTAGCTTTCACGTCAATGCCATTGCAATTGTGTCAATTCAATTTTCTGGACAAAATCAAGGATCAAACATCATAACCCCTCTTTTTGAAAATCATAAAATTGACAATTCACAAGAAAGTTTATTGAAAAGCTTCAGTAGTGCGTATGTCCGCCATTTGCACCCACACATTCCACGCATCTAGGCCTCATGGACTGGATCAGAGTCACAAGGGTCTGTTGAGGCATGGCGTTCCACTCCTGCAGCAGAAATTGGAACATTGTGGAGGTCAACAGAGGAGGGTGGTTGTCGTGGACGCGGCGTTCCAGATGGTCCCAAAAGTTCTCAATAGGTCAAATCAGAGCGAACGCGATTGCCCGTCCAGTCGTGGGAAACCTGCTGCTGCCTCAGTAGTCGTTCACCACACGGGCGCGGTGTGGAGTGGTGTTGTCGTCCATGAGGGTGGCACCGGTCCCATGGCTTGCAGAGTGGGGATAATCAACGGCCTCACGATTTCATCTCTGTACCTTACGCCAGTAAGTCTGCCTGGCACAAGGTGAAGAGGTGTCCTGCCATGAAGGTGGATGCCTCCCCATACCATCAGGGAGCCGCCTCCATAGCGATCGTGCTCACGAACACAGCCACAGCAAGCCTCTCCCCTGGACGACGCCAGACGCGTACCTGGCCATCATTTCAGACAGGGAGAATCTTGACTCATCGGTGAAGAGGATGGTGCTCCATTGCTGCCTCGTCCATCGCTGATGACGTCGACACCACCTCCTTCTGGCCTGTCGATGGTGCTGTGTTAGTGGAGACAGACGGCGGGCCTTCTTGAGCGGAGGTTGAAACTGTGAAGGCGACCTCGGACGGTCTGGCGACTTACGTTGATGTTAGTCGTTCTTCTCAGCTCCTGTCTCAGAGTGGTTGCATTGATGGTTTCTGCTGCGGACTGCTGTCAGCATCAAGTAGCGATCGTCTTGCCGGTTGGTGATTCTTGGCCGCCCTGAGCGGGGTCGTTCCTCGGCTCTTCCAGTGTCTTGGTATCGCTGGTGAAGGCGTTGAATGACTGAGTGGCTCACTCCCAGACGTCTTGCCACCTCTCTTCCAGAAATGCCATCTTGGAGCCACCCAGAGCCCGGCCGCGATCTAAGTTGACAGTTTTCGTCTTGGAGGCATGGTTATTGCAGCCCCGATTAGCGGTCATTTTATACCCACCGCAGGCAAATTGTCATTGAAAAGTGTTCAACATAGGCAGGCCTTGCACGTGCACTGTGCCGATTTCTCAATTCAAAACTGCTGTGTAATCTGCGCCTGCCAAACTTCATGCATTATTCACGGATTTTTGGTGTTTTGCTGAGCGCATATTCTCGACCCGAAAAATGCGTCGTCTGAAAGATTATTTCGGTCATACAGTGTGGTGTGTGAGCTGTCAGAATAGCTCAGAATGAAACAAACCGCTGCCTTTGTTTTACGAGCATTCAGACCCATTACTTAGAGTACCCCAAAATCTAAGGGCGGGGCCCTTAACTTTTTGTGACTAGCTTATTAAAACATTTAAAAATACCCGATGGTTACTACAACTTTTGTTCTTTAAGAGAAGTATTTAGTAATTATGGTATTGATTTAAAAATTAATGAGGCAAATCTTATAATTACTATGAATTTTCCAAAACTTGAAGAAAGGGAGTACGTTTTTCCTAGAAGTCTTGCTCTACTTTTAGGCTTTTATGATAGTGGTGAAACATATCATATTAAAACACATATGTACTTAAAAAGCGGCCTTTATGAGTATGTAGGCAGTAGACCATCTGATTTTCTCGTAAACCCAATTTTGTATGTCCATTTACAACAGTTAAAAACAGATGCTAATTTGTTTAATGGCTATCCATCTGCTGTCCTACGAGCATTGCCACCAGCTAATGTAGGGTTTTGCGATTATCAGTTACATAGGTTTGGTGGAGACATTGAATTTAAAGAATTAATTAAGGGTTCTTTAAATTCATTGGATGTAAAATAGTTAATCAAGACGGAAAGCCAGTTGTTTGTTCTAATTTATTAATGGTGCTTGAGGTAGAAGAACATGTTAGAAAAGTGACAAGGACTCATTCCCGTGGACGTTAATTTTTATGTTCCTGGGAGAGAATGTAAGTATGTTTTGTTCACGATCACCCTATCTTATCTAGCACGTAAGGCCCCCCATTTTTAATGTGTCGATTACGTCAATTTTTAGAGGTTTTGAGGTGTTAATTTTGTTTAGAAAACAGGTGTTAATTTTGGCCAAAATTAATATGAGATGGACGCGACTTGGATGTGAAAAGGGGAGTTTTCGGGCAGAATAACATGGGTGAGCTTGAACCCGTATATTTACATTCTCTCGCCTGGAATGCAGAGAATCGATATTTCAATCTCGATGTCCTAGCGTGCTCTTCGAATCAAAACTTCGACTCTCTCGATCCATTTGCTTGACCCATAAAATGAGAAAAGATAACTCTATTTGCGATGAAAAGACAGGCAATTATCTTCCTGTAATTCTTCTTCTCCTCCAGAACACGTTTATTCAAAAAATACAAGTATGTCCTTTGCCAGTTCTCAGAGGGGCTTTGGACTGCCAGTTTGGTATCCGTGACCATTTTGCCATGAACACAGGGTAACAGATACCAGAGCAGCAGTAAATCGATCCTCTGCTCCGAATAGGGATTCCCAAACAGCATGCTGATAGACGGCCATTTTGATATCTCTGTCAAAACAGTGATAGACGGCCATTTTGATATCTCTGTCAAAACAGTGATAGACGGCCATTTTGATATATCTGTCAAAACAGTGATAGACGGCCATTTTGATATCTCTGTGAAAACAGTGATAGACAGCCATTTTGATATCTCTGTGAAAACAGTGATAGACGGCCATTTTGATATCTCTGTCAAAACAGTGATAGACGGCCATTTTGATATCTCTGTGAAAACAGTGATAGACGGCCATTTTGATATCTCTGTGAAAACAGCTGTCTATCAGTACTCTTTTTTCTTTCTTTTTTTACTTTTTTTTGGTATTAAGATTCCCTGACAGCGGAGTGATAGTGTACTATTTTGGTATTGACCATTCTCGTTTGAATACCAACACAACTCGGTGCATTTACCCACCCGTTTTGGTCGTTAGGTCGAACTCTTGGCATCTGATTTGTCCAGCAAAAAGTACACACGATACCTCGCTCGCCTTCGTATAAAGTTTCAACTCGGAACAACGCTCTGGTTTTGATGTTATTGGCCAGTGTTTTACCTGCCTTCTTAGGTGAATCTGGTACGTGCCATTGAGAGTGCTGATTTCATCACACTACATCAGAAAAAAAGGTTGACAAGCAGGACCACAACTTCAAGCGAAGATGCAGAGGGGAGAGCCTAAGAATCTGGCCTCCCTATTCCACTTAGTCTATTCACCTTTGTTGGTGTCCTAGTCTATCGCGCAGGTCGTTACACACCTCAGGGCACCACAGTGACTGCGCGCCACGAGAGAATCGTTCAGTTGGCTACGCTGCCCTCTCAGGTTACCACATACATCCAGATTGTTGCTGTACGCTGTTCAGCGAGGTCGGTCCAATGCCTGCACGTAGCCTTTGTCCGCGGGCGAATCACCGTGTATGTGCTTCAAATTCCAGATTGTGACATTATCAGCAGTGGAGTGTGGGAGACAGTCAGCCAACTCGCGTGAACAGAGAGAGAGAGAGAGAGAGAAGAGAGAGAGAGAGAGAGAGAGAGAGAGAGAGAGAGGATGTGTGAGAGAGAGAGGGAGAGACAGAGACAGAGACAGAGAGAGAGAGAGAGAGAGAGAGAACACTAAACACTTTTAATGTCATTAGCTATAGAGCCTTGATGACATGGGGGGGGGGGGGGAGGGGTGCAAAGCAAAAAGCAAATACCGTAAACAGTAAATCCACAACAAACATGAATTAATAAAATGTTACTATTCCAAGCATCATAAACCTGAATACCGACCATTCAGAATAATGCACCTTCAAGAATTTGGCAATGCATTCACAATCAACACTAAAATGTCTTATCGTCTCCTCTAAAAAAAAAAAAGTTATATCTTTTAATCACTTCAGTTACAGTTCTTCTCCTTATTTCAAATGTTCAGCTCCCTTGCAGCATACCTTGCAAGAGTCTTCACCGAGTCATCGTCGTAGTTCAATGTTAGCACTCTAACCGTGTCCTCATTTTTAGCAATATATTCTTTTTAAAAGTAACGCTTTTTCCACGAATAGTATTGCATTCTTTACAATAAAACAAAAAGTTCGTCTCATCCTCCCGGGAGCCGGAATAGCTTAGTTGGTACAGCGTCGGACACGTAATCCAAAAGTTGCGGGTTCGAATCTCCGCCGGGCCGTTTCGGCACAGGGGAATTTTTCCATCAGAGTTAACATTAGTTCTGACTCCATTTCCCATACAGTTCTTCGAATGAGACTATAAACCGAGGTTCCGTGTGTGAACGCACCTATAACATCTTGCACACACGTCAAATCCCATCACCAACTTTCGGAAGAGAAGGCCAGTTTGGCCGTTGGTATGGATGACACGTTACACATAGCATGCACCTTCCCCGAAGATGGAGTATGACTGCCTTAATGGCGGGATAAAAAAACACCGGTCATACACACAAAACTCCACTCCCTTTGTTGGGCAGATGGGATTAATACTTGTCTGTCCATAGAGGGAGTGTCCGCAGGAGTATCAGCTTGCGTACGCAGAAGAAGTCTCATCCTCCCTAAAGACACCGCACGATGGACAAGGCGACGATGAGCATGGCTCAGATGGAACCGTTCTTATGGGCGTTTAAGCCTGCAGTTCTTGATCTCAGTCTGGCAAGACAAATCCTGTGCCACCTGTTCGTTATTGTCCAAGTCTGTATCTCTGTTTCAGATCATGATAATGGTGGTAATAATAAGGAGGGCAATTTATCTGTTTCAGATCATGATAATGGTGGTATAATAAGGAGGGCAATTTCTCTGTTTCAGATCATGATAATGGTGGTAATAATAAGGAGGGCAATTTCTACTGTTTCAGATCATGATAATGGTGGTAATAATAAGGAGGGCAATGTTTCTCTGTTTCAGATGATGATAATGGGGGAAATAATAAGGAGGGCAATTTCTACTGTTTCAGATGATGATAATGGTGGTAATAATAAGGAGGCAATGATAATGGTGGTAATAATAAGGAGGGCAATGATAATGGTGGTAATAATAAGGAGGGCAATGATAATGGTGGTAATAATAAGGAGGGCAATGATAATGGTGGTAATAATAAGGAGGGCAATTTCTACTGTTTCAGATGATGATAATGGTGGTAATAATAAGGAGGGCAATGATAATGGTGGTAATAATAAGGAGGGCAATTTCTATTGTTTCAGATGATGATAATGGTGGTAATAATAAGGAGGGCAATGATAATGGTGGTAATAATAAGGAGGGCAATTTCTACAGCGCCTGTCCTAACAGCGTAGGCACAG
Source organism: Conus ventricosus (assembly GCA_018398815.1). NCBI lineage: Eukaryota > Metazoa > Mollusca > Gastropoda > Neogastropoda > Conidae > Conus > Conus ventricosus. The sequence continues at coordinate 42,368,593 of CM031616.1, read as the reverse complement.
GGCGCTTTACAAGTGTTCACAAATCAACATTTAACACACACACACACGCACCCCCCCCCCCCACACACACACACACTCGCGCGCGCATGCGCACGCGCTCGCACGTACGCATGCTCGCATGCACGCACACAGACACAGACACAGACACACACACACGCGCGCGCGCGCGCGCGCGCGCATGTGTGAATCCTTTAAAAAGCTGTAGAACCAATCATATCTTTCTGTGCTTTCCATTTTCAGTTTTGTTTATAAGAGGCTATTTTATTGTTTATAAGAGGCTATTATCCTGTCTTTAATTAAAAAATAAATCCGTCTTCACATCGAACTCCCTGGCACATCCACACCATCCCAAATCCATGCATGATTAAGATCTTCTCTAAAGTATATATCCAGTTTTCTCTCCTTGAATGTTCCCAGAGAGAGAGAGAGAGAGAGAGAGAGAGAGAGAGAGAGTATGTTACTTATAGCCCAGCAGATCGCAAGGGGCCACATCAAGGCTATCACCTCATTACAAATCAGATCAAGAAGAAGTGGTGAATACTTTTCAATATAATGCAGTTGAAGTCTAACCAATGGAAGGCGAATATATCGATCTTCCCTTCTTCTATTCCTCTCCTGCAGCAATCTTTATGTTTCTCACCTCTGCATCGCTGCTGCAGTACTATTCATCATCCCCACCTCTTTATCTCTGCTGCGGTAATAATATCTATTCTCCCCACGCCTATATCCTGTTCCGGGTAAATATACCTCGCCGTTTTTGGGGTGTCAAGCCCAAAAAATGGTCACGGATACCAAAAACAGCGGTTTATCGCTACGTTGTTTTTGGCATTCGGATACAAAAACTTCGAGCTGTTACACCCGCCATTTTTGGTGTCCGTGATCATTTTGATGTTCAGCTACCCCAATTCTCATGGATACCCTAATGGTACTCTAGAGGGGCCCGGAGGGTCTGCACGGAAGGTGGGAGATTGCAAAGGAAGTCATCAGCGGTGATGTTTCACCGGCACCCAGCAGGGGTTTTTCCTGCAGACAATACGGTCAAATGCTGGATAAGTGTATAGCATGGGAATGCTAGTTTTGTGATGGTGTCGTTCACAAAGACATCTTTTTTTTTAAAATATTGAGTGGGGATTACGTTTGCGTGAGCATGTGTGTGTGTGTGTGTGTGTGTGTGTGTGTGTGTGGTGTGTGTGTGTGTGTGTGTGTGTGTGTGGTGTGTGGTGTGTGTGTGTGTGTGTGTGTGCGTGTGTGTGTGTGTGTGTGTGTGTGTGTGTGTGTGTGTGTGTGTGAAACACATGCATGTTTCAATGCGTGCGTGTATGCGTGTGTGTGCGTGTGTGCGTGGTGTTGTAGTTGCTGTTGTTGTTGCTGTTGTTGTTGCTGTTGTTGTTGCTGTTGTTGTTAATGTTGTTGCTGTTCTTGTTCTTGTTGTTCACGCGTAACGTGCATGTGTGTGTGTGTGCGTGCACAGGCGTTTGAGTGTGCGTGTGTGCGTGCATGCATGCGAGTGCATGCGCTTTTATTTGTGCATTCAAAACAAAAGACTGGATGTTCAAATACGGAGCGGGTATGAGAGAGAGAGAGAGAGAGAGAGAGAGAGAGAGAGAGAGAGAGAGAGAGAGACAGAGACAGAGACAGAGAGACAGAGAGAGAAATGGGTGTATGGGGGTGGATGGGTAGATGGGAAAGGAAACGGATGGGGGACCGGACGAGTGGACTTGTCTCTTCAATCTCCATGACACAAACGTTAGAACCGTCACCTGACAGACAGTGACGAAGAAGGCACGCTCAGTTTCCCGTTGTAACCAACACCGCACGTGGACCGTGAAATGTACCGCCAACGCTGGTCAGTTTGTGAGACTCTGAGTTTCACGTCGCCATCCGCCCAGGGTGGGTGATAACGGCAGACGGGTATCTACATAGCGGGAAAGCAGGCAGTGAGGACCTGTCTAACACTACGCTGAAGCCCACCAGAACGACAACACGTGAAGATCGGCACCCAAGATGACAGTGGTCCTGTTTGGTTCCAGCGTGATTCCAACTTTCATTGTCGGAGTGCAAATTCGGTCCTTCACCACTTGCGTCTGCGGGGATAATTTCCAAACACCATACCATGTGTTGTTGTCGTTGTTTGTTTGTTTGTTTGTTTGTGTGTTTGTTTGTGTGTTTGTTTGTGTGTTTGTTTGTGTGTTTGTTTCTCCATCACGCGGCACACGATGTCCTACTCTTCTACAAAGACGAAATGGCCTCAGCATGCTCGCGTTAAATCCATTTCCTCTCCGTGTGTGTGTGTGTGTGTGTGTGTGTGTGTGTGTGTGTGTGTGTGTGTGTTGTGTGTGTTGTGTGTGTGTGCGCGCGCGCGCATACGGACGTGTGTGTATGTGTGTGTGTGTGTGTTGTGTGTGTGTGTGTGTGTGTGTGTGTGTGTGTGTGTGTGTATGCGCGCGCGCGAGCGTGTTGTGTGTGTGTGTGTGTGTGTGTGTGTGTGTTGTGTGTGTGTGTGTGTGTGTGTGCGCGCGCGCGCATACGGACGTGTGTGTATGTGTGTGTGTGTGTGTGTGTGTGTGTGTGTGTGTGTGTGTGTGTGTGTGTGTATGCGCGCGCGCGAGCTGTGTGTGTGGTGGTGTGTGTGTGGGGGGTGTGTGTGCGTGCGGCGTGGGTGTGCTGGGTGCGT
>CM031616.1:42354976-42357476 GCA_018398815.1 Conus ventricosus | reverse complement strand
AGTGTTGTTGGTAACCGGTTTTATAAATTATCCCAAGCGTATAACAAACTCAATTTGCATAGGTAATTTTTTCATCTGGGAAACAACATTACGTGTTTATGTCTATGAAGATTAGTTTTGAAAGCCTTTCCGATCTTTTTAGGAGCATTTTCATTCGCAACACTATGCATGCATACTATCGTCTCTCTCGCTTCACCTTTCTGTGGACAGCATACTATCGTCTCTCTCGCTTCACCTTTCTGTGGACAGCATACTATCGTCTCTCTCGCTTCACCTTTCTGTGGACAGCATACTATCGTCTCTCTCGCTTCACCTTTCTGTGGACAGCATACTATCGTCTCTCTCGCTTCACCTTTCTGTGGACAGCATACTATCGTCTCTCTCGCTTCACCTTTCTGTGGACAGATGCTTGTTCTGACATCGACAGTAATGATCGCTAGCTGAACGCCTGGTCATGGCGATTAGTTGCAGTTTCAGTTTCATCAAGGAACAGGGGTGTAATGATCGCTAGCTGAACGCCTGGTCATGGCGATAAGTCGTTGCAGTTTCAGTTTCATCAAGGAACAGGGGTGTAATGATCGCTAGCTGAACGCCTGGTCATGGCGATAAGTCGTTGCAGTTTCAGTTTCATCAAGGAACAGGGGTGTAATGATCGCTAGCTGAACGCCTGGTCATGGCGATAAGTCGTTGCAGTTTCAGTTTCATCAAAGAACAGGGGTGTAATGATCGCTAGCTGAACGCCTGGTCATGGCGATAAGTAGTTGCAGTTTCAGTTTCATCAAGGAGGCGTCACTGCGTGCGGACTAGTCCATATAAGCTACACCACATCCGCTACGCTTTGAGACCACACTACGCATGATTTGAAGCTGATGGATAAATGAATTAACAACAAAGGTGAGACAATTGAAGAAGAGGGTCTCGTGGCTACGGCTCAGCGGATGTCTGACCTACACGTTAGCCCAACGCACTGGTCAGACCTTGAGTGCCTACCTACCTTTTGTGTGTGTGGTGTGTGTGTGTGTGTGTGTGTGTGTGTGGTGTGTGTGTGTGTGTGTGTGTGTGTGTGTGTGTGTGCGTGCAGGCATAATTTTACGAATATTTTTATAAATAATTCTGAACATGTTGATAGTGTGGTAAATAACCTTTGCTTTTTTGATATTGCTTTGGTTATTGCTCAGTCCCCAGTTGCAAAACTATTGTGAAAAAAGCCATTTGAGATATGTGTTTCAATAGTGTTTTTTTTTGGAGTGGGGGGTGGGGTGGGGGTGGGGAAGGTGCTGACAGTACAATGGAATGTGCATTGCAGTTTAAAGGTCTAAGATCATATTGCGATGAAAAGACGTTAAATAAAACTACTGAACTGAACTGAACTGAACTGAAGTGGGTAAGAGCGAGCGAACGTACACGCACACGTTTGTATGTGTGTGTGTGTGTGTGTGTGTGTGTGTGTGTGTGTGTGTGTGTGTGTGTGTGTGTGTGTGTGTGTGTGTGTGTGTGTGTGTTTGTGTGTGTGTGTGTGAGTGCGTGCGCGCGCGTGTATGTGTGTGTGTGTGTGTGTGTGTGTGTGTGTGTGTGTGTGTGTGTGTGTGTGTGTGTGTGTGTGTGTGTGTGTGTGTGTGTGTTTTGTGAGCGCGTGCGTGAATGTTCAGAAGATGACTTAGGAACAAGAACAAGACCATTAGATACAGTATATAAGTGCACGCGATGTGTTTCATCTTTTGTGTCTGTTATTTGAAAGGCCCAGTATGAGTTTGCTCCAATCTCTAGGAGTCTTCGCAATGTTGGCCTTGAAATTATTCCAATGTTTGTTTGGTTGGTGATGTTTCTTGCTCTTCCCTTATGTCTGGAAGTGCGGCCAATTCCTCTCTAGATGCTCAGATCTGAAAGATGGTCTATTGTATAGTGGCTTTGCTCTTGTTTGCTTAAGTGATTCTTCAGATTTCTTATCACGTCAGATCGGCCAAGCAGTATTCCAGTTCGTATTGTTGCCTTGCCAGCCAGTGTGTCTGCTCTCTCGTTTCCTTTAACTCCAGCATGTCCAGGGCAGTACATCCATATGAGTCTCTCCAATGGAAGGCTGCGCGTTAGTTCATTCCAAGCAGGGTTTTCCATTCCACTTTCACTTTCTGAAGTAGGTTCATGGAGTCAGTCAGTATCATGACTTGTTGATTTTGAAACTGGCTTATGGATGTAAGCCGGTGGAGTGCTTGTGTCACTGCTTCTACCTCCATTGCTAGACTTGAAGTTGTTAAACTGTGCGCACCATTGTCTTCCTGAAGAGTTCGGTCATTTTGCTTCACCGTCTATCCCCAGCCTGACTTACCTTTGGTGACAGAACCGTCAGTGTATATTAAAATATCATCTTTTGTGCAAAGGTCTTCTACCAGCATCTGAATTTCTGCGTTGGTTTTGCCTTCGGGCCATTCTCGACAATGTCTTCCAAGTTCTGGAGCGATGGCAATTTGGTAGAGGTGCTTCAAGTGGTCTGGATATTTCTCCC
>CM031616.1:42327476-42344976 GCA_018398815.1 Conus ventricosus | reverse complement strand
GTACACTTTGGAAACCGGTATTTTAGTCTCACTGGGCTAAAGCCTGTGTACATACCAAATTTCATCCAAATCGGACAATATGTCTAGAATAACGGTTTTTAACGGTCAGATTTTGAAACACTACATGGAAGTGCCATTTGTGTATGATAACCTTTCTATATACAAAATTTCATTAAAACCCACCAATATATAAAAAATAACGGCAAAATAACGGTTTTAACGGTTATATAACCGATGTACACTTTTGAAACCGGTATTTTAGTCCTCATTGGGCTAAAGCCTGTGTACATACCAAATTTCATCCAAATGGACAATATGTCAAGAATAATGGTTTTTAACGGTCAAATTTTGAAACAGTATATAGAAATGCCATTTGTGTGTGATAACCTTTCTATGTACCAAATTTAATTAAAATCCACCCATTTATAAGAAATAACGGCAGAATATCGATTTTTAACGGTTGTTTAATCCATTTTCACCATTACGTCACTTACATATGGACAGAGCCTCCGATTTGTCCCAAGATCATCCAAACCACTTATAAATCGGCCACGTACTTTCTAAGATATTCCGTAAAGAAGAAAAACTGCTACAGGCCGTTACAACCGTTAGTAACGGCTATAACGGGGCAAACTAAAACATCAGGCATCATCCGTGACCCATAATGAACATACCTGCTAATTTTCATAAAGGTCGGCCAAGTACTTTCTGAGATATTCCATAAAGAGAAAAAACCGTTACAGGCCGTTACAGCCGTTAGTAACGGTTATAACGGTAAACGAAAACATCGGGCATTATTCGTGACCCATAATGAACATACCTACAAATCTTCAGAAAGATCGGCCAAGTACTTTCTGAGATATTCCATAAAGAAGAAAAAGCGTTACAGGCCGTTACAGCCGTTAGTAACGGCTAAAACGAGGTAAACTAAAACATCGCGCATCATCCGTGACCCATAATGAACGTAATGCTCATTTTTACAAAGATCGGCCAAGTACTTTCTGAGATATTCCGTAAAGAAGAAAAACCGTTACAGGCCGTTACAGCCGTTAGTAACGGCTATAGCGGTAAAATAACATCGGGCATCATCCGTGGCCCATAATGAACATACATACAAATTTTCAGACAGATCGGCCCAGTAGTTTTGTCTGGAGCGAGTGGAACACATTTTGACCACGGACAGACAGACAGACAGACAGACAGACACACACACACACACAACACACACACACACACACACACACACACACACACAAATAAAAACACACACACATACACAAATAAAAACACACACACATACACAAATAAACACACACATACACAAATAAACACACACATACACAAATAAACACACACACACACACACACACACACACACACACACACACACACACACACACACGCGCGCGCGCGCGCGCGCGCGCACACACACACACACATATGCGCTTGATATACATGCTCTCTATGTCTCTCTCTGTCTCTCTGTCTCTCTCTCTCTCTGTCTCTCTCTCTCTCTCTCTCTCTCTCTCTCTCTCTCTCTCTCTCACACACACACACACACACACACACACACACACACACACACACAAACACACACACACACACACAAGCACATACACACACAAGAGCGTGCACACACTCACACAGACAGACACACATGCACACATAGATGCACACACACACACACACACACACACAGACGTATATACGCGGCGCGCACGTGTGCGTACACACACACACACACACACACACACACACACTCAATCACACACGCACTCAATCACACACGCACACACTCACAGTACCTATAATTTCAACCTTAAACTGTATTCATCAAATTCAATTTGCAAAATGCTTTTTGAACAACATCTCAATTTACGCTGGAAAAAAATGCGATGTTTGTGCATGCCATTTTGACACGAATGACTCATTCAAAGGAAATTAAATCGTCTGTGACATCTTTTTTTAATCTTTATTTGACATTTCAAAACTCGAATTTTAGGAAATCCACTTGCGCACGTTTTCTTTTTCACACACACAACACAACACACACACACACACACATATATATATATATATATATATATATATATATAACAACAAACTAATAAATTCCAAGGATAAGTACCGAGCACCATTCCAGCAACTTACAGAGCAGCTTGGTGTTGCAATGACTGCAAGAAATATTCAATTATAAACAAAGCTTGCTCTTATGTCTTAGATTGAAGAAATAGGGGGAGATAAGCATTCATATCTGCAGTGGTAGATAATTCTGCCTAACTAACAGTATGTGCTTGAGTGGGTGAATGGGGAAAATAAAATAAATGCTTCTCAAAAAGAGCCTTCAGCAAGCTTATAGTCTCCAAGGGGGAGGACAATCTCCAATAGGGAGGGAAACTCACTAACATATAACTCCTGGTCAGATACCGATATTTCGAAAACCTGATTGTTTTTCTCTTAGTGACCGCGGAAAGTGGTAATTTAACTCCTCTGCCTTGTCGGTTTTAAGAAGAATGCTATCCCAGAAAAGGCTGGTGTGCAATACGTGGTATGTTTGTTGAGTTTTCAAAAAAAACAACGAAGGCGCCACCTAAGAAACAAAAGAAAATCATGAAAGAGCAAAACAAACTACATTTTCTTGTGAAAAGTAGAAAATATAAAACTTATCCTTGGAATTTATTAGTTTGTTGTAATTTAGTCCCATGCGGATCATTCCAGAACTGGCCCTCAGCACTTGTGTCTTAAGAGGTTATCTTTTTATATTTTCTACTTTTCACAAGAAATGTAGTTTGTTTTGCTCTTTCATGATTTTCTTTTGCTTCTTAGGTGGCGCCTTCGGTTGTTTTTTGTTGTTGAAAACTCAACAAACATACTACGGTATTACACACCAGCCTTTTCTGGGATAGCATTCTTCTTAAAAACCGACAAGGCAGAGGAGTCAAATTACCGCTTTCCGCGGTCACTGAGGAGAAACAACCAGGTTTCGAAATATCGGTATCTGACCAGGAGTTATATGTTAGTGAGTTTTCCTCCCTATTGGAGATTGTCTCTCCCTTGGAGACTATAAGCTTGCTGAAGGCTCTTTTTGAGAAGCATTTATTTTATTTTTCCCCATTCACCACTCAGCACATACTGTTAGTTAGGCAGAATTATCTACCACTGCAGATATGAATGCTTATCTCCCCCTATTTCTTCAATCTAAGACATAAGAGCAAGCTTTGTTTATAACTCAATCTCTCTCTCTCTCTCTCTCTCTCTCTCTCTCTCTCTCTCTATATATATATATATATATATATATTCTTATTTTACCATTTAGAATATCAAACATTACTGAACAACATTGCTGAAAAAAGAAAAACCAAACTAAAAAACGCCGGGGTCTACGTAAAACAAAAGAAGGATGATAAAAAACATCATAGTTTACGAGAAGAAAAAAAAAGCGCGTGCGCGCGCACAACACACACACACACCTCAAGCTATTAGTATAAACCGAGAAAATATACTTCCAACCCATTCTTGCTGTCCTCATATCTTTTAATTAATTAAAAATAAACACATAGAAAGCAAACAGATGGACAAAAAACACACAAAAAACCCGAAAACCTAACAACAAAGAAAAAAACCCAGAGAAAGCGACAAACGACATTAACAACAACAACAACAACAACAACAACAACGAAACCCAACCCAAGTAACGACTGAATCTCCTTCCAGCATCTGTTGATATTTTTATTTCTAGGTCTTCGTCTCTCAACCTTCTCTCCCTCCTCCGTCCACCTCCCTTCACCCCCCTCCCTCCCTCTCTCTCTCTCTCTCTTGCAATGCTCCCCCACCCCACCACCCTCCCCACCCACCCCTTCCCAGCCCACTGACCTCTCCCGCCCCTTCCTTCTGTTAAATTAAATCAAGGGAGGTAATTGACAGCTTGCAAGAAGGGGAGAGAAGCTGCCAGTGCTGTCTAAGCGCAGCGAAAGGCTGGAACTAACGGGGGGGTTTGGCTGGTTTTATTTGTTTGTTTTCAGCCGACAGAGCGACAGTCCACTGTCACAATGTCGCGAGTTTCACGTGCACACACAACACGGTGTGTGGTTGTGTACGAGATGTGAAAAGGAGGCCAAAAGCTAACGAGGCTTTAGGTGACGATTGATGGAGGACTCGTCTGTGGGTGATGTCTGGGTCGGTTGGGATTCAGATTATACATTCTGTACATGTGTGTATGTTTATTTGTATGAATGTATGTATGTATGTATGTATGTATGTATGTATGTATGTATGTATGTATGCATGCATGTATGTCTGTATGTATACTGAGAGGCAATGAAAACGCAATCCCCATTTCGTCCCCGAAAATGTCACCTCAGCCAAAATAATGTGAATTATGCACGAGGCATGCAACCTAGCACGCGTATGTTGTATTGCGACGATCTGTATTGACAGGCACAGTTGGGTTCATGACGTCATGAGTAAACCACTCCAACACATCTTTTACTGATAACTGCAAAACACGTGCAACACAGGCATACTGTGATTGCATGCAAACAGCCCATGACTGTCCCCTATAAAAACACACATTGGCGTTTTACTGACACTCGTACGCACCATGCCGCGGTTAACTACAGACCAGAGAAATCAAGCCATTGGCATGCTGAGGGCAGGCACTGCTCACATCAGGGCCGCAAAACATTTCAATGTACACCCATCAACCATAACCCGTCTTGCGACTCGGCACCAAAACACTGGAAGTGTAAACGACCGTCCACGCCCAGGCGTCCAACGTGTGACGACGGCACGACAGGACCGCTACATTGTCACGCAGCACCTCCGGAATCGTTTCCAGCCAGCTGCACAAACAGCCCGCAACACTATTGGGACTAGAGAAAGACCAATCAGCAGCCGTACCGTGCGTCGGCGTCTGGCAGCAGCAGGGCTACTGGCACGTCGACCATACCAAGGTCAGATCTTAACCCATCGCCATCGACTAGCACGCCAGCGATGGGCTGCCGCAGGTGGCTTTCTGGGGAACAGGGTTTGGGGGAATGTTGTTTTTTCGGATGAATCCCGGTTCAATGTCTCTTTCCCGGATGGCCGTGATCGTGTGTATCGACGTCAGGGTGAACGTTTTGCGCAACCCTGTGTCATTGAGCGAGATCGTTATGGGGGTGGAGGGGTAATGGTCTGGGGTGCCATAAATGCTCAATTTCGATCGGAGCTTGTGTTTGTGCCAGGCAACTTGACGGCAAGGCGTTATATTGACACTGTTCTTGAGCCAGTTCTTCTTCCTCTCTGGAGACAGCATGGTGGCAACAGACTAGTGTTTCAGCAGGACAATGCTCGACCCCACACAGCCGTTCTCACACGAAATTTCCTTCGGGACAGCAATGTGGATGTCATGCAGTGGCCCTCCGTGTCCCCAGACATGAATCCCATTGAACATTTGTGGGACGAACTTGGACGACGCGTGCAAGGTCAGCAGAATCCCCCAACTACCGTTGCTGAGCTCACCCAAGCATTGCAGCATCACTGGAACGTGATACCGATCCGTATCATCCGTCGTTTGTGCGCTTCAATGCCCCGACGTTTGCAAGCTTGTGTTCGTGCTCAAGGGGGACACACCAGATATTGACAGTGTATTCCTTCTGTCGCGCCTAAATGGGCTTCACTTCAGGCGAATGTGCACCTGTTATAGGCAAACTAATGTACAGTGGTCGCACTTTTGTCACACGTATTTGCTTTGATGTGTGTTTGTTTCATTTCAATAAAATTGTCAGTTGACAATGGAATTGCGTTTTCTTTGCCTCTCAGTATATATTACCCCATCACTTTGTTTACAAGTACTGTAGTTTCAAAATAATTTGCAATTGTACATGATTGTACCTGCCATGATGCTCTGCCAGTGTATGCAAATGTCAATACGTGAAAAAAAAATGTATAACGTACTTGAGCAGTGTGTATGGGTGAGCCAGCTCACTGCTCATATTGCTTTGGCGTGGGGTGGGGGTAGAGTGGGGGTGAAGGATTGATATTTTTCTTTGTCTTCTTTGTCTTCTTCCTCTTCTTCTTCTTCTTCTTCGTTGTCGTCGTCTTCGTCTTCTTCTTCTTCTTCTTCTTCTTCTTCTTCTTCTTCTTCTTCTTCTTCTTCTTCTCTTCGTTTCATGTTTGTGGCTTTCTAATTTTTCTCTTTTTTTTTCTGCCTTTTATTTTATTTGTACGTTATTCTATTTTTTTCTCTTTTAACTATTAACGCACATTGGAAAATTCTCTCCCCCCCCTCCCCTCTCCCCTTTTCTCTCCCCTCTTTTCTCTCTCTCCCCCCTCTCTCTCCCCTTTTCTCCCCCTTTTTCTCTCTCTCTCTCTTCTCTCCCTCCCCTCATTTTCTCTCTCTCCCCCCTCTCTTTTCTTCCCCTCTCCTCTCTTCTCCCCCTTTTCTTCCCCCTCCCCCTCTCCCCCCCTAAACAACGAATTTATCCTCTTTCCTCCCTGCCTTGGAAAAGGAAACGGGGCTTAAAGAAAAAAATGCTTGTTAAAAAAATACATCGAATACATGCTTTGGGGTACCGGGAAAACGAAAATGCTTCATGAAAACAGAGGTCGTTCCTCCTCCTGCCACGGGTGAAAAAAGCTATAGTCCGATGACAGGTTGCTTTTTTTCATCTTCTTTCCGCGTAGGATTTTACGTAATAACCCTAGGTCTGTGGGGTGTGTGCGTGCGGGCGTTTTTACGCGCGCCCCGCGGGGGTTTGGTAAAGTGTGTGTTGGGGTGTGTGGTGGTGTGTTGTGGGGGTGTGTGTTTTGTGGGTTTTATACAAAATTAAACCCTTTGTGTGGGGTGTGGTGTGTGTGGTGTGTGGTTTTTTGTTGTTGTGTGTGGCGCGCGCCCCCGGGGCGCGGGGGTGCGTGAGGTGGGGTATTTTGGGGTGCGCGCGCAGGTGGGGTTTTTGGGTGTGTGTGTGTGGGTGTGTGTGTGTGTTTTTTGTGTGGGTGTTTTGTGTTTGTGGGTGTGTGTTTTTGAGCGCTGGGGTTTTTGTGTGGGTTTTGTGTTTTTGTGGGGTGTGTGTGTGTTTTGGTGTTGTGAAAAAAGACCTTTTTCTTTTTAGGGGTTTTTAGTTTTTTTTTCTTTTCCCTTTTGTGCAGATGTGAAATTTCCCCCTGTTTGTGTTCCCAAAAGAAACTCCGGTTTTGGGGCATCGTGTTTTTACGTCGCACCCCCGGGAAAAGCCCCCGAGGGGCCCAAGAGGGGGAATATTTTCTTTTTTGGTTTTCCCGCTACTTTTGGGAAAAAAAATTACGATCAATCAAACAATTTAATCAATCAAACAATCAATTTAAATCAATTTAATCAAACAAAACAATCCTTCCCTTCCATTTCCTTTCCCCCATCCCTCCATCCACCATCCATCCATTTCCCTCCATCAATCAAAATTTTCACTTTCCTTTTTAAATTTTGTCTGCCCATCAATCAAATTTGATCGAAATTTTGTCGATCCCCATCCATTTAATCCCTTTCCTTTTAATTTCCCTCCATCCGTCCCTTCCCCCCATCCCTCCAACCATCCATCCAACCCTCCATTCATTTCCTTTCCCTCCATTCCTCCATCAATTTTAATTTAATCTCCTTTTTCTTTTTTTTCTGTTTGCCTGTTTCTGTCTGTCCCGCTTCTGTCTGTCCCGTCTGCTCTGGGCTTTTGCCTTTTATTTCCCCTCTCTCTCTACCCTTCCCCCTGTCTCTCTCTCCCCCTCTCTCTCTCTCTCTCTTTCTCTCCTCTCTTCTCTCTCTCTTCTCTCTCCTCTGTCTTTCCCCCCCCCTCTTTCTCTCTCTCTTTTCTCTCTTTCTCTCTTCTCTCCCCCCTTCTCTCTTCCTCTCTTTTCTCTCTCTCTTCTCTCCCCCTCTCTCTCTCCCCATTTTCTCTCTCTCCCCCTCTCTCTCTCTCTCTTTCCCCCCTCTTGCTTCTCTCATTCCCCCGCTGTTTTTCTTTTTCCCTACGTCTCTCCCCTTTACCCGCCCCCCTCCCCACCCCTCTCCCCCACTTTTCCCCCCCCTGTGGGCAAAACCAAAAAAAGGGAAGAATTATTTAACCGTTTTGCAAAAATGCATCCCCGTTTTAGTGTAAACGCACCCGGTCAACGGGGGCGACTGGGACGGCAAGAAGGGAAGGTTGAGGGGGGGGGGGGGGGGGGGGGGGGGGAGGGGGGGGGGGGGGTATGGGGGGGAGGGGGGGGGGGGAGGGGTGCACGTTTCCCCTGTCTTTCCCTTTTCCTTCCGGGTTCCCGCCCCCCAAAAACATCCCCACCCCTCCCCCACCCCCCCCCCAAAACCCCCTCTCCCCTTTTGAACTCACGAGGGCTTTTTCCTCGATCTGTTGAAACAGTTTTTTGAATTTCTCCGGGCCCTTAAACAACAAAGAGAGAAAAGAATAGAAGGGGGAGAGAGGGGAGAGAGAGAGGGGGAGAGGAGAGAGGAGGGAGGGGGGCTTTCGAAAAAATAGAAAAGGGGACAGAGGAAAAAAAAAAAGCTGAAAAGGAAAAAAAGAGAAAGGAGGGGGGGGGAGGAGGGGGAGGAAGGAGAGAGGGGGGAGGGGGAGGAAAGGGGAGGGGAAAAGAAGAAGAGAGAGAGAGACAGAAAACAGAGAGAGAGAGAGAGAGAAGAAAGGCAAAACTGAAAGAAAGAAAGGGACGAGGGAAAAAAACGCTGAAAAAAGAAAAAAAAGAGAAAAAAGGAGGAGGGGAGGAGGGGGGAGGAGGGGAGGAGGAGAGGGGAGAGAGAGAGAGAGGGGAATGGGGAGAGAGAGAGAGGAACAAGAGAGAGAGACAGAGAGAGAGAGAGAGAGGGGGAGGAGAGAGAAGGGGAGAGAGAAAAGAGAGGCATACAAAAAAGATAGTCAGGGGGGCAGAGAAAAAGACGCTGAAAAAGAAAAAATAGAGAGAAAAAGGGGAGGAGGAGGGGGAGGAGGAGAGGGGGAGAAAGAGAGAGGGGAGAGAGAAGGGGAGAGTGAGAGAGAGGCAGGGAGAGAGAGAGACAGGGGCAGACAGACAGACAGACAGACAGGAAAAGACAGACAGGGGAGGAAAAAAGACCGACAGAGAGGAGGGGAGAGAGAGGGGAGAGAGAGAGAGAGGGGAGAGGAGAAGAGGGGGAGAGGGAAGGGGAGGGGGCATCAAAAGTTTGACAGGGACAGGGGAAAAAAGACGCTGAAAATGAGAAAAAAAAAAAAAGGAGGAGGAGGAGGAGGAGGGGGGAGGGGGAGGGAGAGAGAGAAAAGAGAGAGAGAGGAGAGAGAGAGAGAGAGAGGGGAGGGGTAAAAAAGAAAAGAGATTTTGGGGAAAAGAGGAGAAGGGGAGGAAACAGGGAAAAATGGACAGGGAAAGAAAAAGACGCTGAAAATGAGGGAAAAAAAAAGAGAAAAGGGAAAGGGGAAAGGGGGGGAGGAGGAGGGGGAGGGGGGGAGAGAGAGAGAGAGGAAAAGACAAGAGGGGAAGAGAGAGAGAGAGAAGGGGAGGGAGAGAGAGAGAGAGAGAGAGAGAGGGATACTGAAAGATGAAGGGGGCAGAGAAAAAGACGCTGAAAAAGAGAAATAGAGAGAAAGGAGGAGGAGGGGGAAGGGGAGAGAGAAAGAGGAAAAGAGGAGAAGAGAGAGAGGGGAAGAGAGAAGAGAGAGGAGACAGAGAGAGAGAGAAAGAGAGACCAAAAAGGGGAGAGAGGAAAAGACAGGGCAGAGAGAGAGAGAAGAGAAAAGAGGGCAGAGAGAGAGAGAGACAACAGACAGACAGACAGGGCAAGAGAGAGAGAGAGAGGAAGAAAAAGGGGAAAAGAGAGAGAGGAGGGGGGGGAGAGAGAAGGGGATCAGAAAGTAGGGCAGGGACAAAAGGGAAAAAAACGCTGAAAATGAGAAATAGAGGAAAGGAGGGGGAGGGGGGGAGGAGAAGAGAGAGGTAGGGGCGAGAGGAGAGAGAGGAGAGAGAGAGAGAGGAGAGAGGGATACAGAAAGTTGGGCAGGGACAGAGAAAAAAAAAGCGTGAAAATTTAGAAATAGAGAGGGAAAAGGGGGAGGAGGAGGAGGGGGAGGAGGAAGGGAGAGGGGAGAGAGGGGAGAGAGGAGAGAGAGAGGGGAGAGAGAGAGAGAGAGAACAGAGAGAGAGAGAGAGAGAAAGAGAGAGAGAGAGAGGAGGATACTGGGGAAAAATAGGGCAGGGACAGAGAAAAAGGGGGCTGAAAATGAGAAAAAAGAGGAAAAAAAGGGGGAGGGGAGGGAGGGGGGAGGAGGGAGGAGGAGAGAGAGGGGGGAGAGAGAAAGAGAGGGAAAAGAAGAGAGGGAGAAGAGAGAGAGAGAGAGAGACAAAGAGAAGACAGGAGAGACAGGGGAGAGAGAGAGAGAGACGAGAGAAAAGAGGGGAGACGACAGGGGCAGACAGAGAGAGGAAGAGAGGAGAGAGAGGAGAGAAGAGAGAGAGAGGAGAGAAAATACTGAAGATAACAGGGACAGAGGAAAAAAACGCTGGGGAAAAAGAGGGAAAAAGAGAGAAGGGGGAGGGGGGAGGAGGGGAGGCGAGAGGAAAAAGAGGAGAGAGAGAGAGAAGAGAGGGGAACCCGGGGAGAGGAGGAAAAAGGAGGAAAAGAGAGAGAAGAGAGAGACAGAGAGAAGAGAGAGACCCGAGGAGAGAGAGAGGCAAAACGAAATATAGACGGGGGGCAAGAAAAAACCCTGAAAATGAGAAAAAGAGAGAAAGGAGGAGGGGGAGGAGGAGTGAGAGAGGGAGAGGAGAGAGAGGAGGGAGAGAGAGAGAGAAACAGAGGGAGAGAGGAGACAAAGAGAGAGAGACCGGAGGAGAGAGAGAGAGAGAGAGGCAAAAACAGAAAAAATAGAAAAGGGACCCGAGAAAAAAAAACCTGAAAATGAGGGAAATAGAGAAAAAAGGGGGAGGAGAGGAGGAGGAGGAGGGGAAAAAGAGGGGAGAGAGAGAAAAGGGAGAGAGAGGGGGAGAGAGAGGGGGAGAGAGAGAGAGGGGCAGGGCAGAGAAAAAGAGGGGAGAGAGGGGAGAGGGGGAGAGAGAGGGGAGAGAAAAAAAAGAAAAGAGAGAGAGAGAGGGAAGGGATACAAAAGATAGGGCAGGGGGCAGAGAAAAAGACCTGAAAATAGAAATAGAGAGAAAGGGGGTAGGAGGAGGGGGGGGAAGGGGAGAGGGGAGAGAGAGAGAGAGGGGAGAGGAAGGGGAGAGAGAGGAAGAGAGAGAGAGAGAGAGGGGAGAGAGGTGGCATACAGGAAAAAATTGACTTTTACAGAGGGCAGAGAAAAAAAACCCCATTGAAAAAGAAGAGGGAAAGGGGGGGGGGGGAGGGGGGCATACAGGGGAAAATAGACAACGCCCGAGGAAAAAAAATAGGAGGGGGAGAAAGAGAGAGAGAGAGGGGGGGGGGGCAGAGGAGAGAGAGAGAGAGAGGAGAAGAGAGAGAGAGAGAAGAAAGGGGGAGAGAGAAAAGAAGCGAGAGGAGAGAGAGAGAGAAAGGAAACGAAAGAGAGAGAGAGGGGGGGAGAGAGAGAGAGAAAAGGGGGAAGGGAGGATACAGAAAGATAAAGACAAAGAAAAAGAAAAATGAAAATATAAGAGAGAGACAGAGAAGAGGGGCAGAGGAAAAGGGAAAAAGACCCGACAACAGAGACCAAACAGAGAGGACAAAATTAGGGGAGACAAAGATAGAGACAGACAGACAGGGCAGGGTAAGGGCAGAGGCAACAGAAAAAATAGAAGGAAAAAACATTTAAAATTTGAGATAGTTGGAAAAGAGGAAAAGGGGGGAGGGAGGGGAAAAGAGAGGGGGAGAGAGAGAAGGAATGGGGAAAACAGACAGACAGACAGGGCAACAAAAAGACAGGCAGAAAGACAAAACAAAAAAGACCGAAAGACAAAACAAAAAAAAATGAAACAAAACCCGCAACGTCACTGGAACATAAAACAAACAAACAAACACAACAAGTTTTAAAGTGGAAAGTTAAATTTTTTTTTACAAAAAAACAAACTCCAAAAAAAATTATGGGTAAGTTTGGCGAAAGCGCCCTTTTTCCCAAAAAAGGGCAGGACAAGAGAGAAAAGGGGATCAAAAAACAATACTTTCCCCTTTAGTAATGATTTTTTTTGGGATTTTTGGGTGTGCAAGGGAAATTTTTTTTTGATCTCTTTCTCTCTCGTCCCCGTGTTTGTTGAAAAAGGGCGCTTTTTGCCGAAATACCATAATTTGTGATGTCCTTTTTAAAAAAAAATAACGTCCTTTACACTTGTTTGTGCTTGTTTTTTGTTGTACGAAAGACAACAGACAGACAGGAAAACAGACAGACAGAAGGGCAGAGACCCAAAAAACACCCAAAATGAGAAAAAGAGGGAAAGGAGGGCCCCAAAACACCCCACAACACAACCCAAAAACACAACACCACAACAACAAAATCCACAACACACACACACACACCCAACAAGGGGAAAGGGGGGGAGGCCCTTCGGAGATAGACTGACAGCAACAGAGAAAAAAAAAACAAAATTTTAAAATTTGAGACAGGGGAAAACAGGGGCAAACAGAAAAAAGAACCCAAACTAGAGAGACCAGAGGGCAGAGCAGAAACCGACAGGGCAGAGATAGAGACAGACCCCAGACAAAAACCCATTGACGACAGAGCCAGAGGGGCCAACCCCCCGCACGCCAGCCGGGGGGGGGGACAGTTCCTCACATTACGTCCAAAGCCCCGCCGCCGGGAACCTGTTTCCCTGACGTGTCGCCTTTTAGTAACCCCCGCACCCGGGCCCCCCGCCCCCCCACCTCCCCCCCCCCCCCCCCCCACACTCCCCCCCCCAGCCGGCCCCCCCGCCCCCATGTTGTTCCCGGGTGCCAATAGCCCAAAAACCATGGGGAAACCTTTAAAAAACCGGGGCCTTGCCCCACCCGTCCCCTTCGACAAAATCTTCTTCCTTCCCCCTTCCCTTTCCCTTTCCTTTTTCATTCCGCCTCCCAAAATAGCCCGAGAGGGGGGAGAGAGAGAGAGCAAAAAAGGGCTTTTTTACCACCCCTACTCCCATACCCCCAAACCCCCACCACCCCCCACCCCCCACCTCCACCCCCCAACCCCGTTGGTTTACTTACCGCTCAGGAGGTAGAAAAAGGGAAAAGGGGAAAAGTCAGGGGAAAGGGGGGGCCGGTGAGAAAAGACGAGCCAAACAGAGCCAACCAGGGAACTAAAAACGAGCTGACCCGAAGGGGGGTTTTTTTTTTTCATTCACCGGCCCCTTTGGGGCGTTATTTCGGTTTGTTTCCCGGGGCCCAGGTCGTTTCCCCTCCGTCGTTTTGGGGACTCCCCTTTCCGGCGGAAATTTTGGTTCGCTTCGGTCCCACCAGAACAAAGAAGGTGAGAATGGTTTTTTTGTTTAAGGGTTTGGGGGTAGGCCCAAACAAGGGGAGCAAGAAGGAGCAAAACAAGCAACAAGCAAACAAAAAGAAAACCCACAAAAAGAAGAAAAAACAAAAAAAGAAAGGAAAGAAATGACAGTGGGGAAAAAAGGACAGAGGTAGGGAAAAAATTTTAGTTTTAAAGGGTTTTCCCTGAGTGGCGAACATGATGATTTCATAATCATAATAGGGCCCAAATGAATTTTTTAAGGGGCGGTTTTTTTTTTTTTTTTGACAAAAAAGAGGGGTTTTGGTTTTTTTTTTTCGGGTTTTTTTGGGAAAACTGCGTAGGAAAAAAAAATAAAGTTTAAAAAAATAATAAAAAAGTGCATGAAAAAAACGTAAAGAAAGCTTTTTTTTATGAAAAAAGAAAAAAAAATGTGAAGATGAGGGAGATGAAAGATGATTGAAGATGTTTATGAATGAAGATGATTATGATGATATGAAATTTGATGATGAAAATAAAGATGAAAAGGGGAATTAAAATTTTTTTTTAAAAAAAAACCCCAACCCTCAGCAGTTTAAAAGTTTTTGGAAACTTGGGGGTTTTTTTGAGGGTAAAACGACGACGAAAGGACGACGAGTTTATGAAAGTGATGATGCTGGGTGAGGGTGGGTGCTGTTTATAATTTATGGGTGATTTATGCTGATGAAAATTTTCTGATGCGTGAGATGCTGAGCGTTGTTTGGTTATGGGTTTATGAAGATTATTTGATGAAAACAAAGATGTTTTTAAAGATGAAGGAAATGAAACTACAAAACCCCCACTATTGTTTTTTAATTAAAAAATTGAAAAAATTTGTTTTCTTAAATACCAACCTTTAGGGGTTTAAAATTTGGAAGGAATTCGCATTCTCTTGTTTTAAACCCCTTTTTTCCTGCGGGGAAACCGGCGATTTCTTTGAAAATTTTCTTTTTAAAAGTTGCTTTGGGGGTGTGGGGTTGTGTGGGGGGTGTTTTGGTTTTTGTGTGTGGTGTGGGGTGTGTATGTGGTGTGTGTGTGGGGTGGGGTGGTGTGTGTGTGGGGTGTGAACAACAAAATAAAAAAAAGTAAGTATGTTTTCGTCAAATTTTCTTCAAATTTTGAGTTTTAGCCCAAAACCGGGCCAAAGGGGGGTAAATAGTGAGCGTTTTCCGTAAGCTTTTTTTTTTTTTTGTTTTTTTTTTTTTTTGTGTGGGGAGGGGGGGGGGGGTTTGGGGGAAGGGTTTTCACTAGCTTTCAGTGGGACTGTAAATGGGTGTTTGGAAAAATGTAGAGGAAAAATTTTTAAAAATTTTTTTTTTTCGTCTTGGGCGTCCACGTTTTTCTGGGGTTTTAAACTAAACTATGCCACGGTTTAATTTTTTTTGCCCCCTTTTTTCGAAAAATTTTCTTGTTCATCCCTGTTTTTTTGTAATTTCTTTTGTTTGGGGTTTTTATTTCAAATTTTTTCCTCCCCACAGTCTTTTTCTGAAGATTTTAAATTTAAAGTGGGGGAAAATTTTTTCTTGTCAAACTTTTTTTTTTTTTTTTTGAAAAAGCTTTTGTGTGGCGTGTTGTGTTTGGGGGGGGGGGGGGGGGGTGGGGGGCGGGCGGGGGGGGGCGCGCGGGGGGGGTAAGGGGGGGGGCGCGGCGCGCACGCGCGGGGGGGGGGGGCGCGAAAAGGGGGGTAGGGGGGGGGGGGGTTTTGGGGGCGTGCGTGCCGCGGCTTTTGGGGGGGGGGGGGTGGGGGGGGGGTTTAGGGTGTTTTTGGGTGTGGGTTGTGGGGGGGGTGTGGGTGGGGTTTTGGGGGGGGGGGGGGGGGGGGGGGGGGGGGTGGGGGTGTGGGGGGGGGGTGGGGGTGTGTGAGAGGGAGAGAGAGAGGGAAAAGATTTTTTGGGGAGGGGAAAAGAGGGGAAGAAAAAGGGGGGAGAGAGGGTGTAATGTAAATTTTAATCTTTTTGAAATTTTTGGTTGCTGTTTTCGTGTTCATACCGTCGACAATAAAACAAGACATGATTTTCACTGATTTTGTTAATATTTTTTAGTAGTAGTAGTAGTTGTTGTAGTAGTAGTAGTGTAGCAGTAGAATAGTAGTGGCAGTAGTGGTAATGGTGGTAGAGATAGTGGTAATAGTAGTGGTGGCAATCACATGATGATGATGATGATGAAGGGATGATGATGATAATGATGATGATGTGATAAGATGATATGATGATGATAAGATGATGATGTATGTTTGTTTTGTTGTTATTGGGTCTAATTACGTTATTTGTGCATTTTTGTTATTCCTTATTTGTAACTCGGTTTTAAGTTTGGAAATAAACATATGATTCATTAAAAAAGATAATTTCCTTTTTTTTTACATTAAAGAGGACAAATATGTGCTTGATACATTGACTCAATGATTACATGATTAATTGCTTGATTGGCTGGTTCACAACGATTGACAGGAACGACATACTACACTGTGATCTTAAAAGCTGTGTGCCAGGAAGTAGCAACATCTTGAGTTGTGTTCTTCAAGAATGCCTTCAGCAATGAAAGTTGAAAGAATGACAGGAATTGATGCATTTGAAATGTTAAAGAGAGAGAGAGAGAGAGAGGAGAGAGAGGAGGAAGAGAGAGAGAGAGAGAGGAGGAGGAGAGAGAGAGAGAGAGAGAATACATATACGACTACGACTACGACTACGAATACAAATGATTTACTGTGTCAGGTATTTTGGCCTATAGACACAATATGGTGTTTGAGAGTAGGGACGGATATCGAAACCGAAATGAAAAAAAAGAACAATATTTCAGACGATAATAATGGACATTTTCTTCCCGTCATGGAATCCAGATCGCGAATTTGTGTTGACTGTATATGGCGAACCGGTACTGTCAATGTGGTCACTAGAGGGGAGGGTGGAGGAGGGGGGGGGGGGGGGGCACGCGGAAATGATTTCACAGTCCATGACGATCGATGCCAGTGGGAGTGGTGTAGTTCCCAGAGTCGTCAGTCGGGTTTGTCATCCTCACCAGCTGTGGATTGGTCACCTGACGCCGTCTGTCCACTTCTTTTGATGGTTCTTGTAAACACTTCAGTAATTCCCTGCATGTCTCATGCGACAAACCGGAAGCTGTGTGTGTGTGTGTGTGTGTGTGTGTGTGTGTGTGTGTGTGTGTGTGTGTGTGTGTGTGTGTGTGTGTGAGAGAGAGAGAGAGAGAGAGAGAGAGGAGAGAGAGGAGAGAGAGAGAGAGAGAGACAGACAGACAGACAGACAGACAGAGGGAGTAAACGGATAGGCTACTATTCTGAAGTAGAATCCATTAACTGTTTTTGCTATTATCCTGCAGCTTACTTATCAAGTTTCCAGTCTGTCACTCACTCTAGGTGTAAGCTCATGACCGCATGCCAAGTCGCTCTTCCATTCCAAGGGCTTCAATAGATATAAAGAAAGATTGTGATCTTCCATTCCAAGGGCTTCAATAGATATAAAGAAGATTGTGATCTTCCATTCCAAGGGCTTCAATAGATATAAAGAAAGATTGTGATCTTCCATTCCAAGGGCTTCAATAGATATAAAAAAGATTGTGATCTTCCATTCCAAGGGCTTCAATAGATATAAAGAAAGATTGTGATCTTCCATTCCAAGGGCTTCAATAGATATAAAGAAAGATTGTGATCTTCCATTCAAGGGCTTCAATAGATATAAAGAAAGATTGTGATCTTCCATTCCAAGGGCTTCAATAGAATGATATAAAGAAAGATTGTGATCTTCATTCCAAGGGCTTCAATAGATATAAAGAAAGATTGTGATCTTCCATTCCAAGGGCTTCAATAGATATAAAGAAAGATTGTGATCTTCCATTCCAAGGGCTTCAATAGATATAAGAAAGACTGTGATCTGTTTTCATTCCTGAACACAACAGTAAGGCAAACCTAAAAAAAAAAGTTGCTGACGTCAATAATATTTCGAAGAGATGTATTTTCATGTCGCAGGTCTGATAGCACCAGACTTACGATTGAAATGAAAACTCAGGTTCATCTTCCGCAGACGGTTTACATAAACGATACAACAAATCTGTTTTTTTTTGTCTTGTTTTTTTTTTCCGGACAATGTTCAGCAATTCCA
>CM031616.1:42317476-42322476 GCA_018398815.1 Conus ventricosus | reverse complement strand
ACACACACACACACCACACACACACACACATTACCACACACGCTACACACATGTGCACAGTATTGTATATATGGTTTAACCGAAACAATACGACAGAGAGAGAGAAGAGAGAGAGAGAGAGAGAGAGAGAGAGAGAGAGAGAGAGAGACAGACAGACAGACAGAAGAGAGAGAGAGAGAGAGGAGAGAGAGAGAGAGGAGAGGTGTTCCAACTTTATCAGCGGCTGTAACCGGAGAGACAAGATTACATATACGTTTTCTTTTACGCACGTCACAACCCCCCCCCCCCCACCACTGGGGGAAAAAAAGAAGAAGAAAAAAAAAACTTTTCACAGGCAGACGACAACCAAAGGTACTGACGTCATTAACTCTCGCTTAATGGTCATGAATTACAACACCCATCACCACCACCACCACCACGACCATCTTCACCACCCCCGTACCCCCTATCCCCCACCAAACGCTGTGTCCGTGTGGGGACAGAAGATGTCTATCAGACCGTGTAATCAATGACTTGTTGCCAGCCAGGTGAGCGAACGGGAGACCTTGTGATCAGGATGATCAGGTGTGGCGACCAGCGGTGATCGATCTCCTATCCTTTGTGAAGCACGTGTTAACACATTGCTCTTTGTGGGGTGGACAGTGGGGATGGAGATAAAGGGGTGGGGGTGGGTAGGGGGTGGGTTAGTGGGTTTGTAGGGCGAGAATTGGGGAGAGAGAGGAGAGAGAGAGAGAGAGAGAGAGAGAGCGTGGGTGGCTTAGCGGGTGAAGCGGGTTTTGTTTTGTTCCAAGGGTTCTGGTGGGTTTGATCTTCGCTGGGAACAGTCGAGGAGAGTCTATCTTCGGATGAAAAATGTACGCAGACTTCCATTTGTTGACGTTTTTTCGGCGATGAGGCTTTGAGACATTGAAGTCCTGGGCGTTAACTTTTTTGGTTTTTTAAACAAGTTTTATTTGTTCGAGAACAATTTTGCAGCAATATTCATCAAATCATGGAGAAACAACAAGCATAGGCTTATAAACCGTACTTTTAACAATTTAATGGAAACTCAGTGTACACACACACCACACACAAAACACACAACACACACACACACACACACACAACACGCACGCACGCACGAAACGCACGAAACGCACGCACGCACCGCACGCACGGCACGCAAAACACACACACACACACACACACACACACACACACACGCTCGCGCGCGCGCACACACACACACACACACCCACACACACACACACACACACACACACACACACACATACACACCCCCGTCCGTACGCGCGCGCACACACACGCACACACACACACACACACACACACACACACACACACACACACACCACACACACACACATACACACACACACCACACACACACACACACACACACACACACACACACACACACACACTCGGAGGGGAAAAATGGATTTAACGCGAGCATGCTGAGGCCATTTCGTCTTTGTATAAGAGTAGGACTCGTGGCCGCGTGATGGAGAAACAAACACACAAAAAAACCCACACAAACAAACAAACAAACAAACAAACAACGACAACAACACATGGTATGGTGTTTGGAAATTATCCCCGCAGACGCAAGTGGTGGAAGGACCAAATTCGCACTCCGACAATGAAAGTTGGAATCACGCGGGAACCAAACAGGACCACTGTCATCTTGGTGCCGATCTTCACGTGTTGTCGTTTTCTGGTGGGCCTCAGCGTAGTGTTAACAGGTCATCACTGCCTGCTTTCCCGCTATGTATAAAAGATACCCGTCTGCCGTTATCACCCCCCTGGGCGGATGGGACGTGAAACTCAGAGTCTCACAAACTGACCACTTTTGGGGTACATTTCACGGTCCACGGCGGTGTTGGTTTACAACGGGAAAGTGAAACGTTTCCTTCTTCGTCACTGTCGTTTAGGTGGCGGTTCTAACGTTTGTGTCATGGAGATTGAAGAGACAAGTCCACTCGTCCGGTCCCCCATCCGTTTCCTTTCCCATCTACCCATCCACCCCCATACACCCATTTCTCTCTCTGTCTCTCTGTCTCTGTCTTTCTCTCTCTCTCTCTCTCTCCTCTCTCTCTCACTCTCATCTCTCCTCCTCTTCTCTCTCTCTCTCTCTCTCTCCTCCATACCCGCTCTTAGTATTTTAACATCCCAGTCTTTGCTTTGAATGCACAAATAAAAGCGCATGCACTCGCACGCACACGCACACACTCAAACGCCTGTGCACGCACACACGCACGCACACATGCACATTACGCGTAAACAAGAACAAGAACAACAAGAACAGCAACTACAACAACAACAACAACAAAACACACATACACGCACACACACGCATACACGTACGCATTGAAACATGCATGTTTCACACACACACACACACACACACACACACCCCAACACAAAACACACACACACACACACACCACACACGCGCGCGCGCGCACGCACGCACGCACGAACGGACGCACACATTCGTCTAATATCAATACTTTTGTGAAACGACGTAATATAAAAGTACTACGACACCACGCACACACACACCCACACCCACACACACACACACACACACATACAAAACACACACACGCGCGCGCGCTCGCGCACGCACCACGCACGCACCAGCACGCACGCACGCACGCACGCACGCACGCACGCACACACACACACACAAAAAACACCCAACACACACACACAAACAAACCCCATGCTCACGCAAACGTAATCCCCACTCAAAATTTTAAAAAAAAAAAGATTCTTTGTGAACGAACCATCACAAAAACTCAAGCATTCCCATGCTATAACACTTATCCAGCATTTTGACCGTAATTGTTCTGCAGGAAACCCCTCGCTGGTGCCGTTTGAAACATCACCGCTTGATGACCTTCCTTTGCAATCTCCCACCGTCCGTGCAGACCCTCCGGCCCCCCTAGCATCATTAGGGTATCCATGAGAATGGGGTATCTGAACATCAAAATGATCACGGGTACCAAAAATGGCAGGGGTAACAGCTCGAAGTTTTTGTATCCGAATGCCAAAAACAACGTAGCGATTTAAAACCCCTGTTTTTGGTATCCGTGACCATTTTTGGGGCTTGACACCCCAAAACGGCGGGGTATATTTACCGGAACGGAGATTTTAGGCGTGGGGAGAATAGATATTTTTACCGCAGCAGAGATATAGAGGTGGGGATGATGAATAGTACTGCAGCAGCGATGCAGAGGTGAGAAACATAAAGATTGCTGCAGGAGAGGAATAGAAGAAGGGAAGATCGATATATTCGCCCTTTCCCTTGGTTAGACTTCAACTGGGATTATATTTAAAAAGTATTCACCACTTCTTCTTGATCTGATTTGGCCCCTTGCAATCAGCTGGCTATAAGCAACATTCTCTCTCTCTCTCTCTCCTCTCTCTCTCTCTTTTCTCACTCTCTCTCTCTCTCTCTCTCTCTCTCTGTGGGAACATTCGAGGAGACAAAACTGGGTATATCATATAAAGGAGATCTTAATCATGCATGGATTTTGGGATGATGTGGATTGCCAGGGAGTTGGATGTGAAGACGGATTTATTTTTTTAAATTTTAAAAACAGGATAATAGCCTCTTATAAACGAAACGGAAAATGGAAAGTACAGAAAGATATGATTGGTTCTACAGCTTTAAAAGCATGCGCGCGCGCGCCGCGCGCGAGTGGTGTGAGTTGTGTGTGTGTGTGTGTGTTTTGTGTTGTGTGGTGTGTATGTGGTGGTGTGTGCGCGCGTGTGTTGTGCGCGCGTTGTGTTGTGTTTTAAATGTGATTTGTGAAAACTTGTAAAGCGCCCTGTAGCCTACGCTGTTAGGACAGGGCCTGTAAAATTTTCCTCCTTATTATTACCACCCTTATCATCACTGAAAAAGTAGAAATTGCCCTCCTTATTATAACCACCATTATCATGATCAAACCCGAGAAATTGTCCATCCTTATATTACCACCATTATCATGATCTGAAACAGAGAAAAAGACTTGGACAATAACGAACAGGCACAGGATTGTCTTGCCAACTGAGATCAAGAACGTAGGCTATAACGCCAATAGGAATGGTTCCATACTGAGCCATGCCCATCGTCGCATTGTCCATCGTGCGGTGTCTTTAGGGGGGATGAGACTTCTTCTGCGTACGCAGGCTGATACTCCTGCGGACACTACCTCTATGGACAGACAAGTATTAATCCCATCGGCCCAGCAAAGGGAGTGGAGTTTTGTGTGTATGACCATTTTTTAAAAAAATCCCGCCATTAAGGCAGCCATACTCCATCTTCGGGAAGGTGCATGCTATGTGTAACGTGTCATCCATACCAACGGCCAAACTGGCCTTCTCTTCCGAAAGTTGGTGATGGATTTGACGTGTGTGCAAGATGTTATGCGTGCGTTGACACACGGAACCTCGTTTATAGTCTCTGTCATGAGTCGGCCGAATGTTCTCGAGCATTTAGGCAAATTAAGGGTAGTTTTGCTGTTGTTGAGAGCAAGTCCTTGGGTTGTTCAAGTGTGTGAACTCGGCATCACCAGAGGGAATACCCCGGGTCGTGTACTGAGGGAGGGGAGTTGCTGGGAAGTGTTTCGCATGTCAGAGGGATAGTGACAAGGAGTTGCCGACCTGCCGGTCCTGGTAGAGGAATGTCCAGTCCGACCACTGGCTGGCTATTCACTGGTTCTCCAGTGGGCCTGAAGGAAGGCGATCGTGTCAGGTGACCGTCATGGTAGGTGACCGTCAGCCTGCAGGCAGAGTACAGCGACCATTCAGTCGTCCCTGTTCTGAGGAATGAATGGAAGGCTTCGGCCTATTGAGTGATTTGCACCTTGTTATCTATAGAGGTAGTAAATACTTGAAGCATCAGTCCTGGCTGGTAGAGAAGTCCAGCTGTTAGTACAATGGGTAGCTTTGGGGAGTCGAACATGAGTTTGAATAGAGGTTATGCATTAACCACTGGGTACCCAAGT
>CM031616.1:42299976-42314976 GCA_018398815.1 Conus ventricosus | reverse complement strand
AGCTGTTGAACATGTGTTATCTATACGGCTCCTACCGCTGTCTCTTGGGCATAGCACTGTGTGTTCTATAGGTCAGCCGGGCTGGCTTGGAAGATGGCACATGAATTGATTTTCTTATGCGCACAACCGTCTCCGATAGGCCTACTTTGAAAAAGGAATGCGTTCGCATGTTCACACACACACACACACACACACACGCACGCACGCACGCACGCGCACGCATGCACATAAACACACACACACAGACACACACACAGACACACACACACACACACACACACACACACACACACACACACACACACACACAGATTGTTTTGCAGCATATAGTCATACCCAATGTGTGTACCCAGTCATAGTGTGTGTGTGTGTGTGTGTGTGTGTGTGTGTGTGTGGTGTGTGTGTGCGATGAAAAAGAATCAGAAACTGTGTTTTGATTTTGTTGTATTTTATACAGAAGAAATACGGGGTTAGAATTGTTCGAAACAAAATCACTTACTAGTTTCATGCAAAGCTTGAGACTTTGGTCATGTCATGTGCGTGTGGCTGCCAAAGTTCAGCTGCATGAAACTGCCATTGTCAGTTACATTGCGCACTTTGGATCAAACAAGCTTTAAACGTTAAGTGATCCGACTTTTTTGCTGATGTAGTCTGAGCAGAGGCATGTAATCAAACTGTGAACTAATCAATGAGGGAAAATAATCTTGCCATTAAGCGCTGATGTGAGTTAGTTTGATCGATTTTGTGTGTATTGTCATTGTTGTAATGTTGCCTAACAACTTGTGCACACAATATCATGCTGTTTCTTCGTTCTCTGCAGAAAATAAACCTAGTCGAGTTTGGTATTAAAAGAATTGTCTGCAATTCGCCAATACAGTCGTCTCAGGAGCGTATAAGTATTATAATTCTTCACGACAACAACGAATTGTCAAACTGACAACCCCCTTTTTAACGGCCGCGCAGCAATGCCGAAAACACAGCTGCTGGACTTGTTCGTGCACGGCTGACAGGCAGCGCTGTGTACAGCGCAGTAAGCTAGGGGGTAGGGAGCCGCCTGCAGTAAACACTGCCTTCCCTGACCTTGGCAAGTGCAGCAGCCGGAGAGGTGTAACTCCCTTGCTTCGCTGAACACTAAAGAACTCGCTCTGAACACCGTGTGGAGTCCGGGAGACTCGGTGTGAGGGTGCGACTCAAGCTACGTTGCCAGTGTCCCCCAACTGGATTTGGCCAATCGGGAGGACACAACGGTGTGGCAGCTTCACTCGTGGTCGTACAGTGGATGAGAGAACTGACGATCAACCAAGGATGCTGGCAAGTTATGGACGTTTATTTGCTCTTAAGGTTATAAGTGTGGCAAACAGAATAGTGGAATATTGTCTTTCCTGGCTAAGTAAGAATAACTGAAGAACAGGGGATGCGATTTATGAAATTGTCTGTATGCTGTTTACATTGTTGTATGATACAGATAGTTGTGTTGTGTAGTGACGGGTGGGGGCTCGGAGTCAAGTTGAATAAAAGTTGATTATTTTCTATGAAATGTTATTGGTTTCCCGTCACCTTTGTGCGGGCCCAATGTGAGTGACAGAGTGCGTGTGCCTATGCGAGAGCGCATTTTGGTTGTGAAAGCGTAAATACTTCTGTCTATAACCCCTGCATCCTGAATATGAAAATCATATTTTATTAACGAGGGGGAGCGTCGGAGACCCGTCACAAATTGGGGGCTCGTCCGGGATGAACATAAATGAGTCATAAGTGATTTTGATTCTGGGTTTTGTTCAATTGCAAGGGATTTGAAATTTGTCGTAATTGTGGAAACCTAGATTTTTTTTTCTTACCTGGAAAGACGTTAGTCATGTGTTGATGTTTTGATCTTTTTTTTTTCATGACTGGGCCTGTTGTTTGAACTTGCTTGATTTGGTTGCTGTTGAGGTTGATTGTGTGTAGCACAACTATTTGATCGCTTATTTACAAGTGATCATGTGGATATCTCGCTTGTTACTGTGGTTGTATTAACTAGCTGATCGAGGGTTAGATAGCTTCAGAATGTCGACTGAAGAGGGTGCTGAGACAATGGGTCCGCTGAAAAAGATGGACCTCATAGAAGAAGGAAAAGCTTTAGGACTAAAGGGTCCGGAACTGAAGGCATATGTAGATGAGAACTGGCCCCGTGTAATCGAGGCCCAGAAAATACAAAGGGAAAGGCAAGAGAGAGAAAGAGAACGGGAAAAAGAGGAGAGAGAACGGGAAAGAGAGGAGAGAGAAAGAGAACTGGAAAGATAGGAGAGAGAAAGAGAACGGGAAAAAGAGGAGAGAGAAAGGCCACGGGAACGGGAAAAAGAGGAGAGAGAACAAGAACGGGAAAAGGAGGAGAGAGAACGGGAAAGAGAGGAGAGAGAAAGAGAACGGGAAAGAGAGAGGAGAAAGAGGAAAGAGAGGAAAGAGAAAGAGAGAAGATAAGGCAGTTTGAGTTAGAAAAATTAAAATTGGAGAAAGAACGGGACGTGGACGCAAAACCTCAAGCGAACTTTGCACCACATGTCAGTCCCTTGATCAATATGCCAAAGTTCGATGATAATCCGGACCATTTAGAGGATTTCATTTCGCAATTTGAAAGGATTGCCAAAGATCAGGGCTTACCCGAAGAACGGTGGGCCACAAATTTGTCGGCGCTGCTGACACCCAAAGCTAGGGATGCTTTTTTCTGTTTACCACCGGAAAAACAGACAGATTATGAGTCAGTGCGCGATGCTTTGTTTCAGAGGTATCAAGTAACCGCCGATAGATATAGGAAATTGTTCAGAGAAACCGTTCGTAAATCAGGTGAGACACACGTACAGTTCCTTTATCGGCTTAGGGCTCTCTTTGACAAATGGATAAGGTTAGGGAACATCGAACAAACTTTAGTACTGTTGGCGAGCCACAAACGGCGGTCAAGATTGAGAGGGGCAGGAGTCGGTCAAGGGTTGGAGTAATGCCTCCAGGGCGTTGTTGTTGTAGTGTGAACAACAGAAGTAGAACAATGGTAGGAGCAATGCCTATGGGCTGCTGTTGTGGTGGTGGTGTGAACAGTCATCTGTTACGGGCAGCTACCGTGTAAATAATGTAGCTGGCTGGTTGTGTTATTTTGATTGGCGTGCCCATCGTGGGGTGGGTTGAGCCATGTTCATGTGTTATTTTTCATTTTTTGATATATGTTTACCTGTATGCATTGTTTTTGTTCATTGCCCATTATGGAGCGGGAATCAGTACGTGCTCACGTGCTATGATTTATGAATTTTCTGGTTGATATCTGTTTGCTCATGTTGTTTTGTCACAGCTCGGTAAAGTGTGAAAATGTCTTATTTTGTGACATCATGCTAAGTGGTTGATTTGCATATTGGGTGTGAGAGCGTGTGTGGGCCACACGCCTGAATTTGAATCTTGTGTTAGTAGCTTGTGGCCACACGCCTGAATTGATTTTGATGTAAGTAGCTGGGCCACACACCCGAATTTGGATCTTGTGTTAATCATGGTTGTGCTATATAGAAGTGAATGGAATGATTAATCAATATGTATGGACATGTTGATAGCTAACGCCATGGAGAGAGTTCTTGATTATATGTGGGCCAGTTTAGAGTTAAATGTTGTGCACAGTTGTTTATGACTGACCAAAGGGTGATCTATGGATTATCTAATTGGTTTATTGTTTTAATTAGGTACATTATCCATGTTAGAGATGTTGATGAAAGTGATGTCTTGAAGCATAGGGTAGTACTGTTATATCGACCCATGCAGTTGAGTTTGTTTTATCCAATCTGAGAACATTCGTCCTGGAGAAATGTTGATTGGAACAACATTCTTAGGTACGGGGGTGTCATGAGTCGGCCGAATGTTCTCGAGCATTTAGGCAAATTAAGGGTAGTTTTGCTGTTGTTGAGAGCAAGTCCTTGGGTTGTTCAAGTGTGTGAACTCAGTATCACCAGAGGGGAATACCCCGGGTCGTGTACTGAGGGAGGGGAGTTGCTGGGAAGTGTTTCGCATGTCAGAGGGATAGTGACAAGGAGTTGCCGACCTGCCGGTCCTGGGTAGAGGAATGTCCCAGTCCGACCACTGGCTGGCTATTCACTGGTTCTCCAGTGGGCCTGAAGGGAAGGCGATCGTGTCAGGTGACCGTCATGGGTAGGTGACCGTCAGCCTGCAGGCAGAGTACAGCGACCATTCAGTCGTCCCTGTTCTGAGGAATGAATGAAGGCTTCGGCCTATTGAGTGATTTGCACCTTGTATCTATAGAGGTAGTAAATACTTGAAGCACAGTCCTGGCTGGTAGAGAAGTCCAGGCTGTTAGTACAATGGGTAGCTTTGGGGAATCAAACATGAGTTTGAATAGGAGGTTATGCATTAACCACTGGGTACCCAAGTCTTTGTTGCACTAGCAGCTGTGGTGTGTGTGTATGTGTAGGTGACTAGTGAATTCCATTGGTGGAATAAAAATAACTTGGGGATTTATTGGTAAAAACGTGTGATGTGTGTGTGCCCGTGATTCCATTGGTTGAGCCAGTTAAACTCGGTTCTCTCTTCTTTGAGAACGAATATAAGGTGCTTGAAAACCAGGAAGTGTGTGACTCACTTAAGGGAAAGTTAACTCGCCCGTCTTGCTGAGGGCTCAAGAAAATACACGTGAAGCAGAGTTAGCTGTCGCCTTGTTGTCTCCTGGGTGGGGACGTATGACAGTGGAGGTTGCTGTAGCCTCGAGCCGACGACGAGAAGAATTGTCTCCCGTGTGGGGACGGTCGACAGCAAGACGTGTCAGCCTGTTGGAGCCTAGACAGGGAGCTGCCAGACAACGGTGGGTGTTTGCAGCCAGAGAAGACCTGTGGGAGAGGCCGACAGGAGCCCTTTCCGTGGAGAGGTGAAGTACGGTGGAGTCCGGGAGACTCGGTGTGAGGTGCGACTCAAGCTACGTATGCCAGTGTCCCCCAACTGGGATTTGGCCAATCGGGAGGACACAACGGTGTGGCAGCTTCAGCTCGGGTCGTGCAGTGGATGAGAGAAACTGACGATCAACCAAGGAATGCTGGCAAGTTATGGACGTTTATTTGCTCTTAAGGTTATAAGTGTGCAAACAGAATAGTGGAATAATTGTCTTTCCTGGCTAAGTAAGAATAACTGAAGAACAGGGGATGCGATTTATGAAATTGTCTGTATGCTGTTTACATGTTGTATGATACAGATAGTTGTGTTGTGTAGTGACGGGTGGGGGCTCGGAGTCAAGTTGAATAAAAGTTGATTATTTTCTATGAAATGTTATTGGTTTCCCGTCACCTTTGTGCGGGCCCGATGTGAGTGACAGAGTGCGTGTGCCTAGCGAGAGCGCATTTTGGTTGTGAAAGCGTAAATACTTCTGTCTATAACCCCCTGCATCCCTGAATATGAAAATCATATTTTATTAACGAGGGGGGGTGGGGGGGGGGGGGGGGCGTCAGAGACCCTCACAGTCTCATTCGAAGAACTGTATGGGAAATGAGTCAGAACTAATGTTAACTCCGATGGAAAAATTCCCCTGTACCGAAACGGCCCGGCGGAGATTCGAACCCTCAACCCTTGGATTACGTGTCCGGCGCACTACCAACTAAGCTATTCCGGCTCCCGGGAGGATGAGACGAACTTTTTGTTTTATTGTAAAGAATACAATACTATTCGTGGAAAAGCATAATTTTTTAAAAGAATATATTGCTAAAAATGAGGACACGGTTAGAGTGCTAACATTGAACTACAACGATGACTCGGTGAAGACTCTTGCAAGGTATACTGCAAGGGCGTTGAACATTGGAAATAAGGAGAAATAACTGAAACTGAAGTGATTAAAAGATATAACTTTTTTTTAAAGGAGACGATAAGACATTTTAGTGTTGATTGTGAATGCATTGCCAAATTCTTGAAGGTGCATTATTCTGAATGGTCGGTATTCAGGCTTATGGGGCTTGGAATAGTAACATTTATTAATTCATGTTTGTTGTGGATTTACTGTCTACGGTATTGCTTTTGCTTTGCACCCCCCCCCCCCCCCCCCCCATGTGATCAAGGCTCTATAGCTAATGACATTAAAAGTGTTTAGTGTTCTCTCTCACTCTCTCTCTCTCTCTCTCTCTCTCTGTCTCTCCCTCTCCCCTCTCTCCTCTCTCTCTCTCTCTCTCTCTCTCTCCTCTCTCTTTCTCTCTGTTCACGCGAGTTGGCTGACTGTCTCCCACACTCCACTGCTGATAAGGTCACAATCTGGAATTTGAAGCACATACACGGTGATTCGCCCGCGGGCAAAGGCTACGTGCAGGCATTGGACCGACCTCGCTGAACAGCGTACAGCAACAATCTGGCTATACGTGATAACCTGAGAGGGCAGCGTAGCCAACTGAACGATTCTCTCGTGGCGCGCAGTCACTGTGGTGCCCTGAGGTGGGTAACGACCTGCGCGATAGACTAGGACACCAACAAAGGTGAATAGACTAAGTGGAATAGGGAAGCCAGATTCTTAGGCCCTCCCCTCTGCATCTTCACTTGAAGTGTTGGTCCTGCTTGTCAACCTTTTTTTCTGATGTAGTGTGATGAAATCAGCACTCTCAATGGCACGTTCCAGATTCACCTAAGAAGGCAGGTAAAACACTAGCCAATAACATCAAAACCAGAGCGTTGTTCCGAGTTGAAACTTTATACGGAGGCGAGCGAGGTATCGGGTGTACTTGTTGCCGGACAAATCAGATGCCAAGAGTTCGACCTAGCGACCAAAACGGGTGGGTAAATGCACCGAGTTGTGTTGGTATTCAAACCAGAATGGTCAATACCAAAATAGTAGACCATCACCCCGCTGTCAGGGAATCTGGATATACAAGCAGAGAAGTGATACACCGCTGTTTTTTCTTCTTCTTCTTCTTCGTTCGCTCAGACAGGAACCCCAGATGCACTGATGAAGGCTGCCGTCCGGCGGAGGTCCTCCAGAGATCCATAGAGTTTCTCCCTCATCGGTTGGTCAGCAGGCCAGGTGTTTGCTCTCAGGTTATGGTGTGTTGGACAGTCTTGTAGGAAGTGTTCCACTGTCATTGGGGCTGTACCGCAGGGGCACACTGCAGCACCGCTGTTTTGATACCCGTTTCCAAAATTTTGACAGAGATATCAAAATGGCCGTCTATCACCATGCTGTTTGGGAATCCCTATTCGGAACAGAGGATCGATTTACTGCTGCTTTGGTATCTGTAACCCTCTGTTCATCTGTAACCCTGTGTTCATCTGTTACCCTGTGTTCATCTGTAACCCTGTTGTTCATGGCAAAATGGTCACGGCTACCAAACTGGCAGTCCAAAGCCCCTCGGAGAACTGGCAAAGGACATACTTGTATTTTTGAATAAACGTGTTCTGGAGAGAAGAAGAATTACGGGAAGATAATTGCCCGTCTTTTCATTGCAAATAGAGTTATCTTTTCTCATTTTATGGGTCAAGCAAATGGATCGAGAGAGTCGAAGTTTTGATTGGAAGAGCACGCTAGGACATCGAGACTGAGATATCGACTCTCTGCATTCCAGGCACCCCGTTTCACACCCATGTTTCGGCATTTTCTCTCTCTCTCCTCTCTCTCTCTCTCTCTCTGTGTGATTGAACTCTTAAGCTGATGATTGATGAAGCAACGTTATTCTTGGCTCTTGGCATCGGTCCCATGAAAAACGGCGGGATCACTCTCCCTGCACGCAAGCTCTAACACAGATTGCCTACCTTGCAGATTTCCGAACTATGTGCAATAGCTTTGGTTGTTTTTTTTAATTTTTTTAATTTTTTTTTAATGATGGACATTTAGAATATTTAGGCGACCTGTCAACAAAGAGTGAGGGAACTGGCACCTAAGCTTTTGGACAGAACCAGATCTCTGGGATCATCTTTTCCTCTTTCACGGGGAACGTGCAGGCCAGCATACTACCCAAGGAGACCGCACCTCATCAAGGTGAGAACACTTCATAGTGTTGTCAGTAAGATGCGACAGATAAAGAGTGACAAGAGGCGCGGGTGAGGGGGGGGGGGGGGAGGCTAGAGTGGGAGGATTGAGTGAGGGGAAAGAACACTGTGGCTTTTAAAATATCAACCTGTTTACTATCAGGGGGCAATGATTTATTATATCTCACACAGAGTTTTAGGTCAAATAAGTTCACTTGTTTCGAAAGGCCGTTCTGCAGTGGAACGATCTGAAAGACAGTCTACGTTAGCAAACTCCAGTAAGTTCAGATACACACTGCAGCG
This sequence comes from Conus ventricosus, assembly GCA_018398815.1. Lineage (NCBI taxonomy): Eukaryota > Metazoa > Mollusca > Gastropoda > Neogastropoda > Conidae > Conus > Conus ventricosus. Next base: position 42,306,720 of record CM031616.1, on the reverse strand, counting down.
AAATGAACACACACACACACACACACACACACACACACACACACACACACACACGCACGCACGCACGCACGCACGCACACACACAGACACACACACACACACACACACACACACACACACACACACACACACACACACACACACACACACACACGCACGCACGCACGCACGCACGCACGCACACACACACACACACACACACACACACACACACACACACACACACACACACACCAAAACAAATCCTAAACGACCCTGTTTCTTTGCTTTGCATTTTCTCCAAGTACAAGCTCTTTATCATTTCAAAAACTATGTGTCCCTGTGTTGGTCTATAAACTACATTTACATAGCTCCGTGTGTTAATCTTTGTATTTAAAAACACCACGCTGACCCTCTCCTTGTCGAGTCCAAAGTCGTTTAGTGTCGCGTAATACGATCATTTTCTCAAAAACTCAGGCTAGTTACAGTAGCTGGGTCCATACATACAAAATGAGGATTTTTTCCCCCGAAAAAAATAAAAAAAGAAACAGTTTTTTTTTTAAACGTTTTTACCCATATTCAAAAATTTTTAAACAAAATAAAACCTATTTGTTTACTTCAAAAATTTAACCCCCCCTTAAAAATAAAAAAATTCGATCTTTTAGATACCAAAGAAGAAAATAAGCACCCAGTTTCTCAAAAAAAAAATTTTTGATCACAAAATTCATTTAAAAATGATTTGGCTTTTTTCGTGGGCAAAAATTTTTTAAAAAAAATAAAAATAAGGGGTAAAAGCAAAAACATTGCGGGAAACAAATGACATTTTCAGCGGATGAAACCCTAAATTTTAAAATTTCTTTCAAAGAATTTAACCTTAAAATCGCGTTGCTTTTCCGCAATCCAAAAAGAGTGCCCAAGGAGAAAGAAAAAAACAAACAAAAAACACCGGGAAACCACTCAAAAAAAAACCAAAAACTGTCAATTTCTATGGCCTGTAATTTACAAGGGTAAAAAAAAAATTTCCCCCAAAAAAAATAAAATTTAAAAAAAACCAGAATCACCCCAGGGGGACACCCAAAGTACAAAAAGTGCCGGGCGAAAAAAAAATTTAAAAATTCAAAAAAAAAAAAAATGGAAAGGGCCTTGCGCCGGGGTGAAAACATTTCCAGGAAAAAAAAAAAAAAAACCCAAAAAAACAACACAAAAAAACCACCAAAAAAACACACAAAAAATTTTCCAATTTCAGAAGGTTTCAGCTTTTGGGTTGAGGGGGGGTTGGGGGGGGGGGGGGGGTGGGGGGGGGGGGGGTTTAAAAAATTTTTTGAAAAAACAAAAAGAAATTAGGGTAAAAAGACACCAAAGGTTCGGGGCGTCAGTAAAACTTTTAAAAACCCAAAAAAAAAAAAGGGAAATTAATTTTTAAATATTTCCCCACCCCTTTAAAAAACAACGAAAAATAAGACCGGAAAAGAAAAAAAAACATTTAAAACGAAGGATTTTAAAAATTTTTGGTTCCCCCAGCCCTAAAAAACACAGGGTTCCCATAAACAAGACAATTTTTTTAAAAAAATGATAAAAAAAAAAGGAAAAAGGGGTTTTTAAAAAAAGGGGGCCTTCCGAACCATTTTAAAAATGGGAAAATGTTTTTTCCCCTTTTTAACCCAAATTTTTTTTAAAAAATTTTCCCCTGAAAAAACCAAGGGAAAGACCCAAAATTTTTCCTCTTAAAAATTTTGGGACCCATCGGGCAAGGATTTTTTTTTTTTTTTTTGGGTTTTTCCCAAAATTTAAACCCATAAAAGAAAACCCTTTTTGTACCCCTTGGTTTTAAAATTTTTTATTTTAAAAATTTGAAGAGCAAAAGGCTACTTTTTTATTAAATTTCCCCTTTTCCCCAACCCCAATTTTTCCCCCCCATTTTAAAAAACCCCCTTCTCCCCCCCCCCCCCCCCCCCCCCCCCCCCCCCCCCCCCCCCCCCCCCCCCCTTTTTAAATTTTCCCTTCCCCTTTTTTTCCCCCCCTTTCACCTTTTTTCCCCCCCCCCCCCCCTAATCCCCCCCCCCCCCCCAAAAAGACCCCCCCATTTTATAATAAAGTTGAAAAAAAAAACCCGAAAACGAAGAAAAATTTAACAGCGTCCTTCCCCTCTCTCTCTCTCTCTCTCTCTTCTCTCTCCTCCCCCTTTCTCTCCTCTTCTTCCCCCTCTCTCTCTCTCTCTCCTCTCTCTCCCCCTCTCTCTTTTTCCCCCCAAAAAAAACCCAAACCTTTCTTTTATTTTTTATTCCTCCTCCGATCCTATTCCTCGCCTTAATAAAATTTCCCCTTTCGGCTCTCCCTCCCCTTTTCTCTCTCTCTCCCCCCTCTCTCTTCCGCTCTCCTTCCTCCTCTCTCTCCCTTTTCGTCACACACAAAAACACACCACACACACACCACACACACACACACACCACACACACACCCACAAAACCAACCACACCCACACACACACACACACACACACGCACGCCGCACGCACGCACGCACGCAGCACCCCACACACACACCAAATTGCACTTTCTCACTTATAAAACGATTTAATCTTTTATATTTTAAATACCTTAATAAAGCAACAGTATGGATTTGACAGTCTCACAGTAACAATACAAAATCAATATGCAATAGGAAAAATCTTTTAATCGCACACGCACACGCACACACACACACACCACACCACACACCACCACACACCAACAAACCACGCACGACGCCCCAACCTCCACAGCACAGACACACAGGCCACACACACACACACACACACACCACCACACACACACACACCACACACACCGAAAAACCACACACCACCCACACACAGACACACACCCCACACAACACACACCACACCCACCACAACACACACAAAAACACACACACACACACGCACACAATTCACACTGACCAAAGACAAGACAACACGAGACACACAGGGGAACACACAGACACAACCAGACACAGACACACACACACACCACACACACACACACACACACACACACACACACACACCACACACACACACACAAACCACGCCTGCTCGCGCACACGTACACAAGCATACTGCGTGGTTTGTGTGTGTGGGTGTGTGTGGGGTGTTGTGTGTGCGTGTTGTTGTTGCTTGAATTTAACGTTTTTCCCATTAAGTGATATGACGAAGGAAAGGTTTGGAGGGGGGGAGCATGAGGAGAGGTGGGGGGTCATCTTGCAATCTTACAAAAAAAAAAAAAAAAAAAAGTTTTTACAATCTTTGCAAAAAAATTTAAAAAAAAAAAATAAAAAAAAAAAAAAGGTAGGGGAAACCCAAACTTTAAAAAAACTTTTTGAATCAAAACACAAACTAAACAAATGCCCATGGGATGCTATAAACACTTGAAAAATCAAAAAAACAACAAAATTTCCCAAAGAATACGTAAAAGGGAACTTTCAGAATACCTAAAATAGGTCTCAATCTCGGGCACCCAGAAGAATTTTTTGGGTTTGAAATTTTTTTCACCGCACAGACATTTAACATTCTTGCTGAATTTTTTTGGGGCATTAAGCTTTATCCTATAAAGAGCAAGAAATGTGCAAAATTTTGAAACTGTTGCTAAATTTCACACTATGTTTTTTGTTAAACAAACCGAATTCAGTAAGAGACCAAGAATTTCCCTTTCCAGGGAGAATTTTAAACTTTGTTCCACATGCTTGCTCTAGTAAATATCCCCTTCTGTAAGGGGTAATGGGATTTTTTTTCTTTTGATTCCCTGCTTGCCTTCACCTTTTTTTGCGGCTATCCACAACGTTTGAATATAACCCAACGTGTAAAGGAACCCAAAAAAGGGATATTTTTTCCCTTTAAACTTAAATGTTAATCATTGATTGTTTCTTTGATAATTTTGGATTTTTCTTGTAATAAAATAAACGTAAAGCTACATAGGGACTGAGAATCGACGCAAAAAAAATTTAAAAAATGTTAAAGGGAAGATAAACTTGTAATTAAGAGCCAAAATTTTAAACTAGATTGGGGGTAAATTTGATGTTTTTCCCAATGAAGTATGACTTTTTTTTTTTTAAAGGGGTATAAAAAAACCTGAACCAGCACCGGTGATCATCAAAGTGATCCTCGGGGTATACCTTTAAATATTTGGGTTTTATTCTCTATAAAATGGGACTTCACTTGCAAAAAATTTTTGGTTCTCATTCTTTTTTCAAAATGTAATTGATATAAAATGTGTTTATTCACTCCCCGTTGGGGTAAGGAGAAACACTTGCGGGCATCAAAACACTGTGGATTTTTTTCCGACTCTTAAGAAAGTCAGAACTTTGAGCCAATTGGCTTTAATGAAGAATCTGTCTGGCCCGTTTAGGGAAATTTTTTTGAAATTTTATTTTACTTCTTTTTCCCAACAAAGTTTGGGGGTGTGCGTGGGCGGCGTGCGTGCGTTGTGTTTTTGTGTGTGTTGTGTTTGGTGGTGTGTGGTTTTGTGTGTGTGTGTTTGTGTGTGTTGGTGGTGTGTGTGTGTGAACCCAGGACCCGGGGTTTTTAATTTTAAACGTTTCATACACGTTTTTCAATACAGATCCCCTTTTTTTCATCATTTTCAAAATTTAGAAAATAAGTGTCACGGTTTTGTATAAAATGGAACCCGTTTATCTTGAACTTGCTGACAGTTTAAAACGATTTTATTTTTCATTCTCTTCTAAAAGCAAATTTTCATTTTTAAAAAATACGTGGTATTGTATTATCTTAACACTCATTTTCGCTACACGTTGAAAATTCTTAACGTAAACCCACAAAAAAGGTAAAACGGGATCTCTGAACGGTTCCATTTTTTTTCTAAAACCTTCAGACATTTTCCAGTCAGTTTTTCTGGTAGGTTTTGGGGTTTTAAACACACTACCCATTTGAAAAATTTTTTTTTTCAGGAATTTTCAAAACTTTGTTGAGCGTTTCCCTTTACTCATTTTGAATCTTTTTTTTTAAACGGAAAATTTCGATAGGGGGTCAACGCTTTGTAATAAATGTAAAACATTTTTACAATAGTCTTGGGGGCACTTTCCCGGGAAAGGCTGTCTGATCGTGCTCCCAGGAGAACGTTTTTTTTCACTTCCATTCAAGTGATACTTGAGGGTAATCTGCTTTTAAAAAGGAAAAACCCCCAGGAAGACCGCAGTAATGGGCTTCAAGAAAACCTCCCTCAACAAGTGCTTTAGCCCGAAATTTACGGGGGCAGGCCACCCAGGGCTTCTTCTCTTCTTCTTTTCTTTTGCTACGCAGGCTGATTCCCCCCTCGGGCCCCCTTATGCAGACAAGTATTTAAACCATCTCCCAACAAAAGTGGAGTTTTGTGTGATGATCTTTTTTAATCCCGCCTAAGGGCCCCTTCCCTCTCGGGGGAAATGCCTGCTATTTAAGGGCATCCTTTCCCAAAGGCCAAATGGTTTCCTTCCGAAAATTGTGATGGAAATTTTACGTGTGTTCAAGTGTTTTTGCGGCGTTACACACGGGAAAACCCGGTTTATGTTTATTTAAGAACGTATGGGGAAAGGAGTCAGAACAAAGTTTTAAAAATCCAGGGAAAAATCCCCCCCTTTCCGAAACGGCCCCGGGGGAGATTCGAAAAACCGCACCCTGGTTACGATCCCGGGGCTCTAAACCAAATGGCTGTTCCCCCGCCCCACCCAACAAAACTCTTTCCGTACGCGTTATGTTTTTTCCCTGCCTGCCGGCCTTTCGTCCTGCCGCATCTTCTGGAGGAATGAACATCAAAACCCTTTTCTTTTTTTTCAAATGTTTTTCTCCACGCAACGCAGACCTTTTCTAAGTGATAAAATAACCCCAATGAAGCCTTAATAAGCCTTAATGAAACCTTTAAAGAAGCCTTAAAAAGCCTTTAAGAACCTTAATAACCTTAAGAAGCCTTATGGGGGGATCTTTGATTTTCCCCTTTCCCAACCACTGGGAAAGTTTTCAATGCCTTGCCCTTGTTTTTAGGGTTTGTTCCCTTCTTATCAAAAACAGCGAGATTAGATCAGGGGGGAGCCTATCCTCCCTTTGCTCCATGTCTTATTGAGGACTTTTGGGTTGGTCCTGTCTTATATAAACGTTTATTTAGAGTAGGCCCGTTGTTTTCAACAATGTTTCTTTTTGTGTCTCCGGGCCCTTTTTGCGTTCTTCAAAAAAAAAAAAAATAAAACAATTGACACTGAAAACCTACCAATATCTGACAATCACACAATGACACTGCAATCATCAACACTGACAACATACTGTGCACTGCAATCAACCGATGACACTGACAAACATACTAAACACGCAATTACAATGACACTGACAATCATACTAAACTGCAATCTACTATGACACTGACAAACATACAACATTTAAAACATATATGAACTGACAAAATACTGAGACACGACAATCATACGATGACACTGACAATCATACAGACCTGACAATCAAAGCACTGAAATCTACGATGACACACAATCATCTGATACACTGACAAAACATACTGTACAGACACTGACAAACTACGATAAGAACCCCACAATCATACTGATAACCCCTCACAATCATACGAACCGACAATCATACGATGACACTGACAATCATACTAAGCACTGACAAAAAATGTTTCTACATTACAAACACCATTACCCTGAATTTAACCCAAAAATTTTTTTTTTTAGACTTTTGGCGAAAGAAACTCTTTAAAAAGACAGAAACAATCTTTTTTTTGAAAA
>CM031616.1:42274976-42279976 GCA_018398815.1 Conus ventricosus | reverse complement strand
TCTTACCACGTGCAGTTTTCTGTGGTTTCTGTCTCTTACCCCTCAACACTTCCAGTCATGATCAGGGCCAGTTGTGCTTCAACAGCTATATTTCCTTTCCTCACGAAACACTTTCTCAGAAATGCATCAGCAAAATCGGAGATCAAATGATCATGCAATGATCATGGACAAGCACTGGGAAGATCCCCCCCTCTAACCCCCCCCCCCCCCCCCCCCCCCCTCCCTCATTCTAAGTATAGCGCGTGTGTGTGAAGACCTCAGACAAAAAAGTCAAGTCATGATATTTATCGCTCAGCCGATCACGAAAACCACGTCAGGGCTAACAGCAAGGTTAAAGCAGAACTCTACGTATGCAAGTCAAAATGTCAAAACTTAAACATTTACACCAAGTCCAGTACTGAAGGGAAAAGACTCATATCTACACAATTATATCACCAAGCATGACCCTGTTTAAAAGGAAAATGACTTCATATGACGAATTGAAAAACTGAAAGAATGAAGCAAGTTAGGAAACTGAGTGAACGACATTCAGCGATATTGCCTGGATGACACGAGAAACGACTAAATGAAGCGCCAGCTGGCAGCTCCTCAGTCGGCACTACCCAGGTAGGCAGCCCGTCGTATAAACAAGTGTGATTATAAAGCGCTTAGAGCTTGGCCCTAGCCGAGGATAGGCGCTATATAAGTATTCTAACAATAATGATATCAGATGGAATATCTCAAAACATGGTTTTCAGGAAAATCCGCATTAAAAAAGAAAAATTAGCGTCTTTAATCTGATGGATCTCAATACTCTATTTAAAGAAAAAAAAGGTGTTTGATGGTGAGCAGTTTTATCTCATGGAATGACATGCTGGCACTCGTGGACAGCCAGGCTGCCGACCAGCCTGCCAAGATGCCAGAAGAGATGAACTGTTAAAGATGTCCCTTCTCTTCACAAAACACCCACTGGAGTTCAAGGACCTCCGCAAAGAGAAATGAATAGAAAACAGAATAATTTTTTTTTAATCTTTCCAGACCGAAAGGAATTACCCCCAATGGTCTTCAGCATTGGCAGAGAGGGAGGGACTGTGGTGTGCTGCTGTTTATTTCACTCAGGCTTCGCTTTTAAAGAGGTACAGGGTGCAGCACTGGCAGAGAGGGAGGGACTGTGGTGTGCTGCTGTTTATTTCACTCAGGCTTCGCTTTTAAAGAGGTACAGGGTGCCGAGAGACAAAGAGCTTCTTTTGACAGAAATACTCGTACTATTTGGCTATGACAATACGATTGTGGGTGACACCGTCTTTTACTTTATAATACTATTTGCGAAGTATTACATTCACGTTTGTAAAATAAACAACAACCTGCCACAAATACAAGTATTCGTAAACAAATTAAAATTTAGATACAAAATTGAGGAATATATTGCATATTTGAAATTAAACCATGTAGATTTTTTGACCAGATGGCTGGCATACAGACCATTGATGGATACTGTTTAACATTTATAACCCTTTTCTCTTTCTTTTCTTTTCAAAAACAAGTTGCACTAATAGATTTAAAAGTGTAAGATGAAGTGTGTAAATGAACACTTTTTTGTGCATTATTAGAGGGCCTGATTTCAATATTTTGCCAAACATAATGATGTGAAAACATCCCTGTCAGCATGATTTTTCTTGATACATCCACCCCTCTCTCTCTCTCTCTCTCTCTCTCCTCTCTCTCTCTCTCTCTCTCTCTCTCTCTCTCTCTCTCTCTCTCTCTCCTCCGATTTTATGTGTTTTTTATTTCTTATTTTTATTTTTAAAGATCTTCCCCAGCACACAGACACCACTGGAGACACAGACACTGTACCACAGCAACCAGTTCAAAATACCAGTGGTGACTCGGTACTGAAAGAAAACATTGTGTATAATTTACGGGCACGAGCTATACCATCCACCAGTGACCGGCATGCCCAGGCAACAAACAGCGTGCATGGAAGCCAAGAGCCTTTGGCTTTAACTCCGTCGGCTGAACGACCGAGATATTCCGGAAGAGGTCGTGGCCGTGGAACACCCGGAGCTCATCAGCGGATAGACTCCATGCTGCAGACCCAACGAGCGGCACCACAGACCATGCAGATGTGGTGTGTCCAGGCTCACCCACGCCAAACCCTCCTGATGGTGAAGCGGACGCTGCAGGGGAGGATAGTGGCGAAGAACCCTTCATTGATGCTGACACCTAGGATGAAGGCCGGCCCCAGCGACTGTCCTTCCTGCTGTTCAACATAGCGGGACTTGTAAACAAACTCAGAGACTGGGACTTGGTGAACTACTTAAATAATTTTGATTTTGTTGCACTAACAGAAACATTCATGGACAAAACGTTTGATATGTCTGATGTTTTTCCAAATTTTGTTAAATTCGTTTCTCCCGCTTTGAAATTATCTCATCACGGCCGTTGGTCAGGTGGCGTAGTTGTAATGATAAAAAAGAACTTGACAAAGTATATAAAGTAATACAATGTGAATGTGATCATTTAGTTGCAGTCAGAATATGCGGTAAACTTTTGGGCAGTGCATCTGACATACTGTACGTATCTGTGTATGTCCCACCCTATGGTAGCCCGTTTATGACACGGCGGAATCCAGTTGTCATACACTGGAAGTTGAAAGGATTATAGGTGATCTATTGGGAGCGGATACTAATCTGTACTTGCTTGTAATGGCGACTTTAATGGACGAACAGGTAATGTACAAATCATCAACAATCCATTTACTCAGAATTTTTGCTCTGATGTTTTTGATAGGTCTACTACATTCATAGACAACAGAATATCATGTGACGTAGCGACAAATGATTTTGGCAAGAAGTTACTTGATATGTGCGCCTGTTATAACTTGAAAATATTAAATGGGTGTCCAGAGCTCGAGGGTTCTGGTAATTTCACATATTTATCTGAACAGGGTCATAGCGTTATTGATTATTTCCTTACGAGCTTCGATCTTTGCAGCAGTTTTGAACGGATGGTCATAGGAGACAGAATTGAGTCAGACCACATGCCTGTTGAATTGTATTGTAAGATTGGTAATTCCATTGTTCAACTCACTGTCAACAACGCTGTCCAGCTGGAGAAGATTATTTGGTCAGAAGACCAAGCCCACATGTTCACTGAACACTTAAGATCAGAACATTTTCAGACCCAACTTGAGTTGGCAACTTCTCTGATTGATATGGATCTAGATGAGTCGGTGAATATTTTTACTTCATCATTAAAGGTGGCAGCTGAACCAATGAAAAGGAAAGTGTTAGTGGGTAAACAAAGTGCTCGTAAAACCAGATGGTTTGATAAGGAGTGCTTTTCAAAGAAAAGGGAAGTAATAAGACATCTTCGAAGGGCTAGAAAAACTAAAGATAAAGTTGATTACGTTAAATACATCGGAGTAAGGAAAGAATACAGGACTATGCTCGACATGAAAGAGCGTACACAGAGAAACTTTGATTTGAAAAATCTTTTAAGCTCAGCGGAAAACTCCAGTCAGTTTTGGAATGAAATTAACAAGAATAAAAGAAAAAGTGTTGTTATAAATGACATAACAGAAAACGAGTGGTACAGCACTTTGAATCAGTTTTCAATGAAGGATTTGTTAACGGAGAAGATTGCCTATATGATGAATCAGACAAAACGTTATGTGACCATGTATTGGATGGAGAGATAAGTGAAAAAGAAATCAGTAAAGCGATTAAACACATGAAAAATAAGAAGGCAGGCGGGTTTAGATGGTCTTTTGCCTGAAATGTTGAAGAATGCAGAGCAAATAGTTCTACCTTACTTGAAGAAGTATTTCAACGCTAATTTCACTAGGAGCTTTTTCCCATCAAAATGGCGGAGGCAGCAATAATTCCACTGTATAAGAAGGGTGATGCCAACATTCCTGATAATTTCAGAGGCATATCTCTTTTGAGTGTTCTTAGTAAGGTTTTTGCACATATTATCAATGGCAGGTTAACTTTATGGGCAGAGCAAAACGGTATCATTTGTGAAGCACAAGCAGCTTTAGAAAAGGCCGCTCAACGATAGATCATATATTCACTTTAAACGCAGTAATTGAAAAATATTTGCAGAAGAGTACGAAACTATACGTGGCCTTCATCGATTTCAAAAAAAGCATATGATACTGTGAACCGTAAGGTTTTGTGGGCGGTGCTGCTACGAGCAGGCGTGCGAGGTAGGATGCTAAAAATAATTCAGGCAATGTACACCAATGTGAAAACATGTGTTTTTATGTCATAATAATACACGTTACTCAAGTTTCTTTGAATGTTTACAAGGTTTAAAGCAAGGATGTGTTATTAGTCCATTATTATTTTCTTTGTTAATAAATGAACTTGCAAATGACATAATTTTAAATGGTAAACATGGTGCTACCCTCACATCAGACGAAGCTGAGCTATTCCTTTTGCTGTTTGCTGATGATCTCACTCTTTTGCTTCTACTGCGATTGGGCTACAGCATCAGCTGAATATTCTCCAAAGAGAAACAGAAAGACTGCGGTTAACAGTAAATTTAGACAAGTCAAAAATTATTGTTTTTCAGGAAGGGGGGTTTCTCAGCTCAAGGGAGAGATGGTTTCTGAATGGCACCCCGCTAGAAGTGGTTAATTCGTACAAATACTCAGGTCTTACTTTTTCTACTAGACATAGTTTTTACACTTGCCATTGAAGAACTAAAACTTAGAGGGAAGAAATGTACAAACGACATCCTGTGCACACTAAAAAGAATTGGGTGTAATTCACCGATATTTTCTTCAAACTTTTTGATGCACAGGTTGTCCCGTTGCTTCTTTATGGCTCTGAGATATGGGGGTACAAAGCTTACCCTCAGCTGGAGCAAGTCCATCTGTACGCATGCAAAAGATTTTTACATGTAAGAAACAAATCAGCAAACGACGTAGTATATGGAGAACTTGGACGTTTTCCATTATGGATATCAACTGTTACCCGGTGTATCAAGTACTGGTTTAGATTGTTAAAACAACC
>CM031616.1:42249976-42269976 GCA_018398815.1 Conus ventricosus | reverse complement strand
GGAACTGGGATCACCCAGACCACAAGATGATTGAGAAGGTTACATTCAGAACAGTTCATAGTTCTTCAGGAACTTTGCTTCAAGAGGATCACGTTCTAGACAAAGGATCTGTTCCTCAGAACTGTGAATTTGATCGAGGTTTCAGTCACAAAGTACTGTAAAGAAAAACAACAATCAACGCTGGAAATGTTTATTGTCTTATCATTTTAGAAGAATATAGCCCTCTTTCACGCCACCAAGATTAGTTCTTTATCCGCTGAATCCTTCTGATACTGAAAGAACATCAAAGCTCGCGCAGTTTTGCGGCCTACGTAAGGCAACATCAGCTGCTGAAATACGATGTTGAAGTAAATACTAATACATAACATGATATAAAGGAAATATGAGCAATAGCCTGTCCAACTTTACTACAGACTGGAGTCATTACAAAAACCAATGTTTTGCGATATCTATAGATTACATAATTTCTTTTTATTGTCTCTCAATGAGCAGTGGATTTGAATTTGAAATTGCCACAGTACCACTCTGTCAGTTGAATGTGCATGCTTCGTGCCCACATGTACACGCCATCTGTTCGTTGGTTGATTTTATGTCCACTTGTTTTTGTCATTTTCGAAATCATACTTGTGTCATGTTTTCGCTTCACTTTATGTATATTACATTCGTTTCATTTTTTTCTCAAATATACATTACAATAGGTATTTTATTTTTTTTGGCTTGAAAGTATCTTTACAAAGAAATAAGGATTTCAAATTTTAAAAAGAAGAAAGAAAAGAAAAAAGGGGGTAGGGGTAGATTGCTGGATAAGAAAAAAATTTCAAGTAAAAACAAAATTGCAACCCCTTTTATGGGTAATTCATCATTCCCATCAAGACTATTCTGTGACACTATATTGCAGAAATGTTGTTCTTTTAATTGATGGTATTATTATTCAAACTCAAGAAAAGTGAAAAAGGTAAATAATAATAATAATAGTAATAATAACAGCGATCATAGTAATAATAATAATAATAATGGTGATCATAGTAACAATAACGACAATAATAATGATAATACCAATGATAATATTAACAACAACAATATTAATAATAATAATAATAATAATAATAATATGTTATTATCATTATCATTAATATTATTATTATCGTTATTATTATTATTATTATTATGTTGAAGTTAACTGAAAAAATACATCAGCAGAATATCTTACCTTCTCAATATTTGCACTGATCTGACATTGCATCGCACTGATTTGAAAGGTCGCTGTTTGAGTAGAGTGAACCTCTATACCGAGTAGAAAGCGATCTTTCCAAATGTGTGCTGAACACAGATATTCAAACCGGTTACTGGGGGATATTTATAAATATATATATATATGGGGGGGGGGGGGGGGGACAGACAGTTTTCAAAAAAAAATCGTAGGAGATAATCAAAACTGGTATGAGAGAGAGAGAGAGAGAGAGAGAGAGAGAGAGAGAGCAGAACCCAGAACTCAGAAAACATTGTGAAATATTGTTGAAGGTCTTTTCTGAAGGTGTGCAGTGAACGGCACAAGTTCAGGTTTGGTGAAAGAGAGCTCCAAACGGCTGAAGCTAAAATGCAACACTAGTTTTGAACTTGTTGATCCGAGTACATGGTAAAATTTAATTCTTAGACCCATATCGACATGAGGCCTTAGTAAATACATATCTGAGGTGCTGTAAGGCTAGATAATTGTGTACTTCATACGTAAGTACAGCTTTGTGGAAATCTAGTTGGGTTTGCAGCGGCAGTATGTTTAATTTAGCCTGCTGTTCGGAGGTTGACAAGGAGGAATCTGACAGAATTATCGCTGCAGCTCTTCTGTACATTGACTCTAGTTTTCTGTGGTGAATTTTTGCTGCACAGTCCCAGACTACAGATGCATAGTTCATGTGAGAGAGACACTGAGCCTGGAAAAAAACATTTTTCGAGCGTGTGTATCTAGAGAGGCTTTAGTTGTTTAAGCATGAAGAGACTGCAGGCCAGTTTGTTAACGACAGATTCAATGAGGGACTGCCACTGCAGTTCCTCGTCCACCATCACTCCCATGACTCGGTGCTTATGCACTTGTTCTATGGCGTTGCCTTCTGCAGTCAGACTGAGACTTAATAGTTTCTGTTTGGCGTTTCTGTCTTGAAGTGCATGCCTTTTGTCTCCTTAGGATGAAGTATCATGGAATTATAGTTATACCACTCTCAGACATCGCTTAAACCTTGCTGTAGAACGTTTTGGACTGTCGATAAGTCCACTGCGCTGGGATGAAGGGAAGAGTCATCGCAAAATGGTATCACAAGACATCCGGATGTGAAATTGACAATGGAAAATCATTTATAAACAAACAGAATACAAGCGGCCCTAGAATAGAACCGTGGGGCACTCCAAATTTTGTAATCTTTGTAGATGAGATGCTGCTATTGCTAAAGACAAATTATGTTCTGTTCGTCAGATAGTATTCAAAGAACAATATTGTGTTCTGGTCTCGGAGATATAATGTTAATTTCTAAGTAGTATTTTGTGTTCGACAGGATCAAAAGCCTTCTTTAAATCAAGAGAGACAGCACTTATTATTTTGCTGTGATACATTGCGGATAACCATGTATCGCAGAGACGGACTAAGGCAGTTTGGCAAGAACGCTGATGGCGAAAACCCGATTGAAAGGGATGGAGAAGTTTGATGCTCTCAAGGTACTGAGGTATTGCATGAGATGTTTGTGGACATGCTTTTCAAGTGGTTTGACACCACACAGATGAGACAAATCGGTCTAAAATTGTTCAAGTCTGAGAAGCCTCTTGACTTGGCACTGGAATAATTTCTGCCGATTTAAGAGCAGGTGGAACTTTGCCTTGTTCTATACACATGCTGTATATAAAATGTTAGAGGTTCAGCTACATAGGGGAGTGCAAGTTTTAAGAGGGAAGTATTTATTTTGTCGTGTCCCATTGATTTTTTATTCCTGAGGCCGGTAATGAGAGCGCCAACTTCAAGGACAGCAAGCGGAGGTATTTTTAGTAAATGATCCATTTTGAGTCTGCTGTTGCAGAACATTTGGAGAGAGAGAGAGAAGAGAGAGAGAGAGAGAGAGAGAGAGAGAGAGAGAGAGAGAGAGAGAGAGAGAGAGAGAGAGAGAAGACAGACAGAGACAGACAGACAGATAGACAGACAGAATTTAGAACTCAGAAAACTTTACGAAGAGAGAGAGAGAGAGAAGGGGGGGGAGAGAGAGAGAGAGAGAGAGAGAGAGAGAGAGAGAGAGAGAGAGAGAAGAGAGAGAGAGAGAAATAGCGAGACTTATTATTCAAAGAGGATAGTGGGATAAGCGGACATAATACCTTTTACAGCCAACCATCCGGGGGAACCTATATTTCTATCTATGTAAAGAAATCAAACTGAAAATAAGGGAGAGGCAAGACACGCAAAACCAACCAACTAACCAACCCGCCTACCTACCTACCTACCCACCTACCTACCAATCAACCAACCGACCAACCAACCAAACCAACCAACCAACCAACCAACCAACCAACCAACCAACCAACAGACCAACCAACCAACAAACAAACAAACAAACAAACAAACAGGAGTCTAACTATCATTAATCTATGCATGACGTCCGTCCAATCTCTCAGAGCCACACCTCCATCCCCACCCCACTCCCCCACCCCCATCCCTATCCCCCCACCAAACACCCACAACTCTCTCTCCGCTGCCTCACGATTTCAAGACCCACGCACAGTACATAATCACATGTTTACCTGTGAAAAAGAGATATAGCTAGATAGTACAAGAACAAAAAAGAAAAAGATGAAGAAAGAACAAAAAATCAGTAGCAACACCAAGCGTCAGGTGAAAAATAGAGAGAGAGAGAGAGAGAGAGAGAGAGAGAGAGAGAGAAGAGAGAGAGAGAGAGAGAGAGAGAGAGAGAAGACAAGAAAAGACAAAATTATATTTTTACGAGAATAATAGATGGGCACCGGTGTGCTTTTTTTTAACGTCCAGTCCTCGCCTGAGTAAGGTTAACAATGCAAAATAAGACAAGGCAATACATGTAGAAGCATGCATAAAGAGGTTTTAATTAAAAAAAAATTAAAAAGAAATAAAAAACACATAAAATCGGAGAGAGAGAAGAGAGAGAGAGAGAGGGGAGAGAGAGAAGAAGAGAGAGAGAGAGATGGAGAGAGAGAGAGAGAGAGAGAGAGAGAGAGAGAGAGAGAGAGAGAGGTTGACTGTTAATCAACCTTGTATGTATGCATGCGATGTTTGTTAAGAAAAAAAAAGGTTTTAAAAAAAACTCTTAATCATGGTGTCACCTGAAGCAAACCTGTCCAGTGTTCCCATCTGCGTCTCGCCCGGGTCATTCGAAATGTGTGCCGTTACATTCTTGTGAAGAACTCTTCGCCCCGTTTTGCAGGTCTTTCTCTCTTGTGGGTCGGCCATCAGCAACACTCGTCATTGTCATTACCATCATTATGACTATCAGTATCATCGTCATTGTCATTACCATCATTATGACTATCAGTATCATCGTCATTGTCATTACCATCATTATGACTATCAGTATCATGATTTTGCCTCATTACCATTTGTACACAAAGTCTGTTCTTCGCAATCCCAGCTCAGTTCCACCCAACACTTCTGGCTCTACCTCCTCCCTCCCCCCCCCCCCCCCCCTCAATGTCTTACCGTTTCATTTCTTCCTCTCTCTTGACCTCAACTTCCCCTGATCTCTCTCCATCCTCGAGTTGCAAGTCGTGGAACTGTAAGAGCTAATGACCATTGCTTTCCCTTTTAAAACACGAAATGGCTTCTAGCAGTAGGCCCCCTCTTCACTTTACAGAACAACGGCATCATTTTCCCCCTGGTTTATGGCACGGGTACAATGTGAACCCTTTCACAATTTGTGAAAAATGAAACCTCACTGTTCTCTGGACGCAATTAGCGCTCGGAGTGTCACGACATCGGTGTG
Organism: Conus ventricosus; assembly: GCA_018398815.1. Lineage (NCBI taxonomy): Eukaryota > Metazoa > Mollusca > Gastropoda > Neogastropoda > Conidae > Conus > Conus ventricosus. The sequence goes on along the minus strand of CM031616.1, from coordinate 42,264,991 downwards.
GCGTTTTCAAAAATAGGCTGGCATGTCATCACGAAGACATGCATGCTCATACGGGAGAGAGCGCACCTGCTTCATTATATACAATCTGGGGTTGTGTAGATTACTTCCTATCACATTAATCACGTCTCCAAACACCAGAGTGATTCCTTAGTTTTAAAGAATGTGCTTGTTCATCTTTCCAAACATGGCAGATGTTTTCCCTTTAAATTTTCATTTGCTGAATAATTACTATGCGCGACGTTTAAAGTACACATGGGACAGACCTGACATTTTCCGAAATAAAAGCGAAAATCATGATGTATGAAATGCTGTGAGCCAAAGATATGTAACGGAAGCGACTAATTTTCAAAATTAGGTTCCCAGCTGTTTTCAAAGCGGGCATTGTACTATGGTTCCGGAATTTCTGTAGCACTGCTTCCACAAAATTTAGACTAATTTTGTATTAGCAATTATTTGCTAAAAAAATAAATAAAAGAAAAAGAAGAAGTGTTGCACATGTTTCCTTTTGCAATAATGCCTCGGCAGACAAAAACTAATCTTCGACCATTGTGTCAAATATTCCTACCACACTATAACTATGTATGGTTCCTAGACTTGAGATTGTTTTGCCTACGACATGTTTTTTCGAGTGTAAAGAAGATTTGAAAATACATTTTCTGACAGTGCGCTGCTCAGTAGACCGGCTTACTTCCGTCTGAAACATTTGTTTGGAGACAAGACATTTGGCATTATTTTCAGTATTTCTCTTTCTTTTTTTTCAGAACAGTTCATTATGTCTACATATGTTCCAGAAATGCGTTACTCTGTTAGTCAAAAAAACAACAACACGTGCAACACTTAAAGGTTTTTTTCACGTGCATATTGAGTTTTGAAAGGATGACACTTCGTCCATGACCTTGAATGAAATTAAACTATTGTGTATGCATTTCGGAGCGGTCATTCAAATAACAAACCTTAGACTCAGGTCATCTCTTCTTACACGTTATTTGACTCTTTCTACACCAAACGTTTTTTTTTCATCTGTGTTCATAGCTATTGTTACTGACACTTGTGATATGTCTTGAATCTATTTTGTCAACATACTCAAGGACGGTTATATGTTTTCTCAGTTCAAAGGACCAGACAACCTTTCCAATTTCAATTATTAGGGAACTCAGATAACGGTTTCGAGTAAGCCACACTGCTAACTGCATGATAGGAGATGCAAAACAAAGTGACCTGTTCAACGTCTTGTTTAACGTAATGTCGTTCCAGTCATGCTTCTTCCACAGACCTTTCACCTGAAGAACAGAAGATAAATGAATAAAATGATGATTCACTGACTGACAGACTCACTGACTACTAACTAGATAATCGACGGACTAAATGAATGATAGCCCGTGCTTTTGCAGAATTATCAGTCAGCAAGCAGATGAATTAAGTAATGCATAAGCATACACATTACTAAATGCAAGAAATTTAGAAAATACACATACCAAAGCGTAGATGAGTTAGGAAAAAGAATACAGTAAACGTTGGAGTAGAGAAAAAAAAACCCAGTCATTTTCAAATGAAGTGCGAAAAAAAAAAAATGCAAACTGATGATTCGATAAATAAAACATTGACTGGATAACTGAACACGACGATAGAATGATGGCACGGATGGATGAAAGAACGACTATGAATGAATAATTTAAACGACAACTGCACACAAAACAAGGCGGCAAGGAATCATATAATGACATATTAAATTATTTCGAAATGTTATTCAAACGGATGCGTATACGGGAACTGATGAAATGAACAATCAACGATGTAGTCAATGCACTTACTTTCTTCACCTCACCATGAACTAACTGCTGTGTCATGAGTCGGCCGAATGTTCTCGAGCATTTAGGCAAATTAAGGGTAGTTGCTGTTGTTGAGAGCAAGTTCCTTGGGTTATTCAAGTGTGCGAATTCAGGCATCACCAGAGGGAATACCCCGAGTGTATACTGAAGGAGGGAGAGTTCTGGGAAGTGTTTCGCATGTCCGAGGGATAGTGACAAGGAGTTGCCGACCTGCCGGTCCGGATTACATAATTTCTTTTATTGTCTCTCAATGAGCAGGGGATTTGAATTTGAAATTGCCCACCAGTTACCACTCTGTCTACTCACGTTGAACTATTGAATGTGCATGCCTACGTGCCCACATGTACACGCCATCTGTTCGGTTGGTTGATTTATGTAACTTGTTTTGTTCATTTCGAATCATACTTGTGTAATGTTTTCGCTTCACTTTATGTATTTTTACATTCGTTCATTTTTTTGTCAAAAATAAATTACAATAGGTATTTTGGATTTTTTTTTGGCTTGAATGTATCTTTACACAGAAATATGGTTTCATAATTTTAAAAAGACGACAAGTATAAGAAAAAAGGGGGTAGGCGCGTGTTTCGGTTGCTGGATAGAAAAAAATTTCAGTATAAACAAAATTGCAACCTTTTATGGGTAATTCAGCATTCCCATCAAGACATATTCTGAGACCTCTATATTGCAGAAATTTGTTCTTTAATGGATGGGTAATTATTATTTCAAACTCACGAAAAGTGAAAAAAAGGTTAATAATAATAATAATAGTAACTGATAAACAGCGATCATAGTAATAATTATATACTTAATAATGGGGATCATCAGTAACATAAACGACAATAATTTAATGATCATACCATATGCAATATTAACAACAAACAATATTAATAATAATAATAATAATAATAATATTACTTGTTTTTTCATTATCATAATATTATTATTATCGTTATTATTATTATTTTTCTTATGTTGAAAGTTAACTGAAAAATACCTCAGCGAAATATCTTACTTCTCAATATTTGCACTGATCTGACATTGCATTCCCGCACTGTTTGAAAGGTCGCTGTTTGAGTAGAGTGAACCTCTATCAGAGTAGATAAGCGTCTTTCAAATGTGTGCGACCACCAGATATTCAAACCGGTTACGGGGGGATATTTATAATTGTTATATATGGGTGGGGGGGGGGGGACCGACAGTTTTCCAAAAAAAAAATGTAGGAGATAATCTAAATGGTCTGAGAGAGAGAGAGGGAGCAGAGAGAGAGAGAGAGTGGCAGAACCAGAACTCAGAAAAACATTGTGCAATTATTGTGAAGGTTTTTATGAGGTGTGCAGTTGAACAGGCACAAGTTCGGTTTGGTGCACGAAGAGTCCCGGGGAGCCTCAAAATGCACACTAGTTTTGAACTTGTCTGATCCGAGAAAGTATGGTCAAAATTTAATTTTAGACTCCATATCGACATGAGGCCTTAGTAAATACATATCTGAGGTGCTGTAAGGCTAGATAAATTGTGTCCTTCATACGCATGTAAGCCCTTTGTGGAAATCTAGTTGGGTTTGGCAGCGGCCCCAGTATGTTTTAATTTAGCCTGCTGTTCGTGAGGTTGACAAAGGAGGACACTCTGACCAGAAATTATCGTGCAGCTCTTTGTACATTGACTCTAGTTTCTGTGGTGAATTTTGCTGCCCAGTCCCGACTACAGATGCTTAGTTCATGTGAGAGCGACCTGAGCCTGGAACAAAACATTTTTCGAGCGTGTGTATCTAGAGAGGCTTTAGTTGTTAAGCAATGAAGAGACTGCAGGCCAGTTTGTTAACGACAGATTCAATGAGGGACTGCCACTGCCGTTCCTAGTTCACCATCACTCCCATGGTTCCCGGGTGTTATGCACTTGTTTATGGCGTTGCCTTCCTGCAGTCCCAGACTGCGACCTTAATAGTTTCTGTTTGGCGTTTTGTCTTGAAGTGGCATGCCTTTGTCTCCTTAGGATGAAGTATCATGGAATTATCGTTGTTACCCACTTCAGCCCTCGCTTAAACCCCTTGCTGTAGAACCGTTTTGGGACTGTCGATAAGTCCCCTGGCTGGGATAGAGGAGGAGTTCATGCAAAATGGTATCACAAGACATCGGATGTGAAATTGACAATGGAAAATGCATTTATAAACCAACAGAATCCAAGCGGCCCTTGAATAGAACCGTGGGGCACTCCACATTTTGAATCTTTGTAGATGAGATGTGCTTTTGCTACAAGACAAATTATGTTTCTGTTGTCAGTTCGTATTCAAAGAACAATATTGTGTTCTGTTCTCGAGATATATAATGTTAATTTTAAGTAGTCTTTTGTGTTCGGAACAGGATCTAAAGCCTTCTTGAAATCAAGAGAGACGATAACTAAAACACTATTATTTGGCTGTGATACCTTGCCGGATCCATGTATCGCAGAGACGACTAAGGCAGTTTGGCAAGAACGCTGATGCCCCGAAACCCCGATGAAAAAAAAGGGATGGAGAAGTTTGATGCTCTCAAGGTACTGAGGGTATTGCATGAGATGTTTGTGGACATGCTTTTAAAGTGGTTTGACACCCCCCACAGATGAGACAAATCGGTCTTAAAATGGTTCATGTCTGTGAAGGCCTCTTGACTTGGGCACTGGAATAATTTCTGCCCGATTTAAGGAGCAGGTGGGAACCTTGCCCTTGTTCTATTACAATGCTGTTAATATGTTGAGGTTCAGCTTACATGGGGAGTGCAAGTTTTAAGAGGGGATAGTATTTATTTTGTCGGGTCAGTGATTTTTTTATTCTGAGGCCGGTAATGGAGAGCCCCGCCAACTTCAAAGGACAGCACGCGGAGGTATTTTTAGTAATGCTCCATTTTGAGTGTCTGCTGTTGCTGAACCATTTGGAGAGAGAGAGAGAGAGAGAGCGGAGGAAGGAGAGGAAGAGAGAGAGAGAGGAGAGAGGAGAGATGTGATCTTCTCTCGAGAAACAGACGAGAACGACAGACAAGATAGACAGACAGAATTAGAACTCAGAAAACTTTTGCGAGAGAGAGAGAGAGATAGGGGGGGAGGGGAGAGAGAGAGAGAGAGAGAGGAGAGAGAGAGAGAGAGAGAGAAGAGAGAGAGGGAGAGAGAGAAAATTGCGAGACTTATTATTCAAAGGGATAGTGGGATAAGCGGACATAATACCTTTACAGCCAAACCTTCCGGGGGGAACTATATTTCTATCTATGTAAAGAAATCAAAACTGAAAATTAAGGGAGAGGGCCACGACCACGCCCAAAACCAACCAATAACCCACCCGCCCTACCTACTACTACCTACATACTACCAATCAACCCGAACCGACCCAACCAACCAACCAACCAACCCAACACCAACCCAACCAAACCAACAACCACCCAAACCGACCAACAACAACAAAACAAACAAAACTAAACAAAACTAAACAGGAGTCTAACTATCATTTAATCTATGCATGAGGTCGTCCAATCTTCAGGAGCCCACACCCCTCCATCCACCCCACTCCCACCCCCTCCCTATACCCCCCACCAAAACACCCACAACTCTCTTCCCGCTGCCTCCACGATTTCTAGACCACGCACAGTTAATAATCCACATGTTTACCTGTGGGAAGAAAAAGAGATATAGCCTCGATAGTACAAGAACCAAAAAAAGAAAAAGATGAAGAAAGAAAGATACAAAGAATCCCCAGTAGGCAACACCAAGCGTCAGGTGGAAAAAGAGAGCGAGAGAGAGAGAGAGTGAGAGAGATGAGGAGAGAGAGAGAGAGAGAGAGAGAGGGAGAGAGAGAAGAAAGAAAAAGGACCAAAATTATATTTTACGAGAATAAATAGATGTCCCCCTAGGGCACCGGTGTGCTTTTTTTTTAACGCCAGTCCTCGCCCTGCGTAAGTTAACCAATGCCCCCCCAAAATAGACAAGGCTAATACATGTAGAAGCAGGCATAAAGAGGTTTTAATTAACAAAAAAAATTAAAATAAGAAATAAAAAACACATAAAATCGGAGAGAGAGAGAGAGAGGAGAGAGAGAGAGAGTGAGAGAGAAAGAGAGGAAAGAGAGGAGAGAGAGAGAGAGTAAGAGAGCAGAGATGAGAGTAAGAGAGACGGAGAGAGAGAGAGAGAGAGAGAGTGAGAGAGGTTGATGTTAATCCAACATTGTATGTACTGCATGCCGAAGATGTTAAGAAAAAAAAGGTTTAAACACAAACTTCTTAATCATGGTGTCACCTGAAGCCAAACGTCAGTGTTCCCCATCTGCGTCTCGCCCGGGGTTAAATTCTGAATGTGTTGCCGTTACATTCTTGTGAAGAGACTCTTCGCCGCGTTTTGAGGTTCTTTCTCTCTTGGGGTCCGGGCCATCAGCACATCGTCATTGTCTTTTTACCATCATTATGTATATCAGTTATCATCGTCATTGTCAGTACATCATTATGACTCTCAGTTTCATGTCATTCGTCATTACCTTCATTATGACTATCAGTATTCATGATTTTGCCTCATTACCCTTTGTACACAAAGTCCTGTTTTGCGCAATCCCAGCTCAGTTCCACCAACACTTTGCTTACCTCCTCCCTCCCCCTACCCCCCACCACCTCAATGTCTTTCGTTTCTTTCATCCTCTCTCTTGACCTCCACTTCCCCTGATCTCTCTCCATCCTCGAGTTTGCATGTCGTGGAACTGTAAGAAGCTAATGACATTGCTTTTTCCTTTCAAACACGAACACATGGCTTCTAGCCAGTACGCCCTCTTCACTCATACAGAACAACGGCATCATTCCGCCTGGTGTATGGCACGGGTACATGTGAACCTTTACATTTGTGCAAATGAAACTCACTGTTCTCTGGACGCAATTTAGCGCTCGAGAGTTTCACGCCATCGGTGTGGCGTTACAAGAATAGGCTGGCATGACATCACGAAAGACATGCTGCTCATTACGGGAGAGAGCGCACCTGGCTTCATTTGATACCAATCTGGGGTTGTGTAGGATTAATCCTATCACTATAATCACGTCTCCAAACACCAGAGTGATTCCTAGTTTTAAAAGAAGGTGCTTGTTCATCTTCCAAAACTGGCAGATGTTTTTCCTTGAAATTTGCATCTTGCGAATAATTACTATGCGCGACGTTTAAAGTACCATGGGAACGACCTGACTTTTCCCGAAATACAAGCGTAAAAAAATTCATGAGTATGAAATGCTGTGAGCAAGATTTTACGGAAGCGACATAATTTTCAAAACTTAGGTTCCCAGCTGTTTTCAACGCGGGCATTGTACTATGGTTCCGGTAATTTCTGGTAGCACTGCTTCCACCAAAATTTAGACTAATTTTGTTTTAGCAAATTATTTGCTAAAAAATAAATAAAAGAAAAAGGAAGAAGTGTTGCCACATGTTTCCTTTTGCAATAAATGCTCGGCAGACCAAAACTAATCTTCGACCATTGTGTCAAATATTCCTACCCTCATGTAACTATGTATGGTTCTGACTAGAGATTGTTTGCCCTACGACCATGTTTTTTCGAGTGTAAAGAAGATTTGAAAATACATTTTCTGACAGTGCGTGCTCAGTAGACCGGCTTACTTCCGTCTGAACATTTGTTTGGAGACAAGACATTTGGATTATTTTTCAGTAGTTTCTCTTTCTTTTTTTTCAGAAAACGTTCATTATGTCTACATATTGTTCCAGACTGCGTTACTCTGTTATGTCAAAAAAACAACAACACGGGCACCACCTTAAGGTTTTTTTTTCACGTGCATATTGCGTTTGAAAGGCTGACACTTCGTCCATGACCTTGAATGAACAGTAACATAGTGTATGCATTTCGGAGCGGTCATTCAAAATAACAAACCTTAGGACTCAGGTCATCTCCTTCTTACGTTATTTGACTTTTCTACACCCAAACGTTTTTTATGTCCCTGTGTTCATAGCTATTGTTATGACCCTTGTGATATGTCTTGAATCCTACTTTTGTCAACATACTACGGACGGTTATATGTTTTCTTTCAGTTCAAGACCTAGTCTACTTTCCCATTTTCAATTTTTCGGGAACTCAGATAACGGTTTCGAGTAAGCCACACTGTAACTGCATGCAAGGAGATGCCATAAACCAAAAGTGACCCTGTTCAAGTTTGTATTACGTTTAAATGTCGTTCCACAGTCATGCCTTTTCCAAGACCTTTCACCTGAATGACAGAAGCTAAATGAATAAAATGATTGATTCACTGACTGACGACTCATGATACTAACTAGATATCGACGGACCTAAATGAATGATAGCCCGTGCTTTTGCAGAATTATCAGTCAGCAAGCAGATGAATAAGTAATGCATAAGCATACACCCTTCCTAAATGCAAGAAATTAAGAAAATTACACATACCAAAAGCGTAGATGAGTTAGGAAAAGAATACCCGTATTAAACGTTGGAGGAGAGAAAAAAAATCCCAGTCATTTTTCACAAATGAAGTGCGAAAAAAACAAATGACAGACTGATGATTCCGATAACTAATACATTGACTGGATAATGAACACGACGGATAGAAATGATGGCAGGATGGATGAAAGAAACGATAGAATGAATTAATTTAAACCCGACAACTGAACACAAAACCAAGGCGGAAAGGATCATATTAATGACATCTTAATGATTTCGAAATGTTATTCGCCAAACGGATGCGTATACGGGAATGATGAATGAACCCATTCAACGCTGTAGTCAATTCACTTACTTTCTTCACCTCACCATGAACCTAACTGCTGTGTCATGAGTTCGGCGAATGTTCTCGTGTCATTTAGGCAAATTAAGGGTAGTTGCTGTTGTTGAGAGCAAGTTCCTTGGGATATTCAAGTGTGCGAATTCAGGCATCACCAGAGGGGAATACCCGCGTCGTATACTGAAGGAGGGAGAGTTACTGGGGAAGTGTTTCGCATTGTCGTAGGGATCGTGAACACGGATGTTGCCGACCTGCCGGTCCTGGGTAGAGGAGTGTCCCGTCCGATACTGGCTGGCTATTCACTGGTTTCCTCCCAGTGGCCTGAGGGAAGGCGCTCGTGTCAGGAGACCGTCACGGGCGGTGACCGTTCAGCTGCAGGCAGAGTACTGCGCCATTCAGTCGTCCCTGTTTGAGGAATGATTGGAAGGCTTGGCCTATTGAGTGATTTGCACCGTGTTATCTTAGAGGTAGTAAATACTTGAAAGCAGCAGTCATGGTGGTAGAGAAGTCAGGCTGTTTAGTACCAATGGGTAGCTTCGGGAATCGAACAGAGTTTGAATCGGAGTAGGTTATGCATTACCACTGGTACCAAGTCTTGAGTTTAGCGTTAGCAGTGTTGTGTGTGGGTATGTGTAGGTGACTAGAGATTCCATTGGCGAAAATAAAAATACTTGGGGATTTATTGGTACAAATCGGTGTTGATGTGTGTGTGCCGTGATTCCATTGGTTTTTTGAGCCAGTTAAACTCGGGTTCTATCTTGTCTTTGAGAAGAATTAAGGTGCTTGGAACCAACCAGGACAGTGTGTCCGAGACTCATTACGGGAAAGTGAATGCCTGCAGTCATGTTTCGTACAGGGTCAAACAAAAATACAGCGTGACGCAGAGGTTAGCTGTCGCCCTTGTTGTCTCCTGGGGAGGGGGACGTAAGACAGTGGGAGGTTGCTGTAGCTCGGAGCCTACGAGAGAAGAATTGTCTCCTGTGTGGGGTCGGTTGACAGCTAAAGATGTTTGTCAGCACTGTTGGGCCTAGGAAGGGAGCTGCCAGACACACGGTGGGGTGTGTGCGCCAGAGACGACCTGTGGGAGAGGCGACAGGTAGCCCTTCCGTGTGTGATGAGGGCGATGTAAGGTGGAGTTCGGGAGACTCGGTGTGCGGGTGGTACTCAAGCTACGGTTTGCAAGTGTCCCACAACTGGGATTTGGCCAATCGGGGAGGAACATACGGTGTGGCAGCTTCATGCTCGTAGTCGCCACAGTGGGTGAGGAAACTGACCGGTCAACCGAGAATGCTGGCAAGTTATGGACGTTTATTTTTATTGGTTATAAGTGTGCAAACCGAAGAGTGGTTATTGTCATTCCTGGCCTAAAGTTAAGAATAACTGAAGAAACAGAGGATGCGTTTATGAAATTGTCTGTATGCTGTTTCATTGTTGTGATGATACAGATAGTTGTGTTGTGTAGTGAGGAGTGGGCTCGGAGTCAAGTTGAATAAAAGTTGATTATTTTTATGAAATGTTATTGGTTTTCCCGTCCACCTTTGTCGGGCCCGATGGGAGTGACTGTGAGTGCGTGTTGCTATACAGAGAGGGATGGAGGAAGCGCATTTGTGGTGGTTGTGGAAAGCGTAAATACTTCTGTTATAACCCCCTGCATCCGGACATCTGGACACAGTCATTATTTAATAACGAGGGGGAGCGTCGGAGACGTCACAAATGGCGGGCTCGTTCCTGGATGAACATAAATGAGCCATAAGGGATTTTCGTATCTGGGTTTTGTTCCAAATTGCAAGGGGATTTGAAGTTTGTCGTAGTTGTGGAAACCTCGATTTTTTTTCTTACACTGGAAAGGACGGTTAGTCCTGTGTTGATTTGTTGTGTTTCTTTTTTTTTTTCATGACTGGGCTTGTCTTTGACTTGCCTTGTTTGGTTGCTGTTGAGGTTTGATTGTGTGGTAGTCAAATATTTGAATCGCTTATTTACACAAGTGATGGGTTGGATATCTCGCCTTGTTACTGTGGTTGATTAACTAGCTGATCGTGGGTTAGATAGCTTCCAAATGTCGACTGAAGAGGCGTGCTGAGACAATGGTCCGTGAAAAAAGATGACCTCTTAGAAGAAGGAAAAGCCTTTAGGACTTAAGGGGTCCGGATCTGAAAGGCATATGTAGATGAGAACTGGCCCCGTGTAATCGAGGCCCAGAAAATACAAAGGAAAGGCAAGAGAAGAAAGAGATACGGGAGAGAAAAAGTGGAGAGAGAAAGAGAAAGGGAAAAGGAGGAGAGCCGAGAAAAGAGAAGGGAGAAAAGGAAGGAGAGAGGACAGAGAACGGGGGAAAAAGAGGAGAGAGAAAGGGAAGGGGAAAAAGAGGGGAGAGAGAAGAGAACGGAAAAGAGGAGAGAGAACGAGAACGGGGGAAAAAAAGAGGAGCGTGAAAGAGAACGGGAAAAAGAGGAGAGAGAAAGAGTACGGGACGAAAAAGAGGAGAGCGAAGAGAACCGGGAAAAGGAGGAGAGGAGAACGGGAAAGAGAGGAGAGAGAAAGAGAACGGGAAGAGAAGGACGAGGAGAAAGAGAACGGGAAGAGAGGATTGACCGAGAGAAAGAGAACGGGAAAGTGCACGAGAGAGAACGAGAACGGGAAAAGAAGAGAGAGTAGGAGAGAAGAGAACCGGGAAAGAGAGGAAGAGAAAGTGAGAAGATATGCAGTTTTTCCAGCTTTGATGTTAGAAACATATTCAAATTGTGAGAAAAGATCGGGACGTGGACGCTAAACCTCAAGTGAAACTTTGCCCCCACCCATGTCAGTCCTTGATTCCACTATGCCAAGGTTCGATATAATCGGCCCATTTAGAGGATCATTTCGCAATTTGAAAGGATTGCCCAAGATCAGGCTTACCCCGAACGAAACGGTGGGCCCACAAATTTGTCGGCGCTGCGGGACACCCCCATCATGCTAGGGAGGATGTTTTTCGCTTACCACCGGAAAAACAGACAGGATTATGAGTCGTGTGTCGAGTGCGCGAAGCTTTGTTTCAGAGGTATCACGTAACCTGCCGACTGATAACGGAAATTGGTTCAGTGAAACCGTTCGTAACTCAGGTTGAGACGCACGTACAGTTCTTTAACGTTTATTTTTTTAGGGCTCTACTTTGACAACTGGATTATGTTAGGACACATTGAACAATCCATTTGAATCCTTTGAGGGAGGAGATCGTTAAGGAGGCAAATTCTCTCCACTTGTCGGAGAAGGAATTACCATGTATTCTTGGCAGCAAAGCAGAATTAGGAAGTTTAGAGGCGGGATAGTGATGTAAGTTGCAGACAGGTTGGAATCTTGCCATGATCAGCCGTAATGGGATGAAGGGCCTTCGGAAACCAGACGACCGTATGTCCAGTCCACACAGTCAGGGAGAGATTCGCCCGAACTACCAAACCGTAGGCGCGACGCAGTTAGAAACGCGTTTCTGAGTTCCCAGGGTAACAGTGGGACTCAGAGAATGTTAGAGTGAAACGCACAGTTTTAAGTGTGGAGAGTGGGTCATATTGCCCAAAGTAGTAGCGGAGTGCGAAAACACTCAGTTGTTGCTGTGATACCTCCACCAATTCAACAGGAAGGCAGGGTGACCACAACTATAGGGCAGTAGTAACACAGGAAGCCGGTGACCCTGCTTAATTAGACACCAGGGATGACTCTAGCGCAATGGTAGTGCCCGGTTTTGTGAGCGAGCAGACTATACGGGGAAGGAAACACCCTGCGTGCGATAGGCAGATTTGGAAGAATTATCGGTACCTGTGGCCCGTGTCAACGTAGGTCAGAGTTTGTCAGGAGTTACTTCAGCAGCATGCAATAAACAATCTTCCCTATCCAGCTTTTGTTAGGGGGTAGGTATATCCTCCCGAAGCCTACCAGGCTGAAGTCAAGGGGGAAAGGCCCCAAGGGGCAAGTGCAGGGTAGGCAAGTAAACAGAACGCAGATGGGAAGTGACCAGGCGCCCGTGCAGTAGAGCTTGTGTAGGCCATGAAGGATGGCCGGGGTGGTGGTGCGTTGGACAATGAATAGATCGTTAGTGGCCCCCCCCCCCCCCCCCCCCCCCGGTGCGTAGGCCATTGGAGGTGGCCGTAGTGGCGGTGCCGTGGGCCATGGAGGGGCTGTCGTGGCGGTGCAGTGGGCATGGGGTGGCCGTCGTTGGCGGTGCCGTTGGGCCGTGGTGGCCGTAGTTGGTGGTTCAAAAGTTGTTGTCGATTCCGGGGTCAGTCCAGAAATGTAGGAGCCACGGTGGGAGACTCAGGGTCGGTGGCCCCCCCCCCAACCATGGACACCGAGAACTGGATACCAGAGTGGGTTGGGGACCAGGACGGCTGTAGTAATTACGATGCAGAAGGTCCGAGGAGGTGACCAGCTAATCCTTAGGAAATGCCACGGCCCAGTCAGCTCTAAAGGGGCCAGATAATCCAGTGTCAGGGAACGGGTAAATGTAAAAAAGGCTCTCAGTAATGGGCATAGGCCTGAGGCGGATTCGAAACCAAGGAATTTCCTCGGAGCAGAAAAATCGGTTTTGGTAAGATGATGTGAGGGATCATCTCCTTACCATTTGGGAAAGGGAGATGATCTCGTCGTCGCCAGAGAATGGGTGCGGACAGCCAGTTCCGTGTTCTTGGCACCAACAGACCTGAGGGCAAGACAGCCCCCAACAGGGGATGAATGCCATTGAGATCTTTGTTTCGAACAGGCGAGCAGGGATCGCGCAGATTTTTCACCGCGCCTCCTGCAAGACTAAAATGGTGGTAAGGGTGTGCTGACCCTCTCTTGTAAAGCCTGGAACCGCCCGCAAACTCTCTGCCCCAGGTTCTGTTGGCGAGCCCTACAAAAACGGCGGTCAAGATTGAGTGGGCGGAGTTGGTCAAGGGTTGGAGTAAATAATGCTCCAGGTGTTGCTGTTGTAGTGGGACAAACAACAGAAGTGAGAACATGGTTAGGAGCAAGGCCTACGGGCTGCAGTTGTTGTTCGGTGTGGTGGTGTGAGCAGTCATCTGTTACGGAGAAGCTACGTGTAAATAATGTAGCTGGTGGTTGTGTGTTTTGAGTTTGCCGTCCCCAATCGTGGGGTGGGTTGAGTCCTGTTATTGTTGTTTATTTTTTTTGATTAAGGTTATCAGTGTATGTAGCTTTTGTTCATTGTCCAAAATTTTTTATTTGGGTTTTTTTGAAGGCATGCTCAATGGATATGATTTTATGATTTTTTCTGGTTGACACTCTGTTTTGCTTATGTTGTCTTGATCACGATCGGTAAAAGGTGTGAAAATGTCTTATTTCGTGACATCATGCTCAGTGGTTGATTTGCCTTATTGGGTGTGAGAGGTGTGTGGGGGCCACACGCCTGAATTGAATCTTGTGTTATGTAGCTTGTGGCCCCACACGCTGAATTTGATTTGATGGTAGGAGTGTGGGCCCACACCCCTGAATTTGAATCTTGGGTTTAACCATGGTGGTGTTTTTATTAGAAGTGAAATGGAATGATTTAATTGATATGCATTTGAACATGCTGATAGCTAACGTTATAGAGTTTTTGGAATTATATGTGAGCCGTTTCTTACAGAGTGATTCAATGGGACTATCTGATGATTATAATTTTAATTGGATATGATCCTGTTAGAGATGTGTTGTTGGAAGTGATGTCCTTAAGCATAGAGGGTAGTACTGTTATTAATCGATCCATGCTACCTGAGTTGTTTTATCCAATTTGGAACAGTCGTTCCTTGAGGAAATGTTGATTGGAACACCTTTCTTAGTAACGGGGTGTGTATGAGTCGCGACCCGAATGTTTCCGAGCATTTAGGCAAAGTAAGGGTAGTTGCTGTGTTGCAGAGCAAGTTCCTTCGGTTATTCAAGTGTGCGAATTCAGGCATCACAGCGGGGAATAACCCGAGGCGTATACTGAAGAGGGAGAGTTATGGGAAAGTGTTTCGCTTGTCCGAGGCTTGAGACAAGGACGTTGGACATGCCGGTCTGGGGTAGAGGAGTGTCCAGTCCGACCTACTGGCTGGCTATTCACTGGGTTTCTCCAGTGGGCCTGAAGGGAAGGCCATCGTGTTGGTGACGTCATGGGTAGGTGAACCGTCAGCCTGCAGGCAGAGTACAGCAACATTCAGGTCCCTGGTACTGAGGAATGAATGGAAGGCTTCGGCTATTGCGTGATTTGCACCTTGTTATTATAGAGGTGAAGTAGTCAAATACTTGACAGCATCAGTCATGGCTGGTAGGTGAGTCCCCAGGGCTGTTAGTTACAATGGGTAGCTTCGGGGAATCGAACATGTGGTTGAATAGGAGGTTATGCATTAACCACTGGATACCCGCAATCTTGGTTAGCGCTAGCAGCTGTTGTGTGTGTGTATGTGTAGGTGTACTAGTGATTCCCATGGTGAATAAAAATAATACTTGGGATTTTTTGGTAC
>CM031616.1:42242476-42247476 GCA_018398815.1 Conus ventricosus | reverse complement strand
GAGAAAGAGAGATAAGGAAGTGAGTCAGCGAAATGTGAGTGGTCCCAGCTGGAGGGGCGTTGCCGGGAGGGACGCGAAAGCGGAGTACGTGTCAAAACCTGCAACGACTACATTCAAACCACACAGAGCGTTCCCTCCAGCTCTGGCACCCCTTTTGCCCATAGATAACGTGAACACCCGCGGGACCAGTTTAGAGCTGAAACAGTCAATGCTCATCACCCCACCCCAACGCGTGATGGTTTTTCAAGGCTCAGACATTTCGCACGACCGACCATTGCCAGACCCATTTCTAGGGGTTTAGTGCACCAACCCACACCCACACTTGATGCCCAGGCATTCTAGGGGTTTAATGTGCACCAACCCCACACCCACAACTTACTGCCCAGACATTCTAGGGGTTTATTGTGCATACCCCTCACCCACACTTAACTGCCAGGCAATTTTAGGGGTTTATGTGCAGCACCCGCACCCACACTTAATGCCAGACTTTTCTAGGGCCCTAGGGTTAATGTGCACCAACCCCCACACCCACACTTAACTGCCCAGACATTCTAGGGGTTTATGTGCGCCCACCCCACACCCAACTTAACTGCCAGACATTTCTAGGAGTTTATGTGCCTCTCCACCCCACACCCACACTTAATGCCATTTGACATTTAGGGTTTATGTGCCGCCACCCACACCCTCAGATAACTGCCCAGACATTTCTAGGGGTTTATGTGCACCAACCACACCCCATTAATGCCCCAGGACATTTCTAGGGGTTTTTATGTGCACCAACCACACCCACAATTATGCCAGACATTTAGGGTTTATGGTGCGCCACCCCCCCCCCCACACCACACTTAAACTGACCCAGACATTTTAGGGGTTTATGGGCACAAACCACCACCACACCTTAATGCCCAGTCATTCTAGGGGTTATGGTGGCCCACCCACCACCCACACTTAACTAGCAGCCATTTTCCTAGGAGTTTATGTGCACCAACCCACACCCACACTTAATGCCAGACATTCTAGGGGTTTTCTGTGCGCCCCACCCCAACACCCACCAGTTAACTTTGCACAGACATTTCTAGGGGGTTTTGTGCACCAACCCCACGCTCACCACACTTACTGCCAAGAATTTATTAGGGGTTTATGGTGCCCCCCCAACCCCCAACCCACACCCACACTTAATGCCCGACTTTATTAGGGTTTTAGGTGCGCCACCCACACCCCACATTAACAGCCCAGAATTTTTAGGGGGTTTATTGTGCACAACCACACCCACACTTAAACTGCCCAGACATGCTAGGGGTTTATAGTGCGCCACCCCACCTCCACACTTAACTGCCCAGACATTTTCTAGGGGTTTATGTGCACTACCCCCCACACCACCACTTAACTGCCCAGACATTTCTCGGGTTTATGATGCCACCATCCCCCACACCACACTTAAACTGCCCAGACATTTAGGGGTTTATAGTGCGCCACCCACACCACACCCTCAAACTGCCCGCATTTCTAGGGGTTTTGTGACCAACCCCACACCCAACACTAACTGCCCAGACATTCAAGGGTTTATGTGCCCAAACCCACCACCCACAACTTAAACTGCCTAGGACAATCTATGGGTTTATGGGCACCAACCAAACCCCCACCAACTTAAACTGCACGACATTCCTAGGGGGTTATGTGCGCTAAACTCACACCACATTAACTGCCTAGACATTTCTGTGGTTATGTGCACCCAACCCACACCACACCTAACTGCCTCGGCATTCTAGGGGTTTATGTGCACAACCTCCACACACACAAAATGCCCAGACTTCTAAGGGGTTTATGTGCACTAAACTCCCCCACCCACACTTAACTGCCAGACATTTCTAGGGGTTTATGTGCGCCCACCCTCCCAAATTGACTGCAGACTTCTATGGGATATCTTGTGCACAACTCCCACCCACCACTTAACTGCCCAGAATTTATGGGTTTAAGTGCACCACCCACACCCACACGTAACTGCCCAGACATTCTAGGTGTTTCATGTGCACCCAACCACACCCACTTAAATGCCCAGACATTCTAGGGGTTTATGTGCACCAAACCCCCCCACCACACCTATGCCGACATTCTAGGGTTTATGTGCGCCACCTCCACACCCACAGTACAACTGCCCAGACATTTCTAGGGGTTTATGTGCGCCAACCCACACTCACATTAACGTCCGAGACATTCTATGGGTTATGTGCTTCACATCACCCCCACACTCATTGCAGACTTTTCTAGGGGTTTAAGTGCACCATACCACACCACACTTAACTGCCCAGACATTATAGGGGTTTATGTGCACCACCCCACCCATCATTAACTGCTAGAACATTCTAGGGGTTAATGTGCACCCACCCACACCCACACTTAACTGCTAGCCCTTTAGGGGTTTTATGTGCGCCACCCAACCACACTAAACTTCCAGCATTCTAGGGGTTTATGTGCCACCAACCAACCCACACTTAACTGCAGGGCATTCTAGGGGGTTATGTGGCCAACCTACCACACCACACTTAATGCCAGACATTTAGTGGTTTATGTGCCACCACCCACACCCCACACCTTAACTGCCCTGACATTCTAGGGGTTTATGGGCACACTCCACACCCACACTTAATGCCAGACATTCTAGGGGGTTAGGTGCGCCACCTCACACCCACACTTAACTGCTAGACATTCTATGGTTAATGTGCTCCCCATCACCACACCCACTTAACTGCCAGCATTCTAGGGGTTTATGTGCGCCACCTTCCCACACTTAACGTAACTGCCAAGACATTTCTAGTGGGTTATGTGTACCAAAAAAAAACCCCCCCAACCAACACTTAACTGCCCAGACATTCTAGGGCGGTCATGGTTGCACCAACCACACCTCACACTTAATGCCAGACATTTAGGGGTTTATGTGCCACAACCCCACCAACACACTTAACTGCCCGACATTTAGGGGTTTCTGTGCCCAACTCACACACCACACTTATGCCCAGACATTTAGGGGTTTATGTGCCCCAACCCCACACCCACACTTAATGCTAGACCCCAATTCTCGGGTTTATGGGCACCTACCCACACCCCTACCATTAATGCCTTGGCATTTAGGGGTTTATGTGCGACCCAACCCAACATTAACTGCCCCCAGATCCATTTAGGGGGTTATGTGACCAACCCCACACCACATTAACTGCCAGACATTCTAGGGGTTTATGTGCACCCCAACCCACCACCCTTAACTCCCAGCCATTCTAGGGTTTGTGTTGACCAACCCCACACCACACTTAACTGCCCAGACAATCTAGGGTTTATGTTGCCCAACCCCCCACCCCACATTAGTGCCCAGACATTCTAGGAGTTATGTGCACTCAACCACACCCACACTTAATGCCAGACGTTCTAGCGGTTTATGTGCCACCCCACAACCACATTAACTGCCCAGACATTGAAGGGGTTTTATGTGCACCAACCACCCCACACTTTTTAAAACAACTAAAAACTAAGGACCGCACGGACAGCCTACCATTAAATGTCAGCCTCTGATGATCCGTTGAACGCATGGGCACATCGCGGTGTGAAAGGTGGAGCAACCATTTTGGATCGGATCAGGAGTTGATTATTGATGTTATCAGATGGAAAGAGAAAATAAGATGAAGGACATTAAGTTTGTTGACGTGTTGGGATGTTTGCCTCCTGTTAGGGAAAGGAAAGCTGAAAGGGTTGCAGCTGCAAGAGGAGGCATTCGTATTTTAGAATGTTTGTTTCTTTGTTTGTTTGTTCATTGCCCGTTTGGTAATTGCTCTTGGGGTGGTTAACGATTGTGGCGGGTTGATGTTGATGTTGATGATGAATGATGATGATGATGATGATGATGAGATGAAGATGATGATGATGATGACGACGACGACGACGACCATGTGTTGTTGTTGTTCTTCAATTTAACGTCTTTTCACTAAATGTGATATTAGACAAGGTGTGTGGTTTTGTGTGTGTCTGTTTGAGTGTGTGCGTGCAGCCCTGCGTACGTGTGTGCGTGCAGCGTTTCGTACGTGGTGGCGTGCAGCGTGTGTCCCTGAGTGCGCCCCCCCGCGTGCGTGCGTGTGCGTGTGTGCGTGTATGTGTGATGGGGAGAAAAGTAAGACTTCGACTGTAAAAAAAAAAAAAAAATTAAAAAAAAAATATAAAGAAGAAAAGACATCAAAAGTAAAAACAAACAACTGTACAAAATAGATCATGAAACAGCAATTACAGGATTGAGCCAACTGGGCTTAACATAGAATTCGTACAAAATTTAAGAGAGACATTTGTATCTGGATTAATTGCACTTTGAAACATCCTTTCTAAATTCTGACAAATCGGAATCAAAGTAGGGGCAAAAGTATAGAACGTGTGTTGTTGTACAATTATCAAGGGCGCCGCAAGCACATCGAATATTCTTGACCCTATTTTGATCAGAATGCATTTATTTTTAACCGAAATAATAAGGAGAGAGTTGTTTATTGTGTCTTGGTATGATCCTATGGTTGTATTTAGTTTTACTGGATTTACCGAGGAAGCCTTTTAAAAGATTACTTTTCTCGAAAGTTCGTACAACAAAAGTATAGAAGAGTCGGGTTTGTGTATTCGGGGAGAACACTTTCATTGTAGTATTCCTCAAATTTTTCCAAAAGAGGCTCTTCGTAAGAGAGAATATCCTTCATGTAAGCTCAAGGGAATATGAATAGTAGCCGTATTGTCAGATTGTTTGCACCTGCTCGAGCAAATTTTGTCAGCCCATTCATTTCCGGGTTGAAGCATGGGAAGGGAACCCCAAAAAAATTAACTTTGTACCCCCTTGACATACTGTTCCCCCTTTTTTGGGGGTTATAGTACCCTTTACTCGACCCTGGTGTGTGTGGTGTTGTGTGTGTGGTGTGTGTGGTGTGTGGTGGTGTGTGTGTGTTTGGGGTTTGTCAATGGGCCTTCAAATTTCCCCAAAA
>CM031616.1:42198796-42226296 GCA_018398815.1 Conus ventricosus | reverse complement strand
CTCTCTGCCCTCTGTCCAGTCGAGAGGACAGAGGCACAGGTGCGGAGAAAGAAGAAGTGATGTCCCTCTCCTACAGGCCGACTGTAGGAATTGAAGATACCGACTGTACCTTCGATGATACGGTGAAGAACCAAGACCGGAGCAGGCGCTCCCAGAGACATCTTCCGCTCGAGTGAAGAGCTAACCTCCCTCAGCATGGCGGCCAACATGCCATGCTGCGTCACAGAGTGAGCATACTTCAAACTAAAAGAAATGAAGCACGTGCGACAGGTAAAAAAGACAGGCGAGAGGCCGATAGACAGCAAGTTCGAGAGAAAGGTACCAGCCACCCGTGAACCTACAGGATGAATAGCACGGGCAGTGGAATAAGAGAGAGAGAGAGAGAGAAAGCAAACCGAAGTTGAGCTGAACTACACCAAGGTGCAACCGCACCACAAGCCACATTAAGGGACGGATACACGACAACAGCAACGACAATAAACAAATGAATAATTCCGCCACCCTAGATGGGTCAAACGTCGTAGGCCTCGTGACAAACTCGTGACAAACCCCCCTTCTAAAAGCATCTGTTTCTCTGAGATACAGTGCTCCTTTGAACCTTGACGCATGTGCAAATTCACAACAATGGGACCGAACCCAACTCTCTGTGATCGACAGAGTACGATAAATCCAATACAAACATTCCACGATAGAATCACACCGAGAAATACATAATACTACATTTATCAAACAACTAAGCGAACCTTCCAACCATGAAAGTAACAATCCGAACCACTGGTGATTCACTACCGTTAACATCACTGAAGTGAAAACTGTCACTACACCTAATACAGAGACCAAAAGGGGATATAACCCTGGTTGAGGGGAAGTGTCCCTCTGACCGATTTTCCAATGTGCTGACTACGGAGCTCGACTAAGATAGTCAGCATCCGTATTACAGGAACCCTTGATATGACGGAAAGTGAACGCATGACTCTGCAGTTCACTGCCTAACTCATGAGTCGACGACTGACTGGCCGGATCCGGTCCAAGCACTGGAGAGGATGATGATCGCTCTCCAGTACAAACTTCCGGCCGTACTTCTTTTGGGCACGCCAGTGCGCGTCCAAATCTGTGAGAGTTTCAGCAACTTTTAGGGGCATCGTTTGTCCAAAGCGGGAAGCCGGGGGTATCACTCGCAGATTCTCCAATCCCAAAGGGTGTAGGGGTTTGGACCGCGATGGATGGGGGATTAATGGGTCCCACCGGGTTTTTAACCCCAACCTTGCTGAATCCCCTCCCCAAAAACCTCGTGGCTTGCCCCTGGGGAAAAACAGGGCTTAAAGGCCCCTTTGGGGCTTTTGCCCGCTGGCGGGACATCCCCAAACTGCGGCAGAAATTTGCCAAACCCTGCGAGTTATCCCTGGCCAAAAGAAGTTTTGGTTTTTCTCGCTCGGGGAGTCCGTTTGGAGCCCATAGGGACCTGCCATGGGGGAATGGGGGCCTCCCCGGAGCCCCAGACTTTTCTCGGCTTTGGGGAACAAAAGCTGTTGGGGCCCCCACGATCTGCCTGGTAAAAACCCTAAAGAGGACCCCCTTGTGGAGCTTGAAGCTCACCTTGGCGTGTCGGGAGATGAGGGGGGGACGATCCCAAGTTTTTCGTAGGCGTTGGACATCCAAGCCCCTGGCTGTGACGGATAATGTAGCGGGTTTTGGCCCTTGCCAGAACCCGTTAGAGATGGGGCTAAAGAAGGGGGACGCAATTCCTTTTCCTGTTTTTTAAGTTTTGGCGCGTGTGGTGACTCCCCACACCCCTGTACGGGCAAACCCTTTGGAAGGGGTAAATGCGCCCGGGTCCGCAAAGGTGAAAAGTATTCCCCTACGAAAAGGGGAAATTAAAAGGGGGTTCGCTCCACCCGCGAGGGGCCCATATTTTCGCCCGAAGTGGGGGGTGGGATAAAAAATTAACTTTACAAAAGGCGGGGGAGGAAAAAACCAGCCTCCAACCCGCACAACCGAAAACTGGCCCCCCGCCGGGCCTTGGGGGAAAACTAAACCCTTATCCCAAAGGGTGTTTTTGGCTCCCGTTTTCCCTGATGGGGGTCGCCAAAGGGGTTGAACCAAAAAACAGAAAAAAAACACTGGACACTCTGTACCACCAAAAGGCTTGGATGGCCCCCACGTTGCCGGGGCCCGGCGGGGGATGTAAAAAGGGAAACTAGCCCCATGTCCCAGCGGTTTAGGCAAATTTCCCTTTAATGGGGCCCGGGGACGCCCACAAAAAAAACACAGTGGGGGGCCGCTGAATCCCCGATGAATGCCTCCCTTTTCACCCCGCTAGCAGTTGTCGGGGGCCTTTAAAGGCCACTAAACCCCTGTGGAGGGCTTCCTCTCCGTATTTTGGGGGGATGCCCATAAGCCCTGCGAGTTTTCAGCAAAAAACCTCGCGGTATAAATTTCCGCAGCCGCGAAATCTGGGGTTTGCTGTCTCGCCTATCCAGATCCTCAACTTGGGGACAAAAGTTTTTGGTGAGTGTTCAATGAGGATCAGATCCCCCCGCCCCAAAATTTGGGCCCAACTACCCCGAAACCTGGGTTTTTTGCGCAGCCTATCACCAAACTGAAAGAAGGTTCGTCGTTATTCTTCTTCATGGACCTGAACTTCCCCCTGTACGTCTCTGGGGAAAGGTGGAAAACTTTTTCGCAGAGCCAACTGCATGTCGAAAAGGGAGGCCTTCATTTAGGTGAGACACACTCCCTTGCAGCCCCAAAGGATTTCCAAAAAAAAGGTTTGCGGGCCTTTTTTTCCCTCGGAAAATTTGGTATGAACTAGCAACCTTGTAAAATTTGTTTGGAACTTTAATGTCCTCATAGGTCTAAACTCGGGGAAGCTTTAACTTTTGGGCCTCAAAACCCCTATCCCCTCCCCTGGGGGTTTAAACCCCCCTGATTAAGATGCGGGAGACCGCAAAAGGGAAGTTGTTCCATCCCCTCCCTACCCCGACCCTCCATCCTGTCTAGTTTTTTCCCTACGGGGGCGCCTCTTCCCTACGCTGGGGCCCCCTTTTCTGGCACCCTCTTCCCTTCGCTGGCCCCCGGTCTGGCACCCTCCTCCCTACGCTGACCCTCCTTTTCTGCAGCCCCCTCCCTACTTTCCAGCAGCCTTTTCCCTTTTCGAAAAATAGCCTCTTCCTTGGGCAGAATCCCCTGTCTGCCCAGTCTCCTCTTGCGCAGAGCCCCATCCTTCCAACTTTCCCTTCGCAAAATTTTTCCGCCTAGCAGCCTTTTTCCTTTCGCTGAGCAGCCTCCCCCCCTACGTTTGAGCGGGCCTTCCTTATACGTTTGGCCGGCTTTTTAAGGAAAACCCCCAAAAACGGGGGAGGTTTGATTTGGGCCCTTTTTGGGAAAATGGGGATTTTCAAAAACCCACTCCAAAACCCTGGGGGGGGGGTTTTTGACCCCGGCAAACCCGGGGTTCCCGGGAAAAATCCCCCCCCAAAAAAGGAAGTCCCCGGGGCATCCCTTACGAGGGGAAAAGGGGAAAGAATTTAGGGGGCAAAATTTTTGGGATCAAAGAAGACTTTTTCCCTTTCGAACCCGGGGGAAGGCCTTCCCCAGCAGGAAAACCCCTTCCCAAGAAAAAAAATTTCCCTCGTTAATATGGGGAAAGACAATTTATTTAAAAAACAAATAATTTTAATGTGGGTTTTGGTTTTCTTGCGTGGGGCCCTTGGGGTTTGGGCCGGACAAAAAAAAAAAAAAAAAAAAAAAAAAAAAAAAAAAATTTTTAAAAAATTTTCCGGCTGCCCCCATTTTGGGAACCCCGCGCTTACAACACGAGAAAACAGTGCGGTGGGGCTCACCGAAAAAAAAAAAAAAATATGCCCGGCTGCCCCCACTTGGCAAACCGCGCCCCCACAGCCGGAACAGTGCGGTGGGGTTTCCCGGGAAAAAAACAAACAGGCAGAGGGAAAACCGGAGAAGAAAAAAAAAAAAAAGCACTAACGTCCGATAAAACCCCTGTACTCAAAAAACCCGGTAGAGAAAAAAAACAAAACTGACTAAATTTCCAACAGGAATGGAAGCTGAGCGGCAACAGAAAAGGGAAGACTTACGGGCCCTACCTTTCGTGAGGTACCCGGCGGAAGGAGGTCTGGGGCCCCGGTTTTGGGCTCCCCCCGGTCTCAACCCCGACTCCCCCTCACACCGGATGTTCCCTCAGGCCACAAAAAGGGCTCCCTTCACAATAGAGTCAACCCCCCCAACCACCCCAAACAAACACGAAAAACTAACTAAAAAAAATACAAAAAACAGACAGGAAAATAAAAAAGGTACTCCGCGAAACGAGAGAGCAGTCGAGCCCCTTAAAATCCCCCGGGCGAGCCCCCCCAATTGTTTACGGGCCCACCCCTGGAGGTCTGCCCCCGACAGGGTCGGTTTTAGAGGGAGTGAAAGGGGGTGCCTGACCTCACACGCCTCGCAAAGAGCCCCCACGAGAAAGATTACGATTTCAACAACCCCCCTTTATTTTACACCAACACACACAGTCATAAATAAAGCATTCCAACACCACAACATGCACAAACAAAAATTTAAGATTCCCAAAAACCAAAACAACATGGGACAACACAATCAAGCACTCCAAAAACAAAACACATGCACAAATTTTAAATAAACATTTAACCTTTCGACTTTCACAATCCAATTACTGCATTCCTGCCAAAAATGGGCATATACACAAATTAAAAAAGAAACATTTCCCCCAAAAAGGGGGGGTCCATCCCTTCCCCCACCCCGGAGTGCCTCCACACCCCCGCTCCGTCAAGTCTTTTCTGGGAGCACCCTTTTCGCCCCTAGGTGCTCCGAACCGGGTTTTGGGTTTTTGAGGGAGTGCTCAAAGCCGACACCCCCGACAAAACAAGAGGGAGTTTAAACCCCCCCCCGGGGCCTGGAGGGGGGGGGGGGGGGGGGGGGGGGGGGAACGTGGTGGGTGGTTTTCCGGAGGTTTCCCGGACGGGGGTTTTTTGGGCCGGCCCCGTCAAGACGGCGGGGGGCCCCTTTCCAGTCCCCGGGCCCCCACCCGAGCGTGGCCCCGAGCAGCGCCCTGGCACCCTCCAGGGCCCGGGGCCCAGCCAAAAAAGCGTGGCCTAACCAGCACCCTGGCACCTTCCCGTCCGTTTGGGCCCGCCAGGCGTGGCCTCAAAACCCGCACGTGGCCCATTTCCCGTCGTGGTCCCCCAGAGCGTGGCCCCCAAACCCGACAGTGGGCACCCTCCGGGCCCAGACTGGGTGAAGCCCCCCGGGGAAGGGGGGGGGGAAAAGTAGTGGGAGGAGAGAAGGAAAAGGGAGGGAAGGAAGAAGGAAGGGGGGAAGAAAGAGGGTACTGGAACCCCCCTTTAGTACAGTTGACCCCTGCTGCTAAATCTTAACAAGGGCCCCTCGCATGATGGGCGAGGGGAAGTCTACCAAAGCCCCAACAACCCCGCTCAAAAAAGACCTGAGCTTTAATCAGTAAACCCCTCAAGTCAGGGATATTTTGTTGAGTCTTCTCACACCCAAGCAGGGAAAAGACTGCATTAAATCAAAGGCTTTTAAAACAAAAAATGAATTATCTTCACCCCCTTTTCTCAAATCACGTTTTTTAAAATTTTCCTTCTTAGGGGAAAAAAAACCAAAAACAGCGACCATCGCTTAATTTAAATCCACCCCCATTTGCAAATAATAATTTTAATGCATAATTGTCACTTTTTTTAGGCCCCAAAATTTTAAAAAAAACACAAATCTCCAACCACCATCCCCAACGCAAATTTAGCGTTTGCACCTCGCGAACATAAAAAACCCTTCTCCTTGCACACCCCCAAACGCGGTGGCCCAAAAATAAGAGTCCGGGGGAATGTGACAGGGGCGGAAAGAGCGAGGCCAAGCAAGTTCCAACCCTGAATACCAGGGTTTTTTCCCATCCCCCCGAATACCGCATCACCGATTCAAAAAACAGGAGGAAAAAATTTTGGAAATTTTTTGAATGGCCAGGTTAAAAATTGAATTAACCCGAGAAAAAAGGGCCAAACAAAAATTTCTCTTACGATTTCGAAAACAAAAAAAAATTTTCGCAAAAAAAGAAGACTAAGGGCCCGGGTAACAACAAAAACCAAAACAAAAAACCCCTATGTTTCCCGCTACCCGGGGGGTGCCCAGGAAAAGGGGGTCAAACGACTCTTTGCCCCTGTCCCGTGAGAGGACAGGGCACAGGTGGGAGAAAAAAGAAGTGATGTCCCTCTCCCACAGGCCGCTTAGGAATTGAAGATACCGGGGCTGTACCTTCGTGTTTCGGGGGAAGAACCCAAAGGGCCGGAGCCCGGCGTCCCCGGACATTTCCTGAGTTTAAGAGCTAACCTCCCCCAGCAATGGCGGCCAAAAAATGCCAAAGCTGCGTCACAGGTGAGCATACTTTTAAAACTAAAAGAAATGAAGCCCGTGCGAAGGTAAAAAAACGGCGAGAGGCCGTTTGGGCAGCAAGTTTGAGAGGGAAAGGGACCCGCCCCCCGTGAAAAATACAGGATGGGAAAAGCACCCGGGGAGTGGAATAAAAGAGAGAGAGAGGAGAAAGCAAACCGAAATTGGGTGACTAAAACCAAGGTGCAACCGCAAACCCCAAAACCACTTTTAAGGGGGCGGATTTCACGGGCACAAACGGGCAATAAAACAAGGGAATTAAAATTTGGGCCCCCCTAGGGTGGGGGCAAACATCGTAGGCCTCGTGGAAAAAACTCGTGACATCTTTTTTTTAGAATAATATTGCCCCTTTCACGGGCCCCCAAGATTAGTTCTTTATCCCCGAATCCCCTTTGATCTGAAAAAATCAAAACTCGCGCAGTTTTGGCCTAGGTTAAAGGGCCCTCAGCTGGCTAAAAAAACGTTTTTGAAGTAAATCTAATACATAAAGGTTTTAAAGGAAATTTGAGCAATAGCCCAAAGTCCCACTTTACTACAGACTAGAGTCATTACAAAAACCAAAAGCTTTGCGATTTTTTTGATTACATAATTTTTTTTTTTTTTTGTCCTTTAATGAGCTGTGGATTTTAAATTTTAAATTTCCCACAGGTTTCCACTGTGGGCAGTTGAATGTGCATGCTTTTGCCCCCATGTCACGCCCTCGTTCGGTTGGGGGGGGCGATTTTTTGTCAATTTTTTTGTCATTTTCGAAATATACTTGTGTCATGTTTTTTGCTTACTTTATGTGTTTACTTCGTTTCATTTTTTTTTAAAATATAAAATTACAATAAGGGATTTTTATTTTTTTTTTTTTTTGGGGTTGAAGTATCTTTACAAAAAGAAACAAGGGTTTTAAAAATTTTTAAAAAGGGGGAAAGAAAAGAAAAAAGGGGGTTGGGGTAGATTTCTGGATAAGAAAAAAAATTTTAAAATTAAAAAAAAGAAAATTTCAAAACCCCTTTTTTGGGTTTAATTTATTTATTCCCCCATGACATTTTCTGGGCCCCTAATTGCAAAAAAATGTTGGGTTTTTTTTTTGATGGGTTTTATTTTTCAAAATTTAAGAAAAATTTAAAAAAGGTTTAAAAAAAATAATAATTTGTATTTTTAGTAGCGGGTCTTTGTAATAATTTAAAAATTTAAAATGGTGTTTATGTAAAAATTTTTGACAATAAAAATGATAAAATTTTTAAAAACAAAAAATATTTTATTTTAATAATGATTTAATTTAAAAATTTAAAATTTTTTTATTTTATTTTCATTAATATTTTATTATCGTTATTTTTTTTTATTATTATGTTGAAGTTAAATGAAAAAATACATCAGCAGAATATCTTACCTTCTCAATATTTGCACTGATCTGATATTGCATCGCACTGATTTGAAAGGTCGCTGTTGAGTAGAGTGAACCTCTATACGAGTAGAAAGCGATCTTTCCAAATGTGTGCTGAACACAGATATTCAAACCGGTTACTGGGGGATATTTATAAATATATATTGGGGGGGGGGGGGGGGGACAGACAGTTTTCAAAAAAAAAATCGTAGGAGATAATCAAAACTGGTATGAGAGAGAGAGAGAGAGAGGAGAGAGAGAGAGAGAGAGAGAGAGAGAGAGGAGAGAGAGGCAGAAACTCAGAAAACATTGTGAAATATTGTTGAAGGTCTTTTCTGAAGGTGTGCAGTGAACGGCACAAGTTCAGGTTTGGTGAAAGAGAGTTCCAAACGGCTGAAGCTAAAATTGCAACACTAGTTTTGAACTTGTTGATCCGAGTACATGGTAAAATTTAATTCTTAGACCCATATCGACTTTGAGGCCTTAGTAAATACATATCTGAGGTACTGTAAGGCCAGATAATTGTGGACTTCATTACGTAAGTACAGCTTTGTGGAAATCTAGTTGGGTTTGCAGCGGCAGTATGTTTAGTTTAGCCTGCTGTTCGGAGGTTGACAAGGAGGAATCTGCAGAATTATCGCTGCAGCTCTTCTGTACATTGACTCTAGTTTTCTGTGGTGAATTTTTGCTGCACAGTCCCAGATACAGATGCATAGTTGATGTGAGAGAGACACTGAGCCTGGAAAAAAAAACATTTTTCGAGCGTGTGTATCTAGAGAGGCTTTAGTTGTTTAAGCATGAAGAGACTGCAGGCCCAGTTTGTTAACGACAGATTCAATGTGGGACTGCCACTGCAGTTCCTCGTCCACCATCACTCCCATGACTCGGTGCTTATGCACTTGTTCTATGGCGTTGCCTTCTGCAGTCAGACTGAGACTTAATAGTTTCTGTTTGGCGTTTCTGTCTTGAAGTGCATGCCTTTTGTCTTCTTAGGATGAAGTATCATGGAATTATAGTTATACCACTCTCAGACATCGCTTAAACCTTGCTGTAGAACGTTTTGGACTGTCGATAAGTCCACTGCGCTGGGATGAAGGGAAGAGTCATCGCAAAATGGTATCACAAGACACCGGATGTGAAATTGACAATGGAAGATCATTTATAAACAAACAGAATACAAGCGGCCCTAGAATAGAACCGTGGGGCACTCCAAATTTTGTAATCTTTGTAGATGAGATGCTGCTATTTGCTAAAGAACAAATTATGTTCTGTTCGTCAGATAGTATTCAAAGAACAATATTGTGTTCTGGTCTCGGAGATATAATGTTAATTTCTAAGTAGTATTTTGTGTTCGACAGGATCAAAAGCCTTCTTTAAATCAAGAGAGACAGCACTTATATTTTGCTGTGATACATTGCGGATTAACCCTGTATCGCAGAGACGGACTAAGGCAGTTTGGCAAGAATGCTGATGGCGAAAACCCGATTGAAAGGGATGGAGAAGTTTGATGCTCTCAAGGTATTGAGGTATTGCATGAGATGTTTGTGGACATGCTTTTCAAGTGGTTTGACACCACACAGATGAGACAAATCGGTCTAAAATTGTTCAAGTCTGAGAAGCCTCTTGACTTGGGCACTGGAATAATTTCGCCGATTTAAGAGCAGGTGTAAACTTTGCCTTGTTCTATACACATGCTGTATAAAAAATGTTAGAGGTTCAGCTACATAGGGGAGTGCAAGTTTTAAGAGGGAAGTATTTATTTTGTCGTGTCCCATTGATATTTTATTCCTGAGGCGGTAATTGAGAGCGCAACTTCAAGGACAGCAAGCGGAGGTATTTTTAGTAAATGATCCATTTTGAGTGTCTGCTGTTGCAGAACATTTGGAGAGAGAGAGAGAGAGAGAGAGGGGAGAGAAGGAGAGAGAGAGAGAGAGAGAGGAGAGAGAGAGAGAGAGAGAGAGAGAGAAACAGACAGAGACAGACAGACAGATAGACAGACAGAATTTAGAACTCAGAAAACTTTACGAGAGAGAGAGGGGAGAAAGGGGGGAGGGAGGAAGAGAGGGAGAGAGAGAGAGAGAGAGAGAAGAGGAGAGAAGAGAGAGGAGAGAGGAGAGAGAGAGAGAGAGAGAGAGAGAGAGAGAAATAGCGAGACTTATTATTCAAAGGGATAGTGGGATAAGCGGACATAATACCTTTTACAGCCAACCATCCGGGGGAACCTATATTTCTATCTATGTAAAGAAATCAAACTGAAAATAAGGGAGAGGCAAGACACGCAAAACCCAACCAACTAACCAACCCGCCTACCTACCTACCTACCTACCTCCTACCAATCAACCCAACCGACCAACAACCAACCAACAACCAACCAACCAACCAACCAACCAACCAACAGACCAACCAACCAACAAACAACAAACAAACAAACAGGAGTCTAACTATCATTGAATCTATGCATGACGTCCGTCCAATCTCTCAGAGCCACACCTCCATCCCCACCCCACTCCCCACCCCCATCCCTATCCCCCCACCAAACACCCACAACTCTCTCTCCGCTGCCTCACGATTTCAAGACCCACGCACAGTACATAATCACATGTTTACCTGTGAAAAAGAGATATAGCTAGATAGTACAAGAACAAAAAGAAAAAGATGAAGAAAGAACAAAAATCAGTAGCAACACCAAGCGTCAGGTGAAAATGAGAGAGAGAGAGAGAGAGAGAGAGGGGAGAGAGAGGAGAGAGAGAGGAGAGAGAGAGAGAGGAGAGAGAGAGAGAGAGAGAGAGAGGAAGCAAGAAAGACAAAATTATATTTTTACGAGAATAATAGATGGGCACCGGTGTGCTTTTTTTTAACGTCCAGTCCTCGCCCTGGGTAAGGTTAACAATGCAAAATAAGACAAGGCAATACATGTAGAAGCATGCATAAAGAGGTTTTAATTAAAAAAAAAATTAAAATAAGAAATAAAAAACACATAAAATCGGAGAGAGAGAGAGAGAGAGAGAGGAGAGGGGGAGAGAGAGAGAAGAAGAGAGAGAGAGAGAGGAGAGAGAGAGAGAGAGAGAGGAGGAGAGAGAGAGAGAGAGAGAGGAGAGAGAGGTTGGACTGTTAATCAACATTGTATGTACTGCATGCGATGATGTTAAGAAAAAAAAAAGGTTTTAAAAAAAACTCTTAATCATGGTGTCACCTGAAGCAAACCTGCCCAGTGGTTCCCCATCTGCGTCTCGCCCGGGTCATTCTGAAATGTGTGCCGTTACATTCTTGTGAAGAACTCTTCGCCGCGTTTTGCAGGTCTTTCTCTCTTGGGGTCGGCCATCAGCAAACATCTCATTGTCATTACCATCATTATGACTATCAGTATCATCGTCATTGTCATTACCATTCATTATGACTATCAGTTCATCGTCATTGTCTTTTACCATCATTATGACTATCAGTATCATGATTTTGCCTCATTACCATTTGTACACAAAGTCTGTTCTTCGCAATCCCAGCTCAGTTCCACCCAACACTTCTGGCTCTACCTCCTCCCTCCCCCCCCCCCCTCAATGTCTTACCCTTTCATTTCTTCCTCTCTCTTGACCTCACTTCCCCTGATCTCTCTCCATCCTCGAGTTGCATGTCGTGGAACTGTAAGAGCTAATGACCATTGCTTTTCCTTTCAAAACACGAAATGGCTTCTAGCAGTGCGCCCTCTTCACTTTACAGAACAACGGCATCATTCCGCCCGGTTTATGGCACGGGTACAATGTGAACCCTTTCACAATTTTGTGAAAAATGAAACCCCACTGTTCTCTGGACGCAATTAGCGCTCGGAGTGTCACGAATCGGTGTGGCGTTACAAAGATAGGCTGGCATGTCATCACGAAGACATGCATGCTCATACGGGAGAGAGCGCACCTGCTTCATTATATACAATCTGGGGTTGTGTAGGATTACTTCCTATCACATTAATCACGTCTCCAAACACCAGAGTGATTCCTTAGTTTTAAAAGAATGTGCTTGTTCATCTTTCCAAACACTGGCAGATGTTTTCCTTGAAATTTTCATTTGCTGAATAATTACTATGCGCGACGTTTTAAAGTACACATGGGACAGACCTGACATTTTCCGAAAAAAAAAGCGAAAATTTATGATGTATGAAATGCTGTGAGCCAAAGATTGTAACGGAAGCGACTAATTTTCAAATTAGGTTCCCAGCTGTTTTCAAGCGGGCATTGTACTATGGTTCCGGAATTTCTGTAGCACTGCTTCCACAAAATTTAGACTAATTTTGTATTAGCAATTATTTGCTAAAAAAAAATAATAAAGAAAAAGAAGAAGTGTTGCACATGTTTCCTTTTGCAATAATGCTCGGCAGACAAAAACTAATCTTCGACCATTGTGTCAAATATTCCTACCACACTATTAACTTGTATGGTTCCTAGACTTGAGATTGTTTTGCCTACGACATGTTTTTTCGAGTGTAAAGAAGATTTGAAAATACATTTTTGACAGTGCGCTGCTCAGTAGACCGGCTTACTTCCGTCTGAAACATTTGTTTGGAGACAAGACATTTGGCATTATTTATCAGTATTTCTCTTTCTTTTTTTTCAGAACAGTTCATTATGTCTACATATGTTCCAGAATGCGTTACTCTGTTAGTCAAAAAAAAACAACAACACGTGCAACACTTAAAGGTTTTTTTCACGTGCATATTGAGTTTGAAAGGATGACACTTCGTCCATGACCTTGAATGAAATTAAACTATTGTGTATGCATTTCGGAGCGGTCATTCAAAATAACAAACCTTAGGACTCAGGTCATCTCTTCTTACACGTTATTTGACTCTTTCTACACCAAACGTTTTTTTTTCATCTGTGTTCATAGCTATTGTTACTGACACTTGTGATATGTCTTGAATCTATTTTGTCAACTACTCAAGGACGGTTATATGTTTTCTCAGTTCAAAGGA
This sequence comes from Conus ventricosus, assembly GCA_018398815.1. NCBI lineage: Eukaryota > Metazoa > Mollusca > Gastropoda > Neogastropoda > Conidae > Conus > Conus ventricosus. Next base: position 42,213,532 of record CM031616.1, on the reverse strand, counting down.
CCAGACAACCTTTCCAATTTTCAATTATTAGGGAACTCAGATAACGGTTTCGAGTAAGCCACACTGCTAACTGCATGATAGGAGATGCAAAACAAAGTGACCCTGTTCAACGTCTTGTTTAACGTAATGTCGTTCCAGTCATGCTTCTTCCACAGACCTTTCACCTGAAGAACAGAAGATAAATGAATAAAATGATGATTCACTGACTGACAGACTCACTGACTACTAACTAGATAATCGACGGACTAAATGAATGATAGCCCGTGCTTTTGCAGAATTATCAGTCAGCAAGCAGATGAATTAAGTAATGCATAAGCATACACATTACTAAATGCAAGAAATTTAGAAAATACACATACCAAAGCGTAGATGAGTTAGGAAAAAGAATACAGTAAACGTTGGAGTAGAGAAAAAAAAACCCAGTCATTTTCAAATGAAGTGCGAAAAAAAAAAATGCAAACTGATGATTCGATAAATAAAACATTGACTGGATAACTGAACACGACGATAGAATGATGGCACGGATGGATGAAAGAAACGACTATGAATGAATAATTAAACGACAACTGCACACAAAACAAGGCGGCAAGGAATCATATAATGACATATTAAATTATTTCGAAATGTTATTCAAACGGATGCGTATACGGGAACTGATGAATGAACAATCAACGATGTAGTCATGCACTTACTTTCTTCACCTCACCATGAACTAACTGCTGTGTCATGAGTCGGCCGAATGTTCTCGAGCATTTAGGCAAATTAAGGGTAGTTGCTGTTGTGAGAGCAAGTTCCTTGGGTTATTCAAGTGTGCGAATTCAGGCATCACCAGAGGGGAATACCCGAGTCGTATACTGAAGGAGGGAGAGTTACTGGGAAGTGTTTCGCATGTCGAGGGATAGTGAACAGGAGTTGCCGACCTGCCGGTCCTGGGTAGAGGAGTGTCCAGTCCGACCACTGGCTGGCTATTCACTGGGTTCTCCAGTGGGCCTGAAGGGAAGGCGATCGTGTCAGGTGACCGTCACGGGCAGGTGACCGTCAGCTGCAGGCAGAGTACAGCGACCATTCAGTCGTCCCTGTTTGAGGAATGAATGGAAGGTTCGGCCTATTGAGTGATTTGCACCTTGTTATCTATAGAGGTAGTAATACTTGAAGCATCAGTCATGGTGGTAGAGAAGTCCAGGCTGTTAGTACAATGGGTAGCTTCGGGGATCGAACATGAGTTTGAATGGAGGTTATGCATTAACACTGGTACCCAAGTCTTGGTTAGCGCTAGCAGCTGTTGTGTGTGTGTATGTGTAGGTGACTAGTGATTCCATTGGTGGAATAAAAATAACTTGGGGATTTTTGGTACAAATGTGTGATGTGTGTGTCCCCGTGATTCCATTGGTTGAGCCATTTAAACTCGGGTTCCTCTTTCTTTGGAACAAAATATAAGGTGTTGGAACCCCCGGAAGTTGTGATCACTTAAGGGAAAAGTGAACTCCCCCGTCTTGCTGGGGGCTCAAGAAAATACAGGGAAGCAGAGGTTAGCTGTCCCCTTGTTTTCCCTGGGTGGGGAGAAAGACAGGGGGGTTGCTGTAGCCTCGGACCCGAGCGAGAAAAAAATGTCCCTGGTGGGGACGGTTGACAGCAAGATGTGTCGCCTTTTGGAGCCTGACAGGGAGTGCCGGGAAACGGTGGGGGTGTTTGCCCCAAGAAGCCCCTGGGGGGAGAGGCCCGACAGGGCCCCTTTGTGGAGGGGGAAAAGTACGGTGGGGGCCGGGAGACTGGGTGTGGGGGGTGCGACTCAAGCTACGTTGCCATTTCCCCCCAAACTGGTTTTGGGCCTGGGGGGGGACACAACGGGTGGCGCTTCAGCTCGTAGTCGCACAGGGGGATGGAAAAAATGAGGGTCAACCGGGGGGAAAATGTGGCAATTTATGGGTTTATTTTTTTTGGGTTTAAGTGTGCAAACAGAATAGTGGTTTTGTTTTCTGGTAAGTAAGAATAATGAAAAAGGGGTGCGTTTATGAAATTGTTGTTGCTGTTTACTTGTTGTTGATAAGATGTTGTTTTGTGAGTGACGGGTGGGGCTCAGAGTAAAATTTGAAAAAAAGTTGATTATTTTCTATGAAATTTATTGGGTTTCCCGTCACCTTTGTGGGGGCCCCGATGTGGTACAGAGTGGGTCCCTTACGAGAGCGCTTTTTGGGTTTGTGAAAGCGAAAATCTTCTGTCTAAAACCCCTGCATCCAAAAAGGGAAAAGCTTTTTTTAATTTAACGAGGTGGGGTGGAGACCCGTCACAAATTGGGGGGCTCGCCCTGGATGAACTAAAGGCCAAAATGATTTTCGTTCTGGGTTTTGTTCAAATTGAAAGGGATTTGAAGTTTTGAAATTTGTGGAAACCTAGTTTTTTTTCTTCCCGGGGAAAGACGTTAGTCATGGTTGATTGTTTTGTTCTTTTTTTTCATGACTGGGCCTTGTATTTGAACTTGCTTGTTTGGTTGCTGTTGGGGTTTTGATTGTGTGTAGCTCAAAATTGATGTTATTTAAAGGATCGGGGGGGGATTTTCGCTTGTTACTGTGGTTGATTAATGTGATCGGGGTTAGATAGCTTAAAAATGTCGACTGAAGGGGTCTGAGACAATGGGTCCCTGAAAAGAGGGCCTCTTTGAAAAAGGGAAAAAGCTTTGGGATAAAGGGTCCGGAATGAAGGCATTTTTTTGTAGATGAGAACTGGCCCCGTGTAATCGACCCCCAGAAATAAAAAAGGGAAGGGAAGAACAGAGAGAAAAAAAAAAAGGTGAAAAAAGGGAGAGAGAAAGAGAACGGGAAAAAAAGAGGAGGGGAAAAAGAGAACGGGAAAAAAAAAAAAGAGGGAGAGAGAAAGGCGGGAAAAAGGGGAGAGAAAGAACGGGAAAAAGGGAGGAAAAAGGGGAAAAGGGGGAAAAAGAGGGAGAGAAGAGAACGGGAAAAAAAAGGGGAGGGAGAAAGGAGGGGGAAAAAGGAGGAGAGGAGAAGGGGGAAAAAGAGAGGAGGAGAAAAGGAAGGGGGAAAAGAGGAGAGAGAAAGAGAAGGGAAAAGAGGAGAGAGAAAGAAAACAGGAAAGAGGGAGAGGAAAGAGAAGGGGGAAAGGAAGAGGAAAGAGGGAAGGGGAAAAAAGGGGAGGAAAGAGAAAGTGAGAAGATGGGGGCATTTTGAGTTAAAAAAAATTAAAAATTGGAGAAAAAAAAAGGGGCGTGGACGCAAAACCTCAAGTGAACTTTGCACCACAGTCATTTCCTTTGATAATTCCCAAAGGTTGATGATAATCCGGACCTTTTAGAGGATTTATTTCGCTTTTGAAAGGATTGCAAAAAGGGCTTACCGAAAAACGGGGGGCCAAAATTTTGTGGGGCGCTGCTGACACCAAAGCTGGGAGCTTTTTTCTGTTACCCCCGGGAAAAACAGAAGATTAGAGTCGGTGGCGTGCTTTGTTTCAGGGTATAAGAAAACCGCCGACGATTAGGAAATTGTTCAGAAAAAAACGTTCGAAAATCAGGTGAGAGCGTACAGTTCCTTTTCGGCTTGGGTCTCTTGAAAAATGGAAAAGGTTGGAAAAATTTAAAAAAACATTTGAATCTTTGAGGGGGAGATCGTTAAGGAAAAAATTTCTTCCACTTGTCGGAAGGATTCACATATTCTGGCAAAAAGAAAAATTGGGAAAGTTAGAGGGTAGTAAAATTTGCAGACAGGTATGAATTCCCCCATGATCAGGTATGGGATGAAGGGATAAACCCAAAAGACCCGTAATGCCAGACCCCAGCAGGGAGTGTTCGCCGACTCCACAAACGGAGCGGCCCGCGTTAAAAACGCGTTTGGCCCCAAGGAAACGTGGGACTAAAGAGAATGTTAGAGTGAAACGCAATGTTTTTAGTGTGGGGAGAGGGGTCATTTTGCCAAGGAATGTAGCGGAGTGCGATACACTCGTTGTTGCTTTTGTAAAAATTAAACGGAAGGCGGGGTGCCACACCAACTCTAGGGAAAGTAGAAAACAGGAACCCGGTTTGATGCTTATTGACAAGGACTGACTCTCCGGCAATGGTAGAGCCCGGTTTTTGTGGGAGACGACTTTCCCGGGGAAACCCCCTGCGGCGATTGCAGGGGAAAGAATTAATCGGTCCCTTTGGCCCGTGTCAAAAAGTGAGCAGATTTGTCGGGTATCTACTGCAGCAGTGCAAAACAATTTCCCTTTCCCAGCTTTGTTGGGGGGTAGGATATCTCCCAAACCCTAACCAGGTCCCAGTAAGTGGGGAAAGCAAGGGAAATGCAGGGTAGGAAAGTAAACAGAACGCAGAGGAGGCACGGGCGCCGCTAGCAGAGAGCTAGTGTAGGCCATGAAGGTGGCCTTGGTGGGGGTGCGTGGACCATGAAATAGATCGTAGGGGCGGTGCCGTGGCCATGGAGGGGGCTAGTGGCGGTGCGGGGCCATGGAGGTGGCTGTGTGGGGGGGCCCGTGGGCCTGGAGGTGGCCGTCGTGGCGGTGCCGTGGGCCATGGTGGCGTAGTGGTGGTTCAAAAAGTTGTTGGGGATCCCGGGACAGTCAAAAATGTGGAGCCACGGTGGCGGACCCAGGGGGGGCCAACATGGACCACAGAAAAACTGGAACCGCAGGGGGTTTGGGACCAGGGGGGGGCAGTAAAAGCAGGCAAGAAGGTCGAGGGCCCCTACGTTGGGAAAAGGGCCAAAGACAGTCACCCAAAAAGGGGCGATAACCCGAGTTAGGAAAGGGTTTTAAAGAAATAGGCTCATCAGTAAGGGCTGGGCCCCTGGCGGGTTGAACTAAGGAATTTCCTCAGAGAAAAGGGAAATCGGTTTGGAAAAATGAAGTGAGGGATCCTTCTCTTAACTTTTTGGGAAAAAAGGGGGAGTGATCTTTTCGTCGCGTGAATGGGTGCGACAGCCCAGTTCACGTGTCTTGGACAACAGCCCTGGGCAATGAAAGCAAAGGGGACTGTGCAAAAGGAGATTTTGTCGAACGGCGAGAAAAGGATCGCGAGATTTTTCACGCGCTCCGCAAGGACTAAAAAGTGTGAAGGGTGTGCGACTCTTTGTAAAACCCCGGAACGCGCAAACTCTCTGCCCGGTTCTGTTGGCGAGCCACAAACGGGGGTCAAGATTGAGGGGCAGGGGGTAGGTCAAGGGTTGGGGTAATGCTCCCGGGTGTTGCTGTTGTAGTGGGGGCAACAGAAGAGAACAATGGTGGGCAATGCCCCGGGCTGTGTTGTTGTGGTGGTGGTGTGAGCAGTATTGTTCGGGCGTACCGTGTAAATAAGTAGCTGGGGTTGTGTTATTTTGTTTTTCGTCCCCATGTGGGGGGGTTGAGTTGTTCATTTGTTGTTTTAAATTTTTTTTGATTAATGGTTTCGTTGATGTTGCTTTTGTTTATTGTCATTATGGTTTTAAGGATGCTCATGTGTTTGATTATGATTTTTCTGGTTGATATCTGTTTGCTTTGTTGTCTTGTTATGATCGGTAAGTGTGAAAATTCTTATTTCGTGACTCAGATAAGTGGTTGATTTGGGATTTGGGTGTGAGAGCTGTGTGGGGGCCACACGCCCGAATTTGAATTTGTGTTAGTAGCTTGTGGCCCACGTGAATTTGATTTTGATGTTAGGGGCGGCAACACCCCCTGAATTTTAATTTGGGTTAACCTGGTGGTGTTTTTTTTTGAATGAATGGGAAAGATTAATTGATTTGCATGGGGCTTTCTGATAGCTAACGTTATAGAGTTTTTGATTATATGTGAGCAGTTTATGACTGAGTGATTCAATGGATACTGATGTTTATTATTTTTAAGGGTACATTTCCCTGTTAGAGATGTTATGGAAAATGATGTCTTAAGCTAGAGGTAGTATGTTATATGACCATGCTCTGGTTGTTTTATCCCAAATTTTAGAACATTCGTCCTTGAGGAAAGTTGATTGGAACACATCTTAGGTCCGGGGGTGTCATGGTCGGGCCGAATGTTCTCGGCTTTAGGCAAAATTTAAGGGGAGTTGCTGTTGTTTGGGGACAAGTTTCCCCGGTTATTCAAGTGTGCGAAATTAGGTTCCCCGAGGGGAATACCCGAGTGTTATGAAGGAGGGGGAGTTACTGGGGGAAATTTTCGCTGTCGAGGGGTTTTGTGAAAGGAGTTGCCGAATGCCCGGTCCCGGGTAAGGGGTGTCCGTCCCACCACTGGCTGGGATCACTGGGTTCTCCCGTGGGCCTGAAGGGAAGGCATCGTGTCAGGTGACGTCTGGGTAGGTGACCGTTCAGCCTGCAGGCAGGTACGCAACCCTTCAGTCGTCCCTGTTCTGAGGAATAATGGAAAGGTTGGCCTATTGGGATTTGCACCTTTTTACTTAGGGTATTAATCTTGAAGATCAGTCATGGTGGTGAGAAGTCCCGGCTGTTTGACAATGGGTAGTTCGGGGTCGAACTGGTTTGAATGGAGGTTTAGCATTAACCCCTGGGACCCCAAATCTTGGTTAGCGCTGCAGTGTTGTGTGTGTGTTGTGTAGGGATAGGATTCCTGGGGAAAAAAAAATAATGGGGATTTTTTGGTACAAATGTGTGATGGTTGTGCCCATGATTCCCTTGGTTGAGCCGTTAAACTCGGGTTCTCTTTTTTGAGAAGAATATAAGGTGCTTGGAAAAACCCCGGAAATGTGTGATCACTTAAGGGAAAGTGAAAACGCCGTTTGTGAGGGTCAAGAAAAAAACGCGTTGAAACAGAGGTTAGCTGTCGCCTTGTTGTTCCCTGGGGGGGGGTAAGACAGTGGAGGGTTTCTGTAGCCCCCGGAGCGACGCAGGGGAATTGTTCCCATGGGGGACGGTCGACAGCAAAAAAAGTGTCAGCCCGTTGGAGCCTGACAGGGAGCTGCCAGAAACGGTGGGGTGTTTGCGCCAGAGAAGCCTGGGGAGAGGCGACAGGAGCCCTTTTCCGTGGAGAGGGGGAAGTACGGTGGAGTCCGGGAGTCGGTGTGAGGGTGCGCCAAAAATAGTTTCAAAATGTCCCCCCAATGGGGTTTGGCCCAAACGGGAGGACAAAAACCGGTTTTTGGCCTTCAGCTCGTGTCGCACGTGGGTGGGAAAACTGACGGTCAACCGAGGAAAGCTGGGAAGTTTTTGGCGTTTATTTTTTTGGTTATAAGTGTGAAACGAATAGTGGATTTTGTCTTTCCTGGTAAATGAATAACTGAAGAAAGGGGATCGATTTTTGAAATTGTCTGTATGCTGTTTACATTGTTGTATGAGATACAGATAGTTTGTTGTGTAGTGGGGTGGGGATCGGAGTCAGTTGAATAAAAATTGATTATTTTCTTGAAATGTTATTTGGGTTTCCCCTCACCTTTGTGCGGGCCCGATGTGAGTGACAGGTGCGTGGCCTTGCGGAGAGGGCATTTTGGTTGTGAAAGCGTAAATATTCTGTTATAACCCCCGCATCCCCGAATTGAAATATTTTTTTTAACGAGGGGGAGGTCGGAGACCGAATGCTGGGAAAGGTAGCATTGTGCACGTGTTTTGTGCTTACATGGTTTTGGCGGGTTTTTTTCGTGAGACTTTACGATCGGTTAATTTTAAAAACCAATAATTGTATATGAAAGACCGTTCTTTTGTTGTTTGTCCCGTCGGCTCCGCTGGGTGTCTTCTTTTCTCTGTCTCCCTCCGGTTTGTGTGTGTGTGTGTGTGTGTGGGTTTTTGGGTGTGTGTGTGTGTGTGTTGTGTGTGGTGTGTGTGTTGTGGTAGCGTGCGTTTTCGTTGTGTGGTGTGTGCTTTTCTCTCTCTTCTCTCTCTTTTCTCTCTCTCTTCCTTCTCTCTTCTTCTGTAAAAAAGTCAGGGTTTGGGCATCCATCATTGCCGCAACACTTCCCAAAGCCATTGAATTTTTTCACGCTCCGCAGCCTTTCGCCCCTTGCGAAGTGAACTAGTATCCGTTTAAAGGCTTGAATGGCCTGCAAAGTTAAAAAAAAAAAAAAAAAGATAAAAACAAAAACAGCGAATTTGCAATGCTGAAAGCTCACGCCCCCAAGGGGTTGTCAGTCGTGTAGCGCCATCGCGTGACCGTTTCCCGCGCCCCGACCCCTTCCCCCGGAAGTGAGAAGACTCGTCCTCGGTGGCTGCGTGAGAACTTGTTGTCTACGCCTTTTCCCCCGTGAAGCAGTGCGCTTGCATGACAAAAGAAAACATATCTCCCGTCTTCTTTTCCCCCCTTCTGGATGCTGGAGTGTTTAAAAAAAAACAGCTTTTAAAGCCTTTTGTCCAAAAGGGCTTTCTTTCGATTTTCTACTCGGGGGTGAGACAGAAAAGGGAAAAAAGTAAAAATTAAATTTCGGTTTTTTACTGTTGTGGTACACACGAACTTGGGTTTTAGAGACGGCGCGCTTAGTGTGGTGTGGTTGTGTGGTGTGTGTGTGTGTGTGTGTGTGGTGTGTGGTGTGTGTGTGTGATTTAGATTAGCGTTCGAGTTTTGTTTTTTTTTATAACGTAGAGCTCTAACGTACACCCTCACCGCTCCTCTCTCACTGCCCCCCGCCTCCGCCATTATCAGCTTCTGCTACACGCATCGGCGAAATTAGTTATTCAATATCTGGTTGATGTTCACACACACACACACACACACACACACACACACACACACACACCACACACACACACACGCACGCACGCACGCACGCACGCACGCACACACACACACACACACACCACACACACACACACACACACACGCCACACACGCACACACACACACACACACACACACACAACACACCACACACCACACACACCACACACAACGGAGAGACAGACAGACAGACAGAGAGACAGACAGACAGATTTCAGACAGGCAGACAGACAGAAATACACACACAACACACACACACAGATGACAGAAAGCAGAGAGACAGATGAAAGAGAGACAGTGAGTGGGTAGCGAGTGAGTGACAGAGGAGGGGCGTTGCGGAAGGGAAAGCGAAAGGGTGTACGTGTCAAACCTGCCGCTACATTCAACACACAGAGCGTTCCTCAGCTCTGGCACCCTTTCTGGCCCATAGATAACGATGAACACCCGCGGACCGTTTGAGAGATGAACCATTCAATGCTCAACACCCCACCCCATCGCGTGATGGCTTTTGCAAGGCCTCGACCATTTCAGCCACGCCGACATTCTGCCCAGACATTTTAGGGGTTTATGGCACCAACCCCACACCACACTTGACTGCCCAGACATTCTAGGGGTTTATGTGCCCACCCACACACCACTTGATGCCCAGACATTCTAGGGGTTTTTTGTGCACCAACTCCACACCCACACTTAACTGCCCAGACATTCTAGGGGATTTATGTGCGCCCAACCCCACACCCACACTTAATGCCCAGACATTCTAGGGGTTTAGTGCACCACCCACACCCCCACTTGACTGCCCCGACATTTCTAGGGGTTTATGTGCACAACCCCACACCCACACTTAACTGCCCAGACATTCTAGGGGTTTTGTGCACCAACCCACACCCACCTTAACTGCCCAGACATTCTAGGGGTTTATGGTGCGCCACCCCACCCCACACTTAAAATGCCCAGACATTCTAGGGGTTTATGTGCACCAACCCACACCCACACTTAACTGCCCCGACATTTAGGGGGTTATGTGCACCAACCCACACCCACACTTAACTGCCAGACATTCTAGGGGGTTATGTGCGCCAACCCCACACCCACACTTAACTGCCCAGACATTCTATGGGTTTATGTGCACCAACCCACACCCACACTTAACTGCCCAGACATTCTAGGGGTTTATGTGCACCAAACTCCACACCCACACTTAACTGCCCAGACATTCTAGGGGGTTATGTGTACCAACCCCACACCCACACTTAACTTCCCAGACATTCTAGGGGTTTTTGTGCACCACCCCAACCCACACGTAACTTCCCAGACATTTCTAGGGGTTTATGTGCGCCAACTCCACACCCACACTTAACTGCCCAGACATTCTAGGGGTTTATGTGCACCAACCCACACCCACACTTAACTTCCCAGACATTCTAGGGGTTTATGTGCGCCAAACTCCACACCCACACTTAATGCCAGACATTCTAGGGGTTTATGTGCACCAACTCCACACGCACACTTAACTGCCCAGACATTCTAGGGGTTTTATGTGCGCCACCCCACACCCACACTTAACTGCCAGACATTTCTAGGGGTTTATGTGCACCAACCCACACCCACACTTAACTGCCAGACATTCTAGGGGTTTATGTGCACCAAACCCCACCCACACTTAATGCCCAGACATTCTAGGGGGTTATGTGCACCAACCCCACACCCACACTTAACTGCCCAGACATTCTAGGAGTTTATGTGCACCAACCCCACACCCCCACTTAACTGCCCCGACATTCTAGGGGTTTATGTGCACCAACCCCACACCCACACTTAACTGCCCATGACATTCTAGGAGTTTATGTTTCACCAACCCACACCCACACTTAACTGCCCAGACATTCTAGGGGTTTATGTGCACCAACCCCACACCCACACTTAACTGCCTAGACATTCTAGGAGTTTATGTGCACCAACCCCACACCCACACTTAACTGCCCAGACATTCTAGGGGTTTATGTGCACCAACCCCACACCCACACTTAACTGCCCAGACATTCTAGGGGTTTATGTGCACCAACCACACCCACACTTTTTAACCACAACCTAAGGACCGCACGGACAGCCTACCATTAAATGTCCAGCCTCTGATGATCGTGAAAGCCACTGGGCACATCGGTTGTGAAAGGTGGAGCACATTTTGGAACGGATCAGGAAGATGATTATTGTGTATCAGAAGACAGAGGAAAACTAAGATGAAGACATTCAAGCTTTGTTGACCAGTGTTGGGATGTTGCATCAGTTAGGGAAGGAAAGACTGAAAGGGCTTGGAGCTGAATGAGGAGGACATTTCGTTGTTTTGTTTGTTTGTTGTTTTTTTGTCATTGACGTTTGGTAATTGCCTCTTGGGTGGTTAACGATGCTGGCTGGGATGATGATGATGATGATGATGATGATGATGATGATGATGATGATGATGATGATGATGATGATGACGGACGACGACGACGACGACCATGTGTGTGTGTGTGTGTGTGTGTGTGTGTGTGTGTGTGTGTGTGTGTGTGTGTGTGTGTGTGTGTGTTAGTACAATGGAGCCTTCAATACCATTGTCCCAAAATGAGAGGAAGTCTTTTTTCTAAGTTAAGGTAAATTTTGTTTTATAAAAAAAAGAGAAACATGTTCCTTCAAAACAACAACAAATTGAGTGGAGGAGCCTTTATTCAAAAGACCTTTATCGGTGGATTCTTCGGTCTGCAATAGTGTTTCCTTGACTGCGGTTGGCTCTCGGAACAACACTCTTCTATTTATGTGCTTGTACAAAGAGAGAGAGAGAGAGAGAGAGAGAGGAGAGAGAGGAGAGAGACGAGAGAGAGAGAGATGAGAGAGAGGGAGAGAGAGAGAGAGACAGACAGACAGACAGACAGACAGACAGACAGACAGAGAGAGGCCAGGCAGAGAGAGGAGCATATCAAAAGCACCACTCATAGCCACCACACAGGCAACAGTTCCACCATAAAAAGTCACTTAATCTCCTCGGCTTCCCTTCCCCTTCCCTGTGACCAAAGGGTTGGGAAAATGCCTTTCTCAAACTTTTTTTTTTCTGTTTAGAAGCCAGGCTTGCCCGATGAAAAAAAAGACCGACTATTCTCAGCTCTGATGCTGGGGCGATGGCTTTTCAAGGGCTAGCCGTCCAGAAGCCAGACTCCTCCGATTAGACGCCTGATTATTCCCAGCTTTAATGAGTATAAAGAAAGAAAGACGCTGACGAGACTGCTTTCTACGAATTCAAAATGTTCATATAGAGAGTTCTTACTTAGTCATGTTTACAAAGCAATTTCAGCATTTACATAACTGGGGGAAAGTTGCTATGGTTTTCCGTCGACAAACAGACAGGTACATAGATACTCCCGCCCTCTCTGTCTCCCCCCCCCCTCACACACATACACACACACGCGCGCGCGCGCGCGCACGCACTCACGCACGCACGCACGCTCGCACACACAGACGCAAATAACCAATTGTGGCGATTAGGCAGATTTATTTTTTTGACACACGCAATTTGACAAGCAAACGGAAATGAAAGGAAAACAAGGAGAGAAGAAACAATGATCTGCAGAAAGAATTCAGTAAACATTCATTCATAAAAAGAAATAAATAGTGATAAACCAGGGGGGGGGGGGGGAGAGAGAGAGAGAGAGAGAGAGAGAGAGACAGAGAGAAGAGAGAGAGAGAGAGGAGGAGAGAGAGAGAGAGAGAGAGGAGAGAGGAGAGAGAGAGATGAGAGAGAGAGAGAGAGAGAGAGCAAATGCGATTGTAAAAACCACAAAGATGACGGTGAATACTATGTTCGGAAGCACAGTGTACGATGCACAATTATCTTTTTCTATACCTGCATAGGTTGGAAAGTAACAGCGAACAGCTACAGCTCGGAACAGCAGGCGAACGAAAAAGAGGAAGTGAGCAAAACGGCAGCCACGAACCGGAAGGAAACCAACGCACATGGTACTGGCGCAAGCGCAGCCACAACACAGAACATCCCTTGCCTTTGATGGGAAAAAAGAAAGAACTCGACCCTCCAAGACACGACCCACACCACTACGGGTTCAACTTGTTACTGAAGAGAACGCCGTGCTGAAGAATGAAGACACCCTCCCACCGACAGAAAGTCAGAAGTGAACAGAAAACAAGACAGTCAAGACACACAACGACGATGCGCACTCTGAGAGAGAGAGAGAGAGAAAGAGAGAGAGAGAGAGAGAGAGAGAGAGGAGAGAGAGAGGAGAGAGAGAGAGAGAGAGAGAGAGAGAAAAGAGAGAGAGAGAGAGAGAGCTCATAATTTTATTAATGCATGCGTAACTTATGTCCATTAATAATAGAAGGTAAGCAATACAAAGTAAAGAAGAAAAAAAATTCCCGTCAACTGCTCTGCCTCTTGGTAGGAAACAGTTGAAAATTCTGATCTCAAAAAAAAAAAAAAAAAAAAGAAAAGAAGGAAAAGAAAAAAGGTTGGTAAAAGCAGCATGCACAGTGGGGTCCACAATCAGGTGGTTACAGTGACTGCCTGCAAAGCTTACGGTCGTGGGTTCGAATCTCCCTTGGCTTCGGAGTGTAACGGAATTAACACACTGCGTCTACTCTGCGAAATGTTGAATATCTGATTCAGTTCAGGGAATGTAAAGGTGGTGGAAGTTGTGGGATGGACACGTTGACAGGACACTGTCCCGACAGTCTTTCAGGTCACAAGACTTTAATCTTGAACCTTTCATTAGGCCTGCATTTCGGAGAGTGTTATAAATAGCAAACAATCTATTCTGCAGATTCACAGCAAGACGATGGGCAGTGTATTCTCTCACGTTCTTACGAGGAGTGAACCGAACTCTTTATCACCTGCGACTCAAAAAAAAAAAAACAACCCAGTTGATGTGTACTTCCTATTTCAAGGCGTATGGAAACACTGTTCTTTTCCTTTCATTCCACGCCCATCTTGCGCCGAATGTAGGAAAAAAAAAGAAAGTGATTGCTCGTTCTTCATTTTCGCTGGCCGGAGTGTTATTTATCTTGCCCGAAGAAGGCCTAAGAGGTCGAAACGCGTCGTGTTTTGTCGTGTACTTCCTTTGTCCATTTTACTGGCGGAGTTGTTTTCAAATACCTTTTAATTTTTTTGTTCTTTTCATGATGATATTTCTACAACCTCAGTCGACACCCAGGTGTGGTTCTTTAGGTGCTAGGATGCAGGAAGGGAGTCACTTTTGCCATTTCACTGCAACCCTTACCCCCCCCCCCTCCTCCCCCTCCCCTATCCTTCTCTCCACCCCCCCCCCCCCCCAAGTCTTGGAACGGTCAGAAGAGGGGGGACAGCCATGGACTAAGATTGCTACAAACCAGCAGGACAGGAGGGTCAGTGGGGAGGAGGGGAGGGAAAGGAAAGGAGGCTGTGGTGGTGGTGGTGGTAGTGGGGGGGGGGGGGGGAGGGGAGGGTTGGGGGGAGGACAGGGACAGGGAAAGAGAGAGAGAGAACTTGGGCGGAGTGGACTGCTCTGCAATGCAGGCCTCGACGATCTCGGTTTCAAGGGTACTAGCGCTGCCACTCAAGATGACCGTATCATCCACACTTCTCTTGAGACCGACCCACCTCGCTTCGATAACACAGTGTCTTGCGGTCGAACAGCTTTACTCTGTGTGTGTGTGTGTGTGTGTGTGTGTGTGGTGTGCGCGCGTGCGTGCGTGTGTGTGCGTGTGTGCGTGCTTGCTTGCGTGCGTGCGTGCATATGTGTGTGTGTGTGTGTGTGTGTGTGTGTGTGTGTGTGTTGAGGTGTTGTGTGTGTGTGTTTTAAGTAAAACTTAAAATACGACAAAACTTTGGGGTTGAACACTAAAGAGAACTGGTGTTTGGGCTCTGAAAAACCGGGCCCTTTAACATACCCGGTTTTGTTTAGTAAAAAGCTGCAACCACATCTGATTTTGCTGTAGGGGAGGGTGGGGGTGTATACATTGGAGTGGGTGGGTGAGAGAGTGGGGGGGCCTGGGGGTCGGAACCCGGGGGTGGGGGTGGGGGGGAGGAAAGGGACGGGGGGTTGGACAGCGGTGTTGGTGGGCTTCGGGGGGGGGGGGGGG
>CM031616.1:42161113-42198696 GCA_018398815.1 Conus ventricosus | reverse complement strand
TTTTTCCTGTACACTGCTTCCAAAAAATTTGAAATTTTGATTAGAAATTTTATTTGCTAAAAAAAAATAAAAAAAAGAAAGAGAGTGTTGCACATGTTTCTTTGCAATAATGCCTCGCAGACAAAAACTAATCTTCGACCATTGTGTCAAATATTCCTACACACTATAACTATGTATGGTTCCTAGACTTGAGATTGTTTTGCCTACGACATGTTTTTTTCGAGTGTAAAGAAGATTTGAAAATACATTTTCTGACAGTGCGCTGCTCAGTAGACCGGCTTACTTCCGTCTGAAACATTTGTTTGGAGACAAGACATTTGGCATTATTTATCAGTATTTCTCTTTCTTTTTTTCAGAACAGTTCATTTGTCTACATATGTTCCAGAAATGCGTTTACTCTGTTAGTCAAAAAACAACAACACGTGCAACACTTAAAGGTTTTTTTCACGTGCATATTGAGTTTGAAAGGGATGACACTTCGTCCATGACCTTGAATGAAATTAAACTATTGTGTATGCATTTCGGAGCGGTCATTCAAAATAACAAACCTTAGACTCAGGTCATCTCTTCTTACACGTTATTTGACTCTTTCTACACCAAACGTTTTTTTTCATCTGTGTTCATAGCTATTGTTACTGACACTTGTGATATGTCTTGAATCTATTTTGTCAACATACTCAAGGACGGTTATATGTTTTCTCAGTTCAAAGGACCAGACAACTTTCCAATTTCAATTTTAGGGAACTCAGATAACGGTTTCGAGTAAGCCACACTGCTAACTGCATGATGGGAAAGATGCAAAACAAAGTGACCCTGTTCAACGTCTTGTTTAACGTAATGTCGTTCCAGTCATGCTTCTTCCACAGACCTTTCACCTGAAGAACAGAAGATAAATGAATTAAAATGATGATTCACTGACTGACAGACTCACTGACTACTAACTAGATAATCGACGGACTAATGAATGATAGCCCGTGCTTTTGCAGAATTATCAGTCAGCAAGCAGATGAATTAAGTAATGCATAAGCATACACATTACTAAATGCAAGAAATTTAGAAAATACACATACCAAGCGTAGATGAGTTAGGAAAAAGAATACAGTAAACGTTGGAGTAGAGAAAAAAAAAACCAGTCATTTTCAAATGAAGTGCGAAAAAAAAAAAATGCAACTGATGATTCGATAAATAAAACATTGACTGGATAACTGAACACGACGATAGAATGATGGCACGGATGGATGAAAGAACGACTATGAATGAATAATTAAACGACAACTGCACACAAAACAAGGCGGCAAGGAATCATATAATGACATATTAAATTATTTCGAAATGTTATTCAAACGGATGCTTATAGGGAATGATGAATGAACAATCAACGTGTAGAATGCATTCTTTCTTCCTCACATAAAACTAATGCTGTGTCATGAGTCGGCCGTGTCTCGAGCATTTGGGAAAAATAAGGGTAGTTGCTGTTTTTGAGAGCAATTCCTTTGGGGGTTATTCAAGTTCAATTCGGCATCCCCCCGAGGGGAATCCCCCATCTATACTGAAGGGGGGAGGTTTGGGAATTTTCGCATGCCCGGGATAGTGCAAGGATTCCCCGCCCTCCCCGGCCCCGGGGTAAGGGGGCCCCCGAACCGGCTGGTTTTCAGGGGGTTTTTTCCCAGTGGCCCCTAAGGGAAGGCGACGTGTCGGGTAAAAGTCACGGGAGGTGCCGGGCAGCCTGCGGGCAGAGTACAGGACATTGGTGTCCTGTTCTGAGGAATGATAAAGGCTTCGGCTTTGAGTGATTTGCCCTTGTTATCTATAGATTTTTAAAATATTGAAGACAGTCATGGGGGGTAGAGAAGTCCAGGTGTTAGTAAAAATGGGTACTTGGGGGAAAAAACATGAGTTTAAAATGGGGAGGTTATGTTTAAACCAGGGTACCCAAGTTTTGGGTTTCGCTAGCCTGTTGTGGTGTGTATGGTAGGTGATATTTATTCCAGGGTGGAATAAAAAATAACTTGGGGATTTTTGGTAAAAAATCGTGGATGTGTGGGGCCGTGTTCCTTTGGTTTTTGACCCATTAAACTCGGGTTCCTCTTTTTTAGAACGAATAAAAGGTCTTGGAAAACCGGGAAGTTGTGATCATTGGGGGAAAGTGAACTCCCCGTCTGCTGGGGGCTCAAGAAAATACAGGTGAACAGATTTTTAGCTGTCCCTTGTTGTCTCCTGGGTGGGGACGAAAGACAGGGGAGGTTGCTGTACCCTCGGAGCGAGCGGAAGAATTTTTCCCCCTGTGGGGGGACGGTTGCGAAAGTTGTCACCCGTTGGGCTAGACAGGGGAGCGCCAGAAGGGGTGGGGTGTTTGCAGCCAGGAAAAACCCCCTGTGGAGAGGCCGAAGGAGCCCTTTCCGTGGAGGGGCAAAGTAGGGGAGCCGGGAGATCGGTGTGGGGTGCGACTCAAGCTACTTGCCATGTCCCCCAACGGGTTTTGGCCAATCGGGGGACACAACGGTGTGGCACTTCAGCGTAGTCGCACATGGATGAGAGAAATGACGGCAAAGGGGGAATGTGGAAATTTTTATGGAGTTTTTTTTTTATTGGTTATAATGTGCAAAAGAATAGGGTTTATTGTCTTTCCGGGCAAAGTAAAAATAACTGAAAACAGGGGAGCGATTTATAAAATTTGTCTGTATGTGTTTACATTGTTGTATTTTACAGTAGTTGTTTTTTTTGTTCGGGTGGGCCAAAGGTAAAGTTAAAAAGTTTGTTATTTTCTATGAAATGTTATTGGTTTCCCGTCACTTTGTGGGGGCCCCCGAGTGAGGAAAAGGGGCGTGTGCCTATACGAGGGGGCATTTTGGTTGTGAAAGGTAAATACTTTGTTTACCCCTGCTCCCTGAATGGGGAATCATATTTTAAAAACGAGGGGGAGGCGGAACCCCCGTCAAAAATTGGGGCTGCGGGATGAACAAAATGAGCCCATAAGTGTTTTCGTTTTGGGGTTTTGTTAAAATTTGCAAGGGATTTGAAGTTTGTCGAAATTTTGGGGAAAACCCCCTAGTTTTTTTTTTTTTACCTGGAAAGCGTATCATTTTGTTGTTTTGTTTTTTTTTTTTTCATGACGGGGGCCTTGTATTTGAACTTGTTTGATTTGGTTGCTGTTGGGTTGATTGTGTGTGTCAAACTATTTGATCGCTTATTTAAAAGTAAGGGGGGGATATCTCGCTTGTTATGGGGGTTTTTTAACTATGATCGTGGGTTAGATAGCTTAAAAATGTGGACTGAAGAGGGTGCTGAGAAAGGGTCCCTGAAAAAGATGGCCTCATAGAAAAAAGGAAAGCTTAGGACTAAGGGTCCGGAACTGAAGGCATTGTAGAGAGAACTGGCCCGTGTAATCGGGGCCCCGAAAATACAAAGGGAAGGGGAAGACAGAAAAAAGAAAAAGGGAAAAGAGGGAGGAAAAGAACGGGAAAAAAAAAGAGAAAAGAGAACGGGAAAAAGGGGAAGGAGAAAGAGAAGGGGAAAAAAGGGGAAGAAAAAAGAAAAGGGGAAAAAGGGAGAGAGAAAGAGAAGGGGAAAAAGGGAGAGAGAAATGAAAACGGGAAAAAGAGGAGAGAGAAAAAAGGGGAAAAAGGAAGGAGAGAAACGGGAAAGAAGGAAGAAAAAGAGAACGGGAAAAGAGGGGAGAGAGAAAGAGAACGGGAAAAAAGGGGAGAGAGAAAGAGAACGGAAAGAGGGGGAAGGGGAAAAGAGAACGGGAAAAAAAAAGAGAGAAAAGGAACGGGAAAGAGGGGAAAAAAAAGTGAAAGTAAGCAGTTTGATTAGAAAAATTAAAATTGGAAAAAAACGGGACTGGACGCAAAATCAATGAATTTGCCCACATGTCATCCCTTGATCAATATAAAGGTTCGTGATAATCCCCATTTAATTTCTTTTCGCTTTTAAAGGTTTCCCAAAGACGGGGCTTACCCGAAGAAAGGGGGCCAAAAAATTTGTCGGCGGTGACCCCCAAAGCTAGGGTGCTTTTTTTCTTACCACGGAAAACAGACGATTTGATCGGTCGCGGGCTTTGTTTTTCAAATTAAATCCCCCACATATAAAATTTCAAAAACTTCTAACATAACCATAAAAATTTCCTTTATCCTTCCCTTTTTCCCCCAAAAAATGGTTTAATTAAAAACTTAAAAAACAAATCTTAAATCAAACAAATTTCCCCCCCCCCTTTTTCAAAGTCTCCTTTCCCAAAAAAATTAAGTTAGGGAGTAGAAATTTTCGACATAGAATCTGCCCATGATCAGGAAGGGAAAGGGGGGACGAACCAAAACCCCTATGCCCCAAACCCCCCACAGCAGGGGTGTTGGCCCCCTACAAAACGGAGGCGAGACCGTAAAAAAAGCGTTCTGAGCCCAAGGAAAAGGGGGGATCAAGGAATGAAGGGAAAGCACTGTTTTAAGTGGGGGAAGAGGGTCTATTGCCAGGAATGTAGCGGGGGGGAATACACTCAGTTTTTTTGCTGTTGATAAATTCAACGGAAGGCGGGGTCCACCACCAATACTGGGAAAGTAGTAAAAAACCGGTGACCCTTATTAACACAGGACTGACTCTAGGGGCTGGTAGAGGGCCCGGGTTTTGTGAGAGAGACAGACTAAGGGGGGAAACCCCTGCGTTTGGATATGAGATGGAAAAATTAATCGGTCCCTTTGGCCGTGTAAAAGTAAGTAGATTTTGGGAGTACTCTCATGCGCATGCAAAACAATTTTCCCACCACTTTGTTGGGGGGAGGTATATCCTCCGAACCTAACCAGGCCCCATAATGGGAAAGAAAGGGGCAGTGCGGGTGGGAAAAAGTAAACAAAAAACCAGTGGAGTCACAGGCGCCCCCTGCTTTGGCAGGTGGGCCCATAAGGTGGCCTGGGGGGTGGTGCTTTGGCCAGAAATGATCGAAATGGCGGGCCCGTAGGCCATGGAGGGGGCCGTAGGGGGGTGCCGTGGGCCATGGGGGGGGCTGTCGTGGGGGGGTGCCGTGGGCCATGGAGGTGGCCGTCGTGGCGGGGCCGTGGGCCTGGGGGCCGTGGGTGGTTCAAAAAATTGTTGGCGATGCCGGGAAGTCAGAAAGGGAGGGGGCCACGGTGGGGAAACCCCAGGGTCGGGGGAACATGGACCACAGAGAAACTGGAAACACCGCTGGGTTGGGCCCGGAGGCAGAATAACGCATGGAAAAAAGTCGAGGTGACCCCTATCGTTAGGGCCAAAGACAGTCAGCTCAAAAAGGGGGGGTAATCCAGTGTCAGGAAAGGGTAAATAAATAAGGCTCATCAAGTAAGGGCATAGGCCATGAGGGATTCGAAACTAAATTTTTTCAAGGGGGAGGAAAAAGGTTTGGATAAGAGGTGAGGGGGTCTCTCTTAACATTTTGGGAAAGGGGGGATGAACTCGTCGCAGGAAATGGGGGCGACAGCCCATTCACGTTCTTGGACAACAGACCCCGAGGCAAAAGGGAAAAGGGGGCTGAATGCCAAGGGGTTTTGTCGAAAGGGAGAAGAGGATCGCCAATTTTCACGCGTTCAAGGACTAAAATGTGTGAAGGGTTGTGACCTCTTGAAAGCCTGGAAACGCCAAAAACTCTCCCCCGGTTCTGTTTGGGGGCCCAAAAAGGCGGTAAATTGAGTGGGGGAGGAGTAGGGCAAGGGGTTTGGGTAATGCCTCCAGGTGTTTTGTTGTAGGGGGCAAAAGAAATAACAATGGTAGGACAAACCTACGGGGGCTTTGTTTGGTGGTGGTGGGCAGTATCGTTACGGGCAGCTCCGGTAAAAAAATTTGTGGGTGGTTGTGTTTTTGTTTTTGGGCCCCTCGTGGGGTGGGGTTTAGTCTGTTCATTTGTTGTTTTAATTTTTTTTATTAATGGTTTTCAGTTGATGTTGCTTTTTTCATTGTCATTATGGTTGAGGCAATCATGTGTTTTATTTTTGATTTTTTTTGGGTTTAATCTGTTTGCTTATGTTTCTTTTTCACTGACGGTAAGTGTGAAAGTTTATTTCGTACTCATTATAAATGGTTTTTTGCATTTGGGGTGTGAAATTTTTGGGGCCCCAAATCCTGAATTTTTTTAAATTTTTTTAGTGTTTTGGGCCCCACGCCTGAATTTGATTTTGGTTTGGAGGCTGGGGCCACCAAACCGATTTGAATTTGGGTTAACCATGGGGGGTTTTTTTTTTTAAATGAATGGGGAAAGATTTTTGATAGATGACATGCTGAAGCTAACTTATAAATTTTTGATTAAGTGACCCTTTAAGGTGTTCAATGGGCTATTTACTTTTTTTTTTTTAATTGGGTAATTTTCCCTTTAAATGTTTTGGGAAGGATTTTAAACTAGATAGTACGTTATTAGCCTTACTGATTTTTTTTCCAATTTTAGACATTCGTCCCTTTTAAATGTTGATTGGAAAACTTTCTTTGGCGGGGGGGGGTTTAGCGCCCCAAAGTTCCCATTTAGGCAAATTAAGGTAGTTGTGTTGTTGAGACAAATTCCTTCGGTTTTTCAATTTTTCGAATTCAGGCATCACCAAGGGGGTACCCATGTATACTGAAGGGGGAGGTTTGGGAAGTGTTTCGCATTCCAGGGTGTGCAAGGGGTTGCCGACATGCCGGGCCGGGGGAAAGGGGGTTTCCCTCCACCATGGTGGCTATTCACTGGGTTCTCCGTGGGCCCAGGAAGGGCCCTGTGCAGGGGACGTCTGGGTAGGGGACCCTCACCTGCAGGCAGAGTACAGCAACCCTTCAGTCTCCTGTTTGAGGGTGATGGGGGTTTGGCCCTTTTATGTTTGCACCTTGTTATCTATAAGGGGAGTAAAAACTTAAGATCATCATGGTTAAAAGTCCCGGTGTTGACAATGGGGGCTTGGGGGGAAACAAATATTTGAAATAGGGTTATCATTACCCTGGTACCCCAATCTTTTAGCGCTGCAGCTGTTTTTGTTGTGTAGTGTAGGTGACTAGTGTTCCATTTGGGGGAATAAAAAAACTTGGGGGTTTTTTGGTACAAATTTGTAGTTGTGTGCCCCTATTCCATTGGGGGGGCCTTAAACTCGGTTTCCTCTTTTTTTGAGAAGAAAATAATGCTTTAAAAAACCCGGGGTGTGTGATATTTAAGGGGAAATGAATCGCCCCCCTTTCTGAGGGGGCAAAAAAAAACAGCGGAAAAAAGAGGTTGCTTCCCGTTTCTCCTGGGGGGGGACGTAAAGACAGTGGAAAGGGTTTCTGTACCCCGGCCCGACGGAAGAATTGTCTCCCCTTGGGGGCGGGCGACGAAAGACGTTCAGCCTTTGGGGCCCAACAGGGCTCCAAAACGGGGGGTTTTGCAGCCCGGAAAACTGTGGGAGAGGCCCACAAGCCCTTTTCCTGGAGGGGCGAAGTACGGGGGATCCGGGGGACTCGGTGTGAGGGGGCGACCAAGTTATTCAGTGTCCCCCCCCTGGGATTTTGGCCAATCGGGGGGACACAAACGGGGTGTGGCAGCTTTAGTTATCCACGGGGGGGAAAGAAATGCTCAACCGAGGAATGCTGGCAATTAGGGCTTTATTTTTTTGGTTTTAATGTGGGAAAAAAGAATAGTATTATTGCTTTCCGGCTAAGTAAGAAAGAAAAACAGGGGGGTCATTTATAAATTTTCTTATCTGTTTCATTGTTTTATAGATCAATTTTGTGTTGTGTAAGGGGTGGGGGCTCGGATCAAGTTGAATAAAAATTGATTATTTTTATGAAATTTATTGGGTTTCCCCTCACCTTTTTTGGGGGGCCCATGTGAGTCAGAGTCGGTTTTTCCATGCGAGAGGGGATTTTGGTTTTAAACGTAACACTTCTGTCTATAACCCCTGCTCCCCGAATATGAAAATCATATTTTATTTCGAGGGGGGGTCGGGAACCTCACTGTGGAAAGGTTTTATGTCACTGTTTTTGCTGCTTTCTGGGTTTTTGGGGGTTTTTCAGCTAGACTTGAGTCGGTTTAATTTTCGACAATAAATTTGTATATGAAAGACCTCATCTGTTTTTTGTCCTCGGTCTCTCCTGTTTGTCTCTCTTGTCTCTCGTTTCCCCTTTCCCTGGTGGTGTGGTGTGTGTGTGTGTGTGTGTGTTGTGGGTTTTGGGGTTTGGGGTGTGGTTGTGTTTGTGTACTGCGTGTAGGGGGTGTGTTGTTGATCTCTCTCTCTCTCTCTCTTTCTCTCTCTCTTTCTCTCTCTCTCTCTCTCTGTAAAACAGTCAAGGTTTGGGGCATCCATTCCCTTGACCGCAACACTTCCCAAAGCCCTTGACATATTTACACGCTCCGCCCATAACCCCCTTTCGAAATGAACTGTATCCTAATTCTTGAAGGCCTGCAGGAATTAAAAAAAAAAAAAAGATAAAAAAAAAAGCAGCGAATTCGCAAAGCTGAAATGTACGTCCACCACAGGGGGTTTTCATCGTGTAGCCCATCGCGTGCCGTTTCCCCGGGCCCACGCCTTTCCGCCCGGGAAAAGAAACATCTCCTCGGGGGGGCTGGTGAGAACTTTTTTCTACTGCCCCCGCTGGAAGCTGCTGCCTTGCACACCAAAAGAAAAAATATCTACGTTTCTTTTCCCCCCCTTTTGGGTCATGGGAGAGTTTAAAAAAAATCTGCTCTTTTTAAAGCCTTTTTCCAAGGACTTTTTTCGATTTTTACTCAGGGGCTTAAAAAACAAGGGGAAAGGTAAAAATCATGCGGTTTATACATGTTTTTGGTACACACGAACTTGGGTTGTTATGAGACGCGCGCGCGTGATGGTGTTGTGTGTGTGTGGGTGGTTTTGTGTGTGTGTGTTGTGTGTGTTTGTTTATTTAGTAAGTTCGGTTAATTTTTTTCATTAAGTAGAGCATTAAGTACACCCTCACCGCTCCTCTCTCACCTCCCCCCGCTCCGCCATTTTCGCTTTTGCTACACGCATCGGGGAAAAAAGTTATTCAATATCTGGTTGATGTTCACACACACACACACACACACACACACACACACACACACACACACACACACACACACACACGCACGCACGCACGCACGCACGCACGCACACACACACACACACACACACAACACACACACACACACACACGCCACACACGCACACACACACACACACACACACACACACACACACACACACACACACACACACACACACACACGGAGAGACAGACAGACAGACAGAGAGACAGACAGACAGATTGTCAGACAGGCAGACAGACAGAAATACACACACACACACACACACACACGATAGACAGAAAAGCAGAGAGACAGAGAAAGAGAGACAGTGAGTGAGTCAGCGAGTGAGTGACAGAGAGAGGGGCGTTGCGGAAGGGAAGCGAAAGGGTGTACGTGTCAAACCTGCACGCCTACATTCCAACACACAGAGCGTTCCCTCAGCTCTGGCACCCTTTCTGGCCCCATAGATAACGATGAACACCCGCGGACCGTGTAGAGATGAACCATTCAATGCTCAACCCCACCCCATCGCGTGATGGCTTTTGCAAGGCCTCAGACCATTTCAGCCACGACCGACATCTGCCCAGACATTTCTAGGGGTTTATGTGCACCAACCCCACACCCACACTTGACTGCCCAGACATTCTAGGGGTTTATGTGCACCACCCACACCCACACTTGACTGCCCAGACATTCTAGGGTTTATGTGCACCAACTCCACACCCCACACTTAACTGCCCAGACATTCTAGGGGATTATGTGCGCCAACCCCACACCCACACTTAACTGCCCAGACATTCTAGGGGTTTATGTGCACCACCCCACACCCACACTTGACTGCCCAGACATTTCTAGGGGTTTATGTGCACCAACCCCACACCCACACTTAACTGCCCAGACATTCTAGGGGTTTATGTGCACCAACCCCACACCCACACTTAACTGCCCAGACATTCTAGGGGTTTATGTGCGCCACCCCCACACCCACACTTAACTGCCCAGACATTCTAGGGGTTTATGTGCACCAACCCCACACCCACACTTAACTGCCCAGACATTCTAGGGGGTTATGTGCACCAACCCCACACCCACACTTAACTGCCCAGACATTCTAGGGGGTTATGTGCGCCAACCCCACACCCACACTTAACTGCCCAGACATTCTATGGGTTTATGTGCACCAACCCCACACCCACACTTAACTGCCCAGACATTTCTAGGGGTTTATGTGCACCAACTCCACACCCACACTTAACTGCCCAGACATTCTAGGGGGTTATGTGTACCAACCCCACACCCACACTTAACTTCCCAGACATTCTAGGGGTTTATGTGCACCACCCCACACCCACACGTAACTTCCCAGACATTTCTAGGGGTTTATGTGCGCCAACTCCACACCCACACTTAACTGCCCAGACATTCTAGGGGTTTATGTGCACCAACCCCACACCCACACTTAACTTCCCAGACATTCTAGGGGTTTATGTGCGCCAACTCCACACCCACACTTAACTGCCCAGACATTCTAGGGGTTTATGTGCACCAACTCCACACGCACACTTAACTGCCCAGACATTCTAGGGGTTTATGTGCGCCACCCCACACCCACACTTAACTGCCCAGACATTTCTAGGGGTTTATGTGCACCAACCCCCACACCCACACTTAACTGCCCAGACATTCTAGGGGTTTATGTGCACCAACCCCACACCCACACTTAACTGCCCAGACATTCTAGGGGGTTATGTGCACCAACCCCACACCCACACTTAACTGCCCAGACATTCTAGGAGTTTATGTGCACCAACCCCACACCCACACTTAACTGCCCAGACATTCTAGGGGTTTATGTGCACCAACCCCACACCCACACTTAACTGCCCAGACATTCTAGGAGTTTATGTGCACCAACCCCACACCCACACTTAACTGCCCAGACATTCTAGGGGTTTATGTGCACCAACCCCACACCCACACTTAACTGCCTAGACATTCTAGGAGTTTATGTGCACCAACCCCACACCCACACTTAACTGCCCAGACATTCTAGGGGTTTATGTGCACCAACCCCACACCCACACTTAACTGCCCAGACATTCTAGGGGTTTATGTGCACCAACCCACACCCACACTTTTTAACCACAACCTAAGGACCGCACGGACAGCCTACCATTAAATGTCCAGCCTCTGATGATCGTGAAAGCCACTGGGCACATCGGTGTGAAAGGTGGAGCACATTTTGGAACGGATCAGGAAGATGATTATTGTGTATCAGAAGACAGAGGAAAACTAAGATGAAGACATTCAAGCTTTGTTGACCAGTGTTGGGATGTTGCATCAGTTAGGGAAGGAAAGACTGAAAGGGCTTGGAGCTGAATGAGGAGGACATTCGTGTTTTGTTTTGTTTGTTTGTTTTTTTGTCATTGACGTTTGGTAATTGCCTCTTGGGGTGGTTAACGATGCTGGCTGGGATGATGATGATGATGATGTATGATGATGATGATGATGATGATGATGATGATGATGATGATGATGACGACGACGACGACGACGACCATGTGTGTGTGTGTGTGTGTGTGTGTGTGGTGTGTGTGTGTGTGTGTGTGTGTGTGTGTGTGTGTTAGTACAATGGAGCCTTCAATACCATTGTCCCAAAAATGAGGAAGTCTTTTTTCTAAGTTAAGTAAATTTTGTTTTTAAAAAAAAAGAGAAACATGTTCCTCAACAACAACAAAATTGAGTGGAGGAGCCTTTATTCAAAAGACCTTTATCGGTGGATTCTTCGGTCTGCAATAGTGTTTCCTTGACTGCGGTTGGCTCTCGGAACAACACTCTTCTATTTCATGTGCTTGTACAAAGAGAGAGAGAGAGAGAGAGAGAGAGAGAGAGAGAGAGAGAGAGAAGAGAAAAGAGAGAGAGAGAGAGAGAGAACAGACAGACAGACGACAGACAGACAGACAGACAGAGAGGCAGAGAGAGAGAGCATATCAAAAGCACCATCATAAGCCACCACACAGGCAACAGTTCCACCATAAAAAGTCACTTAATCTCCTGGGCTTCCCTTCCCCTTCCCTGTGACCAAAGGGTCTGGGAAAATGCCTTTCTCAAACTTTTTTTTTCTGTTTAGAAGCCAGGCTTGCCCGATGAAAAAAAGGACCGACTATTCTCAGCTCTGATGCTGGGGCGATGGCTTTTCAAGGGCTAGCCGTCCAGAAGCCAGACTCCTCCGATTAGACGCCTGATTATTCCCAGCTTTAATGAGTATAAAGAAAGAAAGACGCTGACGAGACTGCTTTCTACGAATTCAAAATGTTCATATAGAGAGTTCTTACTTAGTCATGTTTACAAAGCAATTTCAGCATTTACATAACTGGGGAAAGTTGCTATGGTTTTCCGTCGACAAACAGACAGGTACATAGATACTCCCCGCCCTCTCTGTCTCCCCCCCCCCTCACACACATACACCACACACGCGCGCGCGCGCGCGCACGCACTCACGCACGCACGCACGCTCGCACACACAGACGCAAATAACCCAATTGTGGCGATTAGGCAGATTTATTTTTTTGACACACGCAATTTGACAAGCAAACGGAAATGAAAGGAAAACAAGGAGAGAAAACAATGATCTGCAGAAAGAATTCAGTAAACATTCATTCATAAAAAGAAATAATAGTGATAAACCAGGGGGGGGAGAGAGAGAGAGAGAGAGAGAGAGAGAGAGAAGAGAGAGAGAGAGAGGAGAGAGAGAGAGAGAGAGAGAGAGAGAGAGAGAGAGAGAGAAGAGAGAGAGAGAGAGAGAGCAAATGCGATTGTAAAACCACAAAGATGACGGTGAATACTATGTTCGGAAGCACAGTGTACGATGCACAATTATCTTTTTCTATACCTGCATAGGTTGGAAAGTAACAGCGAACAGCTACAGCTCGGAACAGCAGGCGAACGAAAAAGAGGAAGTGAGCAAAACGGCAGCCACGAACCGGAAGGAAACCAACGCACATGGTACTGGCGCAAGCGCAGCCACAACACAGAACATCCTTGCCTTTGATGGGAAAAAAGAAAGAACTCGACCCTCAAGACACGACCCCACACCACTACGGGTTCAACTTGTTACTGAAGAGAACGCCGTGCTGAAGAATGAAGACCACCCTCCACGACAGAAAGTCAGAAGTGAACAGAAAACAAGACAGTCAAGACACACCAACGACGATGCGCACTCTGAGAAGAGGAGAGAGAGAAAGAGAGAGAGAGAGAGAGAGAGAGAGAGAGAAGAGGAGAGAGAGGAGAGAGAGAGAGAGAGAGAGAGGGAAAAGAGAGAGAGAGAGAGAGAGCTCATAATTTTATTAATGCATGCGTAACTTATGTCCATTAAAATAGAAGGTAAGCAATACAAAGTAAAGAAGAAAAAAAATTCCGTCAACTGCTCTGCCTCTTGGTAGGAAACAGTTGAAAATTCTGATCTCAAAAAAAAAAAAAAAAAAAAGAAAAGAAGGAAAAGAAAAAAGGTTGGTAAAGCAGCATGCACAGTGGGGTCCACAATCAGGTGGTTACAGTGACTGCCTGCAAAGCTTACGGTCGTGGGTTCGAATCTCCCTTGGCTTCGGAGTGTAACGGAATTAACACACTGCGTCTACTCTGCGAAATGTTGAATATCTGATTCAGTTCAGGGGAAAGTAAAGGTGGTGGAAGTTGTGGGATGGACACGTTGACAGGACACTGTCCCGACAGTCTTTCAGGTCACAAGACTTTAATCTTGAACCTTTCATTAGGCCTGCTCATTTCGGAGAGTGTTATAAATAGCAAACAATCTATTCCTGCAGATTCACAGCAAGACGATGGGCAGTGTATTCTCTCACGTTCTTACGAGGAGTGAACCGAACTCTTTATCACCTGCGACTCAAAAAAAAAAAAACAACCCCAGTTGATGTGTACTTCCTATTTCAAGGCGTATGGAAACACTGTTCTTTTCCTTTCATTCCACGCCCATCTTGCGCCGAATGTAGGAAAAAAAAGAAAGTGATTGCTCGTTCTTCATTTTCGCTGGCCGGAGTGTTATTTATCTTGCCCGAAGAAGGCCTAAGAGGTCGAAACGCGTCGTGTTTGTTGTCGTGTACTTCCTTTGTCCATTTTACTGGCGGAGTTGTTTTCAAATACCTTTTAATTTTTTTTTTCTTTTCATGATGATATTTCTACAACCTCAGTCGACACCCAGGTGTGGTTCTTGTGCTAGGATACAGGAAGGGAGTCACTTTTGCCATTTCACTGCACCCTTACCCCCACCCCCTCCTCCCCCTCTCCTATCCTTCTCTCCACCCCCCAAGTCTTGGAATGGTCCAGAAGAGGGGGAACAGCCATGGACTAAGATTGCTACAAACCAGCAGGACAGGAGGGTCAGTGGGGAGGAGGGGAGGGAAAGGAAAGGAGGCTGCTGGTGGTGGTGGTGGTGGTGGTGGTGGGGGGGGGGGGGGGGGGAGGGTTGGGGGAGGACAGGGAAGGAAGAGAGAGAGAGAACTTGGGCGGAGTGGACTGCTCTGCAATGCAGGCCTCGACGATCTCGGTTTCAAGGGTACTAGCGCTGCCACTCAAGATGACCGTATCATCCACACTTCTCTTGAGACCGACCACCTCGCTTCCGATAACACAGTGTCTTGCGGTCGAACAGCTTTACTCTTGTGTGTGTGTGTGTGTGTGTGTGTGTGTGTTGTGCGCGCGCGCGCGTGCGTGCGTGTGTGTGCGTGTGTGCGTGCTTGCGTGCGTGCGTGCGTGCATATGTGTGTGTGTGTGTGTGTGTGTGTGTGTGTGTGTGTGTGTGTGTGTGTGTGTGTGTGTGCGTGTGTTTCAAGGTAAAACTTAAACTACGACAAAACCTTTGGAGTTGAACACTAAAGAGAGAACTGGTGTTTGGGCTCTGAAAACCAGGCCTTTAACATACCAGGTTGTGTCAGTAACAGCTGCAACCAACATCTGATTTTGTCTTGTAGGGGAGGGTGGGCGTGTATACATTGTGAGTGGGTGGGTGAGAGAGTGGGTGGGCCTGGGGGTCAGGAAGCCGGGGGTGGGGGTGGGAGGGAGGAGAAGGGATCGGGGGGTGTGACAGCAGGGTGTTGGTGGGCTTCGGAGATAAAGGTGAGGGGAAAAAGTGGGGCGTTGTAAAAAAAAAATTTTTTTTAAGGCACGTCCAAGTTTAAAAGTTACACCAGCCGCCACGGTGAAGTGGTTAGCGTCGCGGACTCCCGTCTGGAAATTCTTGGGTTCGATTCCTATCAGAGCCATTTATTTGTGTGAAAGCACAGTGTACTGACTACCTCCCGCATTATGCATATTTACCCAAACAGGTGTACGTTACACCAGCTAAATCCTGCATTCTCAGATATACAAAGAGTTCAGTGAACCGTGAAGGATTCAAAACCTTATTCCCGCATACTCACTGAAGCAAATCTAGAACTGACTCTCCAAGCAGCTATTCACGAATACACAGCTTCAAAAATTCAATGGAAAAAGTACAGGCGATTGTCATTTGTTTTTACGCACGATCAGAATTGCCCGAAATTCCACATACCTGGAGGAAAAAAAAAAACCCAGACCGTAAGCTACTCCCCAAAAGTTTCAACTCCCGAGTGTTTTCGAGGGCAGAATGAATCGCCTACTGATCCATCCTCCTTCAGGGTGGTCTCAAGCGCTGATCACCATGCAGCTTCAGACACGATCCTCCACCCGGCGCAGTCCTTGCGAACTTTCCGTTAGGGCAGACGACAGGTTTGCGAGCAGACGTTCAGCAAGACTCCGGGCGTGGTCACGGGATGTCGTTGCCGTAACCTCTGGAACAGTTGACCACCCCGGGTGGCCCAACAGGCCGAAGCACACGTTGAAGCCCGACGCTTCAGGCGTCCGAGCACATCTTGAACTTTGCCCATGAAGGTCGGGCACCGGTTGCTCCTCCTCTGGAACAGAAGAGACAGAGAGAGTAGAGAGAGAGCACGAGGATGGATGAGAGAGGAGAGAGTGAGCACCGAGAGAGCACAGCGAGACAGATAGAGAGAGACAGAGAGAGAGACGAGAGAGAGGAGACAGAGAAGACAGGATAGAAATAGAGAGAAAGACAGAGAGAGAAAAGAGAAAGGGAAGAGCGAGAGAAGAGAGAGACAGAGAGACAGAGAGAGAGAGACAAAAAAGAAGAAGACAGAGAGAGAGAGAGAGAGAAGAAATAAGAGAAGAAAAATAGAGAGAGAGAGAGATTCGGGTGGTTTATTCATATAGCCTTGGCACCTTATAAAGGGGTGAGTGAGCATAATACATCATCTGAAACAAACACTCATAACTGTAAAGCATACCAAACATAAATGATTTAAAACATCAAGAGGAAGCTGTTTCTCCCTTGAATGCCTCGTGAAGAAACATAGACAACTTCACAGAGAGAGAGAGAGAGAGAGAGAGAGAGAGAGAGAGAGAGAGAGAGAGAGAGAGAGAAGAGAGAAGAGAGAACAGAAGACAACAGAAGACAGACAGAGAGAGACAGGGAGAAACAGAGACAGAGAAAGAAGACAGAAACAGAGCAGACAGACAGCAGACAGACAGAGACAGACAGAAGACAGAAGACAGAGACAGAAAGACAGAAAACAGACAGATAGAACAGACGCAGGTAGGCAGACAACAGACAGACAGACAGACAGACAGACACGCGACGGGATGTTGTACTGCATGTGCTCCATGACGGCATACAGGCCGAGCTTGCTGTCCGTGACGTTGACGTCCTCCCCGTGCAGTTCGGAGTGGTCTATCAGCATTGCTCGTCGTCCACCGTGGAACACATGGTCTCTGGAAACCGGACGCTCTGGTCATGGACCAGGTCATAAGAGTCCACCTGAAGCAGAAGAACCGTAACGCGTCCACTCCTGTCCTCCGCAACGCCCATGTCTGTCTTCGTGCCGAGTCGGAAGGAAGTTAGCAACATTGGACAAATCACGTGGCCGGACATAATTATGCGCTGGTATTTACAAAAGAGAAGCCATTAAGATGACCGAAGAAGGCGACATTTAAACAGTCTTGTCTTGTCACAGATTGATGGAAGACATGAAGAACAGCGACATAGTGCGATGAAACCTCGCCCTGATGTCTCCCCTAATGTCTGTAGAAGAAGTAATGCACCCATCAAATGCTCTCAACAATTCATCTCTTTATAAGAAAAACCTTGCGTTTAAAGGAAGGAACGTGGAAAGGAAGTATTCTCTAGTGAGTGTGCTGTATATTCAGGACCCCCAAAGGGCAGATAAGCGTGTCTGACAGGCGACACTTTTTCGCCTCATTTGAAGCTCATCAGTCTCGCCACCGTGCCTTTGTTACCCGCTAATTAGAATTTACTTGCAAACAAACAAAAGGAAACTCCCTAAAATCGGGTAGATCTTCCTGCAAAAAAAACACAAAAAACGAACGAGTCTCGAAAAATCAGATATGAGCACTAAGTAAAGGGATAAATACGAATTTTGATAACAGTTATCGACCATTTTTTTTCTCTCTAGAAATCAAAAGGTTGAAGCGTGAAAGACATAGTCTAAGAGTCCAGCAACAGAGGACAAAAACCCCACATGGATATACCATTTAAAAAAATCCTAGTTTAAGGTTCTGTACTCGACAAGCATGAGGAGTTCACAGATGGGTGGAAGCTAGGCACAGTTAGTACCGAGAACAAAACCTGGCCTTGGTGCTTTTCGTTTCAAAAGCGAGGGTAAAAAACGCGTCGAAAGCCATCCCTGTAATACTGTAGTACCTCACGTGGAAAGTAGACTTTAAGTGTAAAAGGAAAGAAGCTTTAAAAGATATATCTCTACAGTGAATGTTACGTATTTTAAGCTCTCAGAGCGAATTACAAGGCCTCAGAGCCAACTGCTTCGCTTGAGCTGGCGCTTATCAGGCTAGCTATCGGATCCTGGTTACCTGTTGATGAGGAAGAGCGCCCCCTGAAATTGGATACCTCCTCCTGCAGGCGAAAACGTACCCTCCTCGGAAGATGTAATAAAATGGTGCCTATGACCCACCTGGACGAAAACCCCGGGGGAGCACCCTGGGGGCTGTGTGTGTTCCTTTGCAGGAGACGGAACTGCACACGCAGCGAAGTCTTGGTGATGACCAATGTCGCCAGTCGCTCGTTGGGGTCGTAGCTGAGGTCAACACGGTCCTGCAGGGACTCGTTGGTGTAGCTGGTCCAAGGGGTATTCTGCACGTGCGTTCAGAGAACTCTGTGAATCATCTTCGAATGATTTGACCAGCCTACTTTCAACTGTGACTAGTGATCTTGAAACCTTTCTCCTTTCGTAGTCACTCGCTTGGGGCCGGTTATATTTGCATTATCATCATTACCTGTTTGTCTTTCCGAGACAAATTAGTATCAAGCCTGGCACGGTATACACACAGGCAATCGAACAAACGCACACGTCAGCTACATTTACACACATGGCTTTTTCAATGAAATTTTAAATGAAATTTTTAAAAATGGAATCTCCGTTGCGTGCGTGCGAGCGTGCGTGTGTATGTGTGTGTGTGTGTGTGTGTGTGTGTGTGTGTGTGTGTGTGGTCGTGCGCGCGTCGTGCGTGGTGCGTGCGTGTGTGCGGGCGGGCGCGGTGCGTGTGTGGTGTGTGTGTGTGTGTGTGTGTGTGTGTGTGTGTGTGTGATACCTTTAATTTCCGTAGAAGGAGTGGGAAAAACCATCGAAACCCGTCGCAGTAAAAAAAAAATCTAGTTCTTAAAAAGACTGAAAAGAGAAACATTGAGTAACAGAAAGGGGGCACGAAGCACAATCCTACACTACTGAAGTGCTCTGTGTGTTTGATTGTTCTTACATAGTGGAGAACAGCAGGACCAGCCACAGGCCGTTGTTTCGCTCCATGTAGAGCTTTCCTCGGGCTTACTGTTTGGTCCCTGTTCCCCGCTAATCAGAAGCAACTTCCACACTAGCAAAAACTTTAAAAATCGCGTAATATTCCAAGTATATGAAAACAAATGTCTCCGAAAACCAAACGGTGCAAGGAACTCCAATAATGTTTGAACAAAACCATGGACTAAACCTGTAGAAAAACCCCATTAGAAGACACGGAAAACACAGAACCTATGAGGGCCTACATTTAGGCATTAAAAAATCCACATGAAAAGTTACTTTTAAAAAATCCAGAGTTTAAGACACTGGACACCACAGCACAAAGCTGGAAGTGGAGGGGAGGCGCGGGGGGGGGGGGGGGGGGGGGGGGGGGGGGGGGGGGGGTCGCAGACTGACGCAAGACATGCACAGATTGAAACGATAATAAAACATGATCTCATGTCTTCAGTCTTCAAAGTGGCATGGAGATCATGTTCAAATCTGTCCTGGTAAACATTCAATCTTCCAAGATTAAAAGAAGGTGGGGCACAAGAAACAACCCTATGACAAGAAGAGCTCGGCATGGTTTATTGGTCCTTCACGCTGGAGTTACTAGGAACTTAACTGCAAGTGACAGTTGTTTAGCATATATGCGCATACAAATTGGTGAGGAGAATGTGTGTGCGTGCGTGCATGCGTGCGTGCGTGTGCGCGCGCCCTTTTGTGTAAACAGCACTTCGTCACGGAGAGAGAGAGAGAGAAAGAGCGAGAGAGAGAGAGAGAGAACAGCACTTCGTACGGAGAGAGAGAGAGAAGAGCGAGAGAGAGAGAGAGAGAGAGAGGGAGAGGAGAGAGAGAGAGAGCAGACCGACAGACAGACAGACAGACAGACAGGCAGACAGAGACAGAGACACTGGTCACACACACACACACACACACACACACACACACACACACACACACACACACATACACACACACACACATGCGCGCGCAAACACACATACACATACAGAAGAAGAGAGAGAGAGAGAGAGAGAGAGAGAGAGAGAGAGAGAGAGAGAGAAAGAGAGAGAGGAGAGAGAGAGGAGAGAGAGAGAAAGAGTGAGAGAGAGAGAGAGACTGCCTTTGGGATCTATTGCAAAATACTTGCTTGTTCAATCCGGCTTTCGCCAGTGTAGTATGTGTTGCTTGGACCATCAGACTGCCCCGTCTTGAAGGTCACCTTGATGGAGACGTCTGTGACGTAGTAACGGCCATTAAACGTCCGCTGACCGTTGCCTGCTACCACCTCCACCTCGATCTCTGGGTAGAACGACCCTGGACAGTCCACGCCGTTTGATCTTTATTCACCTCAGGTATTTTCATTTTCATCTCTGAGTTTGCGACAGCCTTGGACATGCAACAGGACGTTCTGATCTGATTTCCTCCTGTTCATTACTGATACAGCGCCCATATTATTTTTACTGAGTATAGCGTCCCCATGTTTATTTTTATGATGCACAGCGTCACGGGACCATTTAATTACTGAGTACAAAGCGTTCCACCGTGATTATTTTTTATGAGTAATGCTTAACCGTGATTTTACTGAGTACAGCCCATCGGGACCCATATCATTAATCTGAGTCTGCGTCTCCTTGATTATTTTATTCCTGAGTACATGCGCTTTTACCGTGATTATTCCTGAGTACAGGGTCCCTACTTTATTCATTACTGAGTTCTCTCATCTGACTTATTTATTACTATACTATGGTCAGCCTGATTTATTTATCACTGTTACATGGGTCCCATGATTATATATTACTGCGTTCTAGCTCATTCGTGTTTATCTTTTACTGTTACAGGGTCATACTTCATTTTTTCACTGACTAAAGGTCACCATTAATTATTTTTATATCAGCGTCATCGTGATTATCTATTACTGGTTCAGGTTCAACTCATTTTTTACTGTACGCGTTTCCTACGCATCATATCTAATTCACCTTGTTTTATCTCTTTCTTAATCTCTAGTTACAGCATGATCCTGGATCAGTTCCAGTTACGTTCTTCTCTTGTTTACCTTGTTTCATTCCTACGTTCTTCTCTTATTTACCTTGTTTCATTCCTACGTTCTTCTCTTATTTACCTTTTTTCATTCTACGTTCTTCTCTTATTTACCTCGTTTCATTCCTACGTTCTTCTCTTATTTATCTTATTTTATTCCTAAGTCAATGTGTGGAAAGAGTGGGACCCCAGTGCAATATTAGACTAGCCTACGTTCTTGTTTTATTCACACAATTTTTTTCGTTT
The DNA here is from genome assembly GCA_018398815.1 of Conus ventricosus. Taxonomy (NCBI): domain Eukaryota; kingdom Metazoa; phylum Mollusca; class Gastropoda; order Neogastropoda; family Conidae; genus Conus; species Conus ventricosus. The sequence continues at coordinate 42,177,567 of CM031616.1, read as the reverse complement.
TTATGTTTATCTCTGAACAAGCCCAGACGTTCCTTCTTATTCACTCCATTTGATTCCCATCTTTATCTCCGTAACAGAGTGTAACACTGGACAGTCTAACAGTCTATGCACCCCATCATGGGAAAGAGGGAAGCTCGCTCACTGTGGACCCGAGACCAAGCAGTCGCGTTCGTCAGTAAGGTGCTTAACAGGTGGTGTCCTGCGTGCGTAGGATCAGAATACTCCGATAAACCAACCATCCAAATGGTTCCGATCAGCTGCAGTGCGGTGTCTCCATCGGCGGGTTGCCTCCTAACAATCTGATTTCGTTTGTTTCCTGTGGACTTCCAATGCGATGGGACCATCCCTGTAGGGTGTGTATCGCTGAAATGAGATTCTGCATTTCCTGCCCTTCCCACTTTAACAAAAACTTTTTCACTTGCGTACTTCATTTGCTAGACGATGATTAAGAACTGGCGCTCTAATCTGCTCATCATTTCGTTTCAAGTGTCTAGATGATTAACATCTGGTGCTCTGATCTGCTCGTCATTTCGTTTTAGATGATTACGATCTGGTGCTCTGATCTGCTCGTCATTTCGTTTTAAGTGTGTAGACGATTAAGACCTGGTGCTCTAATCTGCTCATTATTTTGTTGTAAGTGTGTAGATGATTAAGATCTGGTGCTCTGATCTGCTCATCATTTCGTATTAGATAATCACGATCTGGTGCTCTGATCTGCTCATCATTTCGTATTAGATAATTACGATCTGGTGCTCTGGTCTGCTCATCATTTCGTATTAGATAATTACGATCTGGTGCTCTGATCTGCTCATCATTTCGTATTAGATAATTACGATCTGGTGCTCTGATCTGCCCATCATTTCGTTTTTCAGAGTGTAGGGCTTCAGAAGGAAATTGGACTCTGCCTCCTTCCCTCGCTTCAGCCTCTCTGCCCAGCGTCTTTCCACGTCGAAACGCGCCCTCCTGGCCCTTTGTTCTGCAAGTACTCCATTGAATCTCAAACATTTCGGTGGCCGGACTGGCGCCCTTGTTTGCTGTCCAATGGTAAGAGCTCGAATGTCATGTGGGCTCCCAAACAAAAATTGCTATTTTAGCTACCCATCTTCATGTGTTGTCGCTCTGGTGGTTCTGTACACTCTAAGATGGGTTCCCTTTCCCCACTCTGTTGGGATAGTTATCCTCGTCTGTCATATCACAGTAGGTGAGTACGGACGTCAAACCTACATGTTACCAACTAATCGGCACATTGCCACCAAAGCCATTTCAACACACACACACACACATGCGCAATCGGGCGCTCGCACGCCCTTACTGGCACGCATGCACGCGCGCCCCGCACGACACACACACACACACACACACACACACACACACACACACCACACACACACACACACACACACACTCAAATACACCGCTTCGACCCTGAGAGACAGAATCTAAAAGACGATGGTAGATTAGAGAGAGAGAGAGACAGACAGACAGACAGGCAGACAGACAGGGGGACAGACAGAGAATCCAAGGGATTACCCGGCGCTGTAGACCAAGTTGGTCAGGCGAAGTCTGGTGACCAGGTATGCACATGGAACGACCAGGGAGGCCCTCTGGCCGCAGAAGGTTCTCAGACGCGAATCGCCGGTGACGTTACAGTGGTAGACATCTTGGACAGAAACAGCGAGGCAGGAGAACTATAGCAGCATACTTGAAGCTTCCTAAGATAAGGTCCAGACAACTGACTATAACGTTGAAGTTTCATAACGTCAAGAGAAATGTGTTTACACTTTTTACCCGTAGAACCAGTCACTGTCATCAAGAAAACAATAACAAATACTGACTGAAGATACGGTTTATCACGTGAACATAGCTGTGAAAACAGCAAATGATCACGCGAAAATAGTAATGTTCATATAATACAGTTTTGGGGTTTTTTTTTCCATGTGATCATATACTATTTTCACTTTACTGGGCTACCGTCAATCAACGATTTTCATACATACGAATGTTCCGCATTCCCGTGTGCCAGCTAAAGAGAAACGGGGACCAAACCTTTGGATGAGACGTTGTTGCACGTGCGGGTCAGCGGGATGTGACCTTGATGTGACCTTCACCTACGGTCCAGGTCAAAGTGTAAACACTTAGTTTAGATTAAACACACATTGACATGTTTGCTGGTGAAGAGTGTCAGAAACCAGTCAAATCGTTGTAAGAAAATTACCCCCCCCCCCCCCCCCACGCTATGGAAGGGAGATTGTGGGAAAAGGAATAGAGAGAGATGGAGGTGAGGATGAGGGGGGTGAGGGGTAAGAAGGGGTGGTGGTGGTAGTGGATGTTAGGTCTGCTCTAACTTAAACTCGGATCAATGCTTCCGTGTATAAATTGTCCAGGATGGCATCAGATTTGAAGATTTTGTCCAGTGCGTCAGTACGTCACATCAATGATGTGAATCAGATGGCTTCAAATACATGAGGTTCACCATTCAACAGAGCAAAAGAGAAAAGAAAAACAGTGACGAACTCACCTGTGCCAAATCCTGCGGGCCACGTGTAGGTCACCAGGTGGTAATCGTTGTCGTCTTTGACCACGCCGGACAGGAGGGCAAAGAGAGTGACGGAGGGGTCCGTGTGGTACAGGGAGTGAGCGCCGGCATCCACGTTCCTCCACACACACACTTTGTCCGACCCCGTGATGTCCTGCAACACAGTTACCTCCCTTTTCTGGCAAGCTGGTATCCCGGGGGGCTCTGTCAGTATTAATTCTGTCCACCCGTCTTCAGGAAATTCTGTGCTAGTCATTTCCTGTTTTTTTCTCACTCTGACGTTTCCTTTAGAGAATCCCTTTTTTTTAACTGTTGTCTATGGTAGTTTTGCTTCTGTTGCCCATTCATTTCTTTTTGAAAGTCTAGAATGTCTAGAGTGTATTGCCACTTTTTTTCCAATGCGTTACAATTCAAAGTTTCCCAGCGTTTTTGCAAAACTCTGGCGGTAAGATATTCATCCTCCCCGTTCTCTCTTTTTTGTTCTGTTCTGTTTTGTTTTGCCGTCCCATCTTCTGTGCCACCTCAGAGGCAGTGCACCCGAGCCGCTCATTCCAACCCCCCATCCCCCACCGTCCAGAGCCACAGCCCCGGCACCGGCAATCCACAGAGAGCAGTAAATGTCAAGTTGTCTAGAGGCAACCCACCGGAGGAGACACTGCAGGAAATTAGAGCAACTCCGTCAGAGTTCATTTATAGTGTATGTCCATTTAGTGGATGAAGCTCGACTGTGTGGTCCCAGTCTTCCCAGCTGAGCCCGTAACAAACTCAACTCTGGATAGGAGCCAGTCAGGGCAGAAGAATCCCACATGGCTCTGATGGGAAATCGAACCCACGACCTCCCAGCCGGAATCCGCGACGCTAACCACTTCGCCATGGCGGCGGGTATTTTTTTTTATTTTAACCATTCCTATACTCATAGGTATCGTCGTCCTCGGCGTCACTGTCATCATCCCCAGTATCACCCGCTCACCTCAACAGCTGCCCATGCGGGGTCGACCTCGTCGTCCAGCACAAGGCCCGACACCCTGGCTTTGTCCACGACGACGGACAGGGAGTAGCTGGACTTGTCCGTGACGGGGGAGGACCCCAGCTCCATGGTGCCCCAGGCGAAGCCGGACCTGTACAGCCCCTCCGGCATCAGCAGGGCCATGGCGACGTCCTCGTAGAAAGGGTCGTCGTGGTTGCCCTTCCTTGATTTGGAGAACATGGCCACGGCCACCGGCTTGTTGGAGGTCAGAGAGATGTGCACGGTGCCCTCGACGTCCACGTCCTGAGAGTAGAGGGGCGGGGGGAGGGGGGGGGGAGGAGGGGCGAGAGTGAGTGAAGTTATGGGGTGGGTGAAGAGTGTGATGTGTTGCTGGGTGTGGTGGGTGTTTTTGTTGTGTTGAACTGGTTTTTGCTGTGTGGTCTTGTGCAGCCTTGTATTGGAGTATGCTGTGTCGTAATGCACTGTCTTGTGTGGTTTTTGTATTGTTTTGTGTTGTGTTGTATGGGGTTGTGCTGCACGGTATTGTATTGTATTGTGTATTGTCGTGTTGTTTTGTATTCTATCATATTGTGTCGTATGAATTATGTTGTTTTGCGTTGTGTTGTATGTATTGTTTGAAACTGCATGGCATTGCACTGCAGTGTTTTGCTGTGAATTGCTTTGCATCGTATTATATCGTATTCCGTTGTATTGCGCAGTTGTGTTGAGTTGTATTCTCTTGTATCGTATTGTGTCGTATCGTATCGTATCGTATCCTATCCTATCGTATTGTATAATTTCATCACAACAGATCTTTTGTGTAAAACACGGGCTGCTTCTCCATGCTCCCCCCCCCCCCCCCCCCCCCCCCCCCCCCCCCTCCAATATCCCGGAGACAGTAGCTCGCCCTAGTACAGCCCACCTGGTCTGTTTTGTTTATTCTTATGCACGCATGGCTGCCTTAATGGCCGGATAAAAAAACAAAAACGGTCATACACACAAAACTCCACTGCCTGTCCATACAGGGAGTGTCCGCAGGAGTATCATTCTGCGTACGCAAAAGAAAGAAAAGAGAGAGAAAAAAAGTATCAATACAAATTTGCTTTCTTTTACAGAATGTCGACAAGAATCATTGCCTTGTGGAACTCATGCCTACCTTCTCGTCCGAAAATTGTTACCAGACCACAACTTGAGGTCGAACGCAGAGAGGAAAAAACAATCCCATACGACCGGTAACTGGGGATAAAAAATTCCACAAGGATCGAAAAGTGTATGTTGAAAATCTCAAGTTTAAGTCTACCTGCAAATCCGGACCTGCTCCACAAGCTGTTTGGGCTCGCAGGCTGGTGCAGGCCACGCAGAAACACAACAGATGATAAAAGGCAGCCCATTGTAGTGTGGTGCAGCACAGTAATAATACTATACAATACGATAACATAGACCGAGATGACCTTAATCTCCAGGTAGGGAATGGAGCAGATATCAAAATCCGTTCCAATTGAAATACTTCACTTTAAAGGGCAGACTTGGGCTTCAGAGGGATGGGGCATGAGAAGTAGTCCTTTTCAAGTGACTGTTCTGATAGTTCTATTGTTTCTCCAAGGTGGAGGTCAGCGTCAATAGCGAACGACAGCTGTTTCGTTCTGTTAAGAGCTTGTCAGGCTCCTCCTGAAAACCAACAAGAGCACTCAGAGAAGGGGAAAATTAGAATTTTGAATAAAATGGTAGACTTAAACTTGTATATTTTATAAAAATCAAAAGGTCAAAATGCACTTTTTAAAAATCAAAAGGTCAAAATGCACAAGTCGCGGCCAATGGGGACCGGCAGCTGGGGACAAAAGTACCATGAGGATTACAAAATTTTGTGTGGAAAATCTGGTTTAAAACCCCGGTAACCGCTACTGAAGCTTTGAAGGGCTCGCTGTTAACGCAGAAACATGCAAAAATACAAATGGTATTAATGAAACCTGTTGCTTTTGATTTCCCAGATCGGGGGTGAAGCAAACATTACAATCTGTCCCAGTTAAAACAACACTTGACAGACTCGAGTCAAGGAGAAAGGAACATGGGAAGAAATCCTTCTCGTCATTGCTCTGTTGATTATTCTTTCCCACCAGAATTACAATCGCTTTACTTTAGCATGTCCAACACCAGCCTGCAAGCCCTTCAGATGTGTGGAGCGACTTCCAGGGTTTACATTTTGAATGTTCAAAAGGTAATTTCTAATCGTTGTGGAATTTCATCCCAGTTATTGGCCACGTGGGACGTTTTTCTCCCGTTTTCCCCCGCACTAGACCTCAAGTTGTGGTCTGGGTTATAGTCTTTCGCATGAGATGATAAACTGAAATTCCACAAGGCAGATTTTTTTATTTTTTTATTTTTATTTTTTTTACAAACTGAGCAAACTAAGGTCAGCAAACAAACAAAAAATTAAGTTAAACAGAATAGGTGGCGCTGTAGTATAACAAGGTGCTGTCCCCATGAGATAATTTTACACAAAGATATCTATTGTGATAAAAATTTATACGATGAGTGCATTACAGAACAATACATACAATACAATACGATACAATAGATACAACAAAACACATGGCTACCGTGAGAAACAATGTGATTTAACACAATGAGTGCAATGCAGTACCATGCGAGAGAATAAAATACAATGCGAAATATTGTACACAAGATCACAATTCCACTCTTCAAATTTTCGGCCACGTGGCCTTTTTCAAGATAAAAAAAAATTCAACTACGTAATGTCCATCTTTGGAAACTGGACAGAGCAAAGAATTGACGTCATAAATAATTACACAAGTTCTGACATCATAATGTGTGATGTCATCAACAAGAAATAGGAATTTTTTTTAAACGTCATCCTGAGGAACTAGATCAGAGACACAATAACAGGATGGGAACTAATCAAATGTATCTCAATCGTAGGATTTTCCTGCTAGCCAATCCCACTGAATAATGTAAGTTGTGTGTGTGTGTGGTGTGTGTGGTGTGTGTGTGTGTGTGTGGTTGTGTGTGTGTGTGTGTGTGTGTGTGGTGCGTGCGTGCGTGCGTGCGTCCGTGCGCGCGCGCGCGTATGTGTGTGTAGTTATACTGTAACCAATGTACTTCAAAAACATAACAGTACGCTCCATAAATCACAATGAAAATGAAACCATAGGATAATGTGAATATAGTCCTGTCTATGACTGTATGGTATACCATAATTGTCATCTGAAAAAGGTACAAATTTTCTGCAAATCATCAATGTTGTTCATAGGTTAATTTGGATAGGGTTGTTACAAATTTGTCTGAACATTACATTCATTTGGTAACCTTGCATCTAATGTCCTTATCCATTTCTCTTTAGTAATAAGTCTGAAGCTTTTGCTTTCACCGTAAGCTTTTGCCAACACTGCAACAGCAAGGTCTCCCACTGAATGCTGAAGGAAATGTCGCATTATTGGCTTTTCTCTTTGGAACTTGATGTCACGTCTGTGTTCCACTGTTCTTTCTTTCAATGAACGTTCAGTTTCACCAACATAAACTGTCTTATCACACCGTTTGCATAACAGAACATATATCAAATTTCTGTCTGCACATGTCACATTACTCACAACATTGTGTGAAGATTTCTGCTTCGTGCCCAACACTGTAGAAGTTACTAATTAAGAACAGTGTCACAATCACAAATTTCTGCTTTTCCCTTCACTGCTCTTTCAGTTTTCTGGTGAACCAACGTATCACATAAATTTTTATCCCGTCTGTAAGCAGGTATCTGTGGTTTATGAAATACTTTGCGCATGTATTCTGATTTATAGAGCGTATCACTATATCTCTTTAGTACAGATTGTACATCTGGCAATACTCTTGAAAATGTCAACACTAGTGGTACTCTTTCACTGTTTTATTTCTTTTTCTTCTGACGAAGTTAGTTCCTATCCATGTTTCGACTGTTTTCAACTGACCTTCTATGACTTTGCTACTATTGCCACGTTTGCGGAACTGATTCTTAAGTTCAGATCTGTGTTTTAGATAGTCCTCATCTTTTCCACAGATTCTTCTCAACCTAACACCCAAACCATATGCTAGAGATGTTTTTGTATGTGGGGGATGACAAGAATCCTGCCTGAGGTATAACTGTTTATCAGTAGCTTTCCTGAGTAGATCTGCGTAGACATGGCCATTCTCTAACTTAACCAGTGTCAAGGAACTGAATTTGTTCTCTACTCCATCGTAGAGTGATTTTATGTTTGTATGTATGGTGTTGGCATAATCTGTGAAACGTAAAAGGGAGGCAGGTCACCATTCCAAATGCCAAACCTATCATCAATGTAACGTTTGTAGAAATAAGGTTTCTGTTCAAACTCCAAACGTTTCTCATCCCACTTCCGCATGTATGTACAAGCAAAGTTTCTCCCCAGTCTGGACCCTATGGCTATTCCATCTGTCTGTCTGTAGTGTGAATCCCCTAAACTGAATCCATTATAATCTAAAACAGTTTCAATCATTTCAACTGCGCAGTCCGTTGGTACGATGGGTCTAGGTCTGCTTTGTAAAGCTTCTATACATGCTTCTATTCCCTCTTTCCGAGGCACAGAGGGTAGAGTTTCTCTACATCAAAGCAAAACAGAATCGCATCGTCTGGGACAGAACAGTCACATTCTTTTAACTTACTTATGATACGTTTTCTTCCCTTTGGAGGACTATTGCGTTTGTTTCAAAATATTTTAGTTCGGTGCAACGCAGCACAATACTATACAATACAATACAAAAAAGAAACCAATACAATCAAAAGCAATACAATACTGTTCAACAAAAGACAGATACATAGAACAAGAAAAACAATGCCATGCAATACAGGGCGGGAGAATAGCTCAGTTGGTAGAGCGGGGGACACGTGATCTCGGTGATCATGGGGTTGCAGATTCGAATCTCCGGTGGACCGTTTCGATACAAGTCGATTTTTCCCTCGAGTTAACATTGGTTCCGACTCCATTTGAAGAAAAGTTCTTCGAATAACCGAGGTTCCGTGTGTGAATGCACGCATGACATCTTGCGCACAGCGTAAAACCCCGTCACCATCTTTCGGAAGAGAAGGAGTCAGAGGAATGAGCGGAGGTCCGAATGACTGATATTAGACTGAATGACGTGGGAAACGAACGATTAACGCCAGCAGGGGTTTTAAACTTCAGTCGGCTCGATCCAGGTGGGACTCCCATGACGTAAACGCTACCGCTCAGATCGCAGATCTGGCCTTTATCTGAGAACAGGCGCTATATAAGTATGATAATGATGATGATGATGATGATGATGATGAAAATATTAGTGATAATGATAATCATATACAATACAATGCAGTACAGTACAACACAAATGATATAGTACAGTGCAATACAATACAGCAAAACGCAAAACGAGTCAAAAGTATGAAACACAATACAACAAAAGACAGGCAGACAGACAGAGACATAGAGACGTGGGAGAGAAAACGTCACCCAGAAGGTCCTCACCCAGAACACCCCCTTCTGAAGGCCCTCACCCAGAACACCCCCTTCTGAAGGCTCTCACCCAGAACACCCCCTCCTGAAGGCCCTCACCCAGAACACCCCCTTCTGAATGCTCTCACCCAGAACACCCCCTCCAGAAGGCCCTCACCCAGAGCACCTCCTCCTGAAGTCCCTCACCAAGAACACCCCCTCCAGAAGGTCCTCACCCAGAACACCCTCTCCTGAAGGCCCTCGCCCAGAACACCCTCTCCTGAAGGCTCTCACCCAGACCTCCCTCTCCTGAAGGCTCTCACCCAGAACACCCCCTCCTGAAGGCCCTCACCCAAAACACCCCCTCCTGAAGGCCCTCACCCAGAACACCCCCTCCTGAAGGCCCTCACCCAGAGCAACCCCTCTTGAAGGCTCTCACCCAGAACACCCCTCCTGAAGGCCCTCACCCAGAACACCCCCTCCTGAAGGCACTCACCCAGAACACCCCCTCCCTGAAGGCCCTCACCCAGAACACCCCCTCCTGAAGGCCCTCACCCAGAACACCCTCTCCTGAAGGCCCTCACCCAGAACACCCTCTCCTGGAGGCCCTCACCCAGAACACCCTCTCCTGAAGGCCCTCACCCAGATCTCCCCCTCCTGAAGGCCCTCACCCAGAACACCCTCTCCTGAAGGCCCTCACCCAGAACACCCTCTCCTGAAGGCCCTCACCCAGAACACCCCCTCCTGAAGGCCTTCACCCAGACCTCCCCAGACCTCCCCCTCCAGAAGGCCCTCACCCAGAACACCCTCTCCTGAAGGCCCTCACCCAGAACACCCCCTCCTGAAGGCCCTCACCCAGAACACCCCCTCCTGAAGGCCCTCACCCAGAACACCCCCTCCTGAAGGCCCTCACCCAGAACACCCCATCCTGAAGGCCCTCACCCAGAACTCCCCCTCCTGAAGGCCCTCACCCAGAACACCCCCTCCTGAAGGCCCTCACCCAGAACACACCCCTCCTGAAGGCCCTCACCCAGAACACCCCCTCCTGAAGGCCCTCACCCAGAACACCCCCTTCTGAAGGCCCTCACCCAGAACACCCCCTCCTGAAGGCCCTCACCCAGAACACCCCCTCCTGAAGGCCCTCACCCAGAACACCCCCTTCTGAAGGCCCTCACCCAGAACACCCCATCCTGAAGGCCCTCACCCAGAACTCCCCCTCCTGAAGGCCCTCACCCAGAACACCCCCTCCTGAAGGCCCTCACCCAGAACTCCCCCTCCTGAAGGCCCTCACCCAGAACACCCCCTTCTGAAGGCCCTCACCCAGAACACCCCCTCTTGAAGCTCGAAGGCCCTCACCCAGAATACCCCCTCCTGAAGGCCCTCACCCAGAACTCCCCGGCGTTGCTGAGGGTATTGGACGTGCCGTCCCCTAGGTGAAGCACAGTGTTGTCCTCCGCTGCCACCACCCGAAACACGTCTCCAACATCGTCCCTGTGGGGCAAACAGACAGACCACACGGCAAGACGATGAAACGGTCTCCTACATTCAGCACTCTTGCACGTTCACGTGCATGCGCTCTGCCTCACGTAGACATTTCTGACACTGGCTTCATTCTGTACAAGCTGACATACATATCAGATATATATCGAACACCTAACATGAAAATTCACTTGAAACATCTGTTTTCTCTCTCCTCGTTCTCAAAAACAGACAGAGTTAAGATGAACTGATAATTGATCTTAAAATGTGTAAGAGTCTGACATCAAGCGGTTCGACCCCACGGGGTGACACTCGATTCTGAGCACCATTGAGGAAGCCACGGTACTGTTTGGGACCGCTCCAATCCGTGCGGTTTTGCTCTGGGCAGTTTACCGGGTGTAACATCACATAGCTTCAAAGAAGCAGCTTCGTTCTTTTTTTAAATCCCTGAGACCCTTATCACACGGCACTGTTTGCCGGTAAATACCCGTTACAAAGAGGCCAGGACGATTATGAGCAACTGAGAAAGCACGTGAAAAAATGAACTGCCCCTGGCAAAATGGCGCACCTTTGAGGTGAATAGCTGACCCAATCAAAATGGCGCACCTTTGAGGCAACTAACTGCCCCTGGCAAAATGGCGCACCTTTGAGGTGAATAGCTGACCCAGTCAAAATGAGGCACCTTTGAGGCAACTAACTGATCCAGTCAAAATGGTGCACCTTTGAGGCAACTAACTGACCCAATCAAAATGGCGCACCTTTGAGGCAACTAACTGACCCAATCAAAATGGCGCACCTTTTAGGCAACTAGCTGACCCAATCAAAATGGCGCACCTTTTAGGCAACTAGCTGACCCAATCAAAATGGTGCACCTTTCAGGCAACTAGCTGACCCAATCAAAATGGCGCACCTTTGAGGCAATTAACTGACCCAATCAAAATAGCGCACCTTTCAGGCAACTAACTGACCCAATCAAAATGGCGCACCTTTGAGGCAACTAGCTGACCCAATCAAAATGATGCACCTTTGAGGCAACTAACTGACCCAATCAAAATGGTGCACCTTTCAGGCAAATAGTTGACCCAATCAAAATGTGCACCTTTGAGGCAACTAGCTGACCCAATCAAAATAGCGCACCTTTGAGGCAACTAACTGGCCCAGTCAAAATGGCGCACCTCGAGGCAAACAGCTGACGTAATCAAAGTGCCTGTGACGGGGTCAGTGGACGGTGGTTCCAGGTCGATTAGATGTTTTTGTCCTCCTGCCCCCCTCTGACAATTCCTAGCCTAATCTCCCCCCCCCCCCCCTCCCCCCCCCCCCCCCCCCCCCCCCCCCCCCCCCCCCTCCCAGCCCACTGCTTTCCCTTCCCTTGCCAGTTATGAATGGTATGTCCGCTAGGGGAAGACTGACAGGACATTCATCTGCTTTGGCATTGTGCTTCTCTTCCTTCCCCTCTCTCGCCCCTTTCCATCCCGCTCTGTATGGTGTGTCTGCAATTCTTTCATGTCGCCCTGCAGGTCATTCACCTGTAGTTTGTCCGTACAGTCTTCATCCCAGTCCTGGAGATTCGTTCCAGAGAGCTACGATGGGCATTAGCTGCCAGTGTTCATTCCAGTGTTCATTGCCACGGGAGTAGCTGTCATTGATCATCTTAGTGTGTGGACGGACGCGGAGGGGGATAGGATTCTACGATTCCGCCTCCTTTTCCCTCCACCCTCCACCCTCTTGGCCCACCAGTCCCCACTCCTCTTCCCTCACGTACTACCGTGCGTGCGTGCGTGCATGCGTGCGTACGTGCGTGCGTGTATGCGTGTGTGTGTGTGTGTGTGTGCGCGTGCTGATACAAATTGTACCATTGCGACAAAGAATGACGGCGGGACAAGAGTGGCATGGGACGGAAGTGACGCTGTTGCTGTTTGGTGAGAGTGCTTACAGAGCGCCTGCCCTGGGTTAGAGAGTGACCAAGCTTTAAGCACTTTACAACCCACGCTTTATTAGTTTACACAACAGGCTGCCTACCAAAGTAGAGCCGATTGAAGAGCTGCCTGCTGGCGCTACAGTCTGTTGTTTCCTTTGTCTTTCAGTCGATTATCAGTCACCTACTTCTTTTCTTTTTTTTTTCTTTTTTTTTTTCTTATTAGGAATTCTTTCGATTTTCACGGAGAGGTGCCATGCTTACTACATGCGTACGTGTCATCCATACCAACATCAACATTGGCCTTCATGTTTCGAAAGTTGCGAATGGGATTTTACGCTTGTTCAAGATGTTATGCCTGCGTTCACACACAACACGTCTGTGTATAGTCTCACTCAAAGGACTTTTAGGAAACGGAATCAGAATCAATACTAATTCAGCGGAAACGGCTCGGCAGAGATTCGAACTCGCAACCCTAAGATCACCGATATCACGAGTCCGGCGCTCTACCAACTGAGCATTCGACCTCACCGGAAGTTCACAAAGCGACAGTCCCTCTGAGAGGGAATCCCATGCCCGACCCACCCAACCCTACCATACCCCCCAACCCTACCCACCCACACACCCTTCTACTCCCCGCTTCCCTCTAGATCCACGCACACTGTCGCGTGCGGACAGGTATATACCGCTCCCCACATTCGACGCACCTCACCTCCACCAGTACCGGACCCCCACCGCCTGCACCAGCTGTCCCGGTTGCCGCTCAGGACGGCACCGGTGGTCGGCCTGATGCGGGCATCGGTGAGTACGCGTGGCGATTGTCGGGACAGTCCAAGGTAGTGGAACCTGCCAGCGATGATCCAGGCGTCCCGAGCTTCCCACAACACCACAGCAGGTGGACCTGAAGGTGTTCGTTTGTGTTTGTTTGTTTGTTGGTTGCTTGTTTGTCTGTTTGATTTGTTGTTGTATGGTTTGTTTGTTTGCTGTCATGTGGTGTTTGTGGTGTTCGTAGGTTGACTGTGTGTTTGTTTGTTTGTTTGTTTGTTTGTTTGGTTGCTTGTTGCTTGTTTGTTTGTTTGTTGTTTGTTTGTTTGTTGCTTGTTTCGGTGTGTTTGGTGGTTGGTTGAGTTGGTTGGTAGGGTTGTTTTGAAGTTTGTTGTGTGCTTGCTTTCGGAGGTGCGGGGGTTTGGGTGGTGTGGTGGTGGTGTTTGAAAAGTGTGTGTGTGTGTGTAGTGTACGTGCGTGGTGTGTGTGTGTGTGTGTGTGTGTGTGGTGTGTGTGTGTGTGTGTGTGTTGTGTGTGTGTGTGCGTGCGTGGTGGTGTGTGTGTGTGTGTGTGGTGTGTGTGCGTGCGTGCGTGCGTGCGTGTGGTGTGCGTGGTGCGTGCGTGGTGTGGTGTGTGTGTGTGTGTGTGTGTGTGTGTGTGTGTGTGTGTGTTGATATAAAAGCCACCATTTTCATTCCCTTGTTCTAGCGGCTAAATAAATCGCATTGGCATTATCATGCTTTGAGAGGTAGATGACTGTACAACATCGTCTTACACTGAGTAAACTAGTTCACACACACACAACACACACCACACACACACACACACACAACACACACACACACACACACACACACACACACACACCGACGAGCAAGACGAGCACGCACGCAGCGCAGCCGCGCGCGCGCAGGAGCACACAGCACGACGCGGCACCGAGAGAAAGAGAGAGAGAGAGAGACTCACACACGCACCATGCACGCACGGAGACACAGAACAGAAAAAGAGAAAGAGAGAGAAGAGGAGAGAGAGGAGAGAGAGAGAGAGAGAGAGGAGAGAAAAGGACAGACGAAGACAGAAGAGAGAGACGAGACACAGAGAGAGAGAGAGAGAGAGAGAGAGACAGACAGACAGACAGACAGACAAAGAGACAGAGACACAGAGAGAGAGAGAGAGAGAGAGAGAGGAAGAGAGAGAGAGAGAGAAGAGAAAAACTGACAGATACGCTCCTTCCTGGGTGGACACGGCTATTTCTGGATCGTCGGGAGGGTGATGATGACGGTGGTGTCATTCTCAGTGCCAATGATCATCAGTTCAGGATTACATTTATAGGTCACCGCGTAGTAGTCCGAACCCAATGGTGTTCACGGGTACAGCGAGGTACACCCCGGTCTTGTTGCCCTCGCCGTTCACCCCCGAACACTGTGACAGGTGCGTCGGCAACCACGTGCACCGCTTTCTTAGACTGCAACAACCCACAACGAGCCAGAATTACTCCCCTTGGACGGCCTCCCGGAAACTTTGTGTGTGTGTTGTGTGTGTGTGTGTGTGTGTGTTGTGGTGTGTTGCTTATGCCACTTGATTTTAGCGGTCACTGTCTGCTCATCTTCAAAACTCTATCATTCCATCATTCCCGAAGCTTTTGCGTCGCTCTCTTGTGTACACGAATGCAAAGATCTAGAGATGGCAGGATCAGTATCTTGGTTTTTCGCTAGCTAGAATTTCACTACTGTGGTACGTGGGAGGCATTCACTATTTCCTGTTGGTTTGACTAGCTCTGCTTCTGTCCCCTGATCACGGACTGGCTGCCTTTGGCCACACTTCGCCATTCATATTGTCCAGTTGTCAAATCGGAAGCTCACACGCGTGCAATTCGCGTGCCGGGCAGTGGCTGCGTGCAGGCAAGTGGGCCGACCTCGCTGAACAGTGGACAAAAAGAAACTATGATGTGTCATTTCTTGAGAGGGCGCCCCTGCCAACTGAACAGTTCTCTCGCCTGAACGTGGTCGGGAACCTGCGCGAGCGGACGGGACTCCAACGAAAGCAAAAAATAAATAAACAAACAAAAAGGTGGGGCATAATAATGGTGGTGGTAGGGGTTACTATGACGTCTTATCAGTCCCCCACCTCAACGTCTTTTAACTAAGCATGTTTTCGTAGATTAAAGCCTGACAATTGGTTTTCCTTTCGTCCTACCAGAGTTCCCTTAATACGTTATGCAATCGTTCCGTTGGCATGCGCATCCGTATCCATGCCTAGCCACTGACTGCAGACCATCAAACACTCGGACCCTGGAAACTCCTCAAGCTGCCTCGGATGACACCTCAACGCCAACATCGACTGGAGAAACATCAACATGCCTGGCCTCGCTGTATGCACGCTATGCAGCATCGACCTGGTAGACAACATAAAACATTGCCCTGGAATAGACATCCAACTGCCTTCGTGTCATGAAAAATAAGGACATCAAGACGACCAAGATGGGTCACAACAATAAAATTCGAGTGTGGTTTTTTGCTGGGGGGGGGGGGGGGGGTTGTTTGTTTGTTCGAAAGAGAGAGGATGGGAATGTTAATGAATGGCAGAACAGACGGAGAGGTAGGGGAGAAGGAGAAGGGGAGGGAGGGAAATAGAAAGGAGAGGGGAGGAAAGGGAACGAGCAGGGTGGGCATGGTATGCCATGTTCCTTAGTTTCCACATTTCTCAGATGGACCATGGTAAGGTCAAATACTGTGTGTAGATCCTCAGACACACAGTGGTGTGATGCAGTGCTCTTTCCTTAACAATAATAATGATAATCATGATGATGATGATAATAACAACAAAGGTTCTGATGACTGAGGTCCAGAATCCACTACCCCACCCCACCCCATCCCTATCCCCACTTACTAAAGTTCAGGTTCAGTGTGCTTTGATTGACGTTTGGGTTTGGGGTGTTTTGTTTTTTGTTTGTTTGTTTGTTTGTTTGTTTGTTTGTTTGTTCATTTGTTTTTGTTTTGTTTTGTTTTGTTTTGTTTTATGTTGTGTTATGTTGTTTTGTTTTGTTTGTGTTGTTTTGTGTTGCTTTGTGTTGTGTTGTTTTGTGTTGTGTTGTGTTGTTGTGTCGTGGTGTGTCGAGTCGTGTCGTGTCGTGTCGTGTCGGATCGGGTCGGGTCGTGTTGTGTTGTGTTGTGGTTGTGTTGTGTTGTGTTTGTGTTGTGTTGTTGTGTTGTGTTGTGTTGTGTTGCTTTGTTGTGTTTTGTGTTGTTTTGTTTTGTTTTCGGTTTCGATTTAGACTTTCTGACAATTTGAAAGGAGAGGAAGTACGTTAAGATAATGTGGAAG
>CM031616.1:42148613-42151113 GCA_018398815.1 Conus ventricosus | reverse complement strand
TTTCTGTCCAGCAAACTGCCCATGGAAATGACACGACCGTGGTATTCTCTTTTCTGTCCAGCAAACTGCCCAAACTGCCCATGGAAATGACACGATCGTGGTATTCTCTTTTCTGTCCAGCAAACTGCCCATGGAAATGACACGACCGTGGTATTCTCTTTTCTGTCCAGCAAACTGCCCATGGAAATGACACGACCGTGGTATTCTCTTTTCTGTCCAGCAAACTGCCATGGAAATGACACGACCGTGGTATTCTCTTTTCTGTCCAGCAAACTGCCCATGGAAATGACACGACCGTGGTATTCTCTTTTCTGTCCAGCAAACTGCCCAAACTGCCCATGGAAATGGCACTACCGTGGTATTCTCTTTTCTGTCCAGCAAACTGCCCATGGAAATGACACGACCGTGGTATTCTCTTTTCTGTCCAGCAAACTGCCCAAACTGCCCATGGAAATGGCACTACCGTGGTATTCTCTTTTCTGTCCAGCAAACTGCCCATGGAAATGACACGACCGTGGTATTCTCTTTTCTGTCCAGCAAACTGCCCAAACTGCCCATGGAAATGACACGACCGTGGTATTCTCTTTTCTGTCCAGCAAACTGCCCATGGAAATGACACTACAGATGTATTCTTTTTTTTCTGCCTACGCAGGCTGATACTCTTGCAGACACTCCCTGTATAGACAGGCAAGGATAAATCCCATCTACCCAACAAAGGGAGTGGAGTCTTGTGTGTTTGATCGTGGTGTTTTTTGTCCTGCCGGTTAAGGCGGCCATACTCCAACTTCGGGGAAGGTGCATGCTATGTGTAACTTGTCACCAGTTCCAACGGCCAAACAGGCCTTCTCTTCTGAAAGTTGATGATGGGATTTTACGTGTGTGTGCAAGATGTTATGCATGCGTTCACATACGGAACCTCGGTTTTTAGTCTCATTCGAAGGACTGTATGGGAAATGGAGTCAGAACGAATGTTAACTCCGAGGGAAAAATCCCCCTGTACCAAAACGGCCCGGCGGAGATTCGAGACCGCAACCTCAGGATCACCACGATTACGAGTCCGGCGCTCTACCAACTGAGCTAATCCGCCCCCCACCCCCACCCCCTCCCCTACCGAGGTATTGAAATTCTCTATGTTTTTAACTGACTTCCCCGGATGAAGATTAAGGGCTGAAGGGCGTGAGTAGCGACAGAAAGTTAGAGCAGTATATGTCTTGCATGGCATGACTGCAAACTTGACGAGGCATGGGCTTTCTGCAGGTTTGCTCATTCTATGAGAGTCAGTAGAGTCGGTAAACAAGGCATCATACCTATCCTTTCCATGTTTTCTTCAGGCAGGTGAGCGAGCAAGTTAAAGAAAAACAACAACAACAAATCAAAACAAAAGAATCAAATTTACGTATCAGATGAACTCCGTGGTCAGTGTCCCTGGCGGTATGGCTGAGGACTAAGGTGTGAAAAAAATACTTTACAGTATGGGAGCCAGTGCGAAGCCCTGCTTTAAAACCGTTTACTGTCGTAAGAGGTTTGAACACTTCAGTCATGTTGTGGACCGACCATGTTACACGGAAAGGCGAATCAGGTTCACAAATGTTCTTGGGCGTTCGATTTGTTCACATGTCTACCCTTTCCATTGCGCTGAATGCCTTGAACAGATCTATGAACACGGCCCGTCGTAACATGTGCATTTAAGTCCCATCTTGTTCCAAATGTTCATCGTCATCCACTGTTTACGTCAAAAGTAGAATAAGTAATTATATCCGCTCCTCTGAAAAACTGGCAATAAATGGTCTCATCTTGATAAGATGTAAGTTTGTATTTGTCACAATGTTTGCGCAAGATTTCATTTAACATAAGTTTTATCAAATGTTTGGAGCGGTGATTGTAGTAACTGATCACAGTTTCTGGGAAAACATCCATTTTCGATTATTCAAAATATTGCTGAAACTTTACTTGCAAATCTACGACCCTTACCATTTATTTAAATCTGTATGCAGAGTATGACTGGAAAGACCACGTGTTTTAAAATGCCATTACGAGTTTGGATGTATCGTCGCCTGTTATTCCTGCAAAGTGGCTAACGTTAAAGATTACCAAAACACACACACACACACACACACACATACACGCGCGCGCGCAGAAATGGGATGATCAAATAGACTCATTTTTATATGTATGAAAAAAAGGTAATGAAAAGCATTTTAAAGCGACAAATAAATCAATCAATCAATCAATCAACAAATAAGTAAATAAACAAAGCTATGTACGCAAACCGATACGGCGGAATGGACAACTAGTGTCCACCATTGAAAGTATATACAGGTCTCTCTCTCTACAGGTAAGTTTACAACAAGAAAGCTGCCATGCTATGAACGGGGTTTTAAAAAAAAATGCAGTTACCTTCAACGAAAAAGACATGTACTTGGGCTAAAAAGGCAGAAAGGCGGTGGGCTAGAATACTAATAATAGCTTTTAAAACACACACACACACACACACACACAC
>CM031616.1:42111113-42131113 GCA_018398815.1 Conus ventricosus | reverse complement strand
AGAGAGAGAGAGAGAGCGAGCGCGAGAGAGAGAGAGAGAGAGACGCGGAGAAGAGAGAGAGAAGGAGAGCGGCGAGGAGAGAGGAGAAGAGCGAGGAGGGAGGGAGAGAGGAGGAGAGAGAGGCAGCGAGAGAGAAGAGGCGAGAGAGAGAGAGCGCGAGAGAGAGAGAGCGCGAGAGAGAGAGAGGCGAGCGAAGAGCCGAGAGGAGGAGGGAGGGAGGGAGGAGCGAGCGAGAGAGCGAGAGAGAGAGAGGAGGGCGAGGAGAGAGAGAGAGAGCGAGAGAGAGAGAGCGCGCGGAGAGAGGAGAGAGGACCGAGAGGAGGAGGAAGGGCGAGGAGAGAGAGAGAAGCGAGGGAGAGAGAGAGGAGAGAGGAGGAGAGAGAGAGGAGAGCGGCAGAGAGAGAGAGAGAGAAGAGGAGAGAGGGGAGGAGCGAGAGGGAGAGAGAGAGAGGAGGAGAGCGGCGCGGAGAGAGGAGAGAGAGAGCGCGCGGAGAGAGAGAGAGAGAGAGGAGAGAGAAGACGCGAGAGAGAGGAGAGAGCGCGAGGAGGAGCGGGCGAGAGAGAGGGAGAGCGAGCGAGAGCGAGAGAGATAGAGAGCGGAGAGCGAGAGAGAGAGAGAGAGAGAGAGAGAGAGGAGGAGAGAGAGAGAGCGACGAGAGAGAGAGAGAGAGGAGAGAGAGGAGCGCGAGAGAGGAGAGAGAGAGAGAGCGGGAGAGAGAGAGAGAGAGCGGCGGAGAGAGAGGAGGAAGGAGCGGAGAGAGAAGAGAGCGCAGCGCAGAAGAGGAGAAGAGGAGCGCCGGAGAGAGAGAGGAGAGAGAGCGCGCGAGAGAGAGAGGAGAGAGAGGAGCGGCAGAGAGAGAGAGAGAGAGGGCGCGAGAGAGAGAGAGGAGCGAGAGAGAGAGGGAGAGGCGGAGAGAGGAGAGAGAGAGAGCGCGCGAGAGAGAGAGAGAGAGAGGCGCGAGAGAGAGTGAGAGAGCGGCGCGGAGAGAAGAGAGAGCGCGAGAGGAGAGAGAGAGAGCGCGTGAGAGAGAGAGGAGAGAGAGCGCGCGCGAGAGAGGAGAGAGAGAGAGAGGAGCGGGCGAGAGAGAGAGAAGAGAGCGCGGAGGAGAGAGAGAGAGAGAGAGCGAGAGAGAGAGAGAGAGAGGAGAGAGGAGGAGAGAGCGAGCGGAGAGAGGGAGAGAGAGGAGGCGCGGAGGGAGAAGAGCGAGCGGAGAGAGAGAGGAGACGGAGAGGCGAGAGAGAGAAGGAGGAGAGAGCGCCGGAGAGCAGAGGAGAGGAGGACGCGAGAGAGAGCGAGAGCGAGAGAGGAGAGCGCGAGAGAGAGAGAGAGGAGAGAGAGAGAGAGCGCGGCGAGACGAGAGAGGAGAGGAGCGAGGAGAGAGAGCGGAGGAGAGAGAGGAGAGAGAGAGAGCGAGGAGAGAGGGGGACGAGAGCGAGCGAGAGAGAGAGAGCGAGAGAGAGAGAGAGAGAGGAGAGAGAGGAGAGCGAGAGAGAGAGGAGAGGAGAGAGAGGGAGAGCGAGAGAGAGAGAGAGAGCGCGAGAGTGGAGAGAGAGAGCGCGCAGCGAGAGGAGAGAGAGAGAGATGAGACGCGCGGAGAGAGAGAGAGAGAGAGCGGCGCGAGAGAAGAGAGACGAGAGAGAGAGTGCAGCGCGGAGAGAGAGAGAGGAGAAGAGCAGCGCGAGGAGAGGAGAGAGAGAGAGAGAGCGCGAGAGAGAGAGAGAGAGAGAGCGCGTGAGAGAGAGAGAGAGGAGCGCGCGAGAGAGCTAGCGAGCGAGACGAGAGAGAGAGAGAGAGAGAGAGGCAGAGCGCGAGAGAGAGAGAGAGGAGAGAGGCGCGCGAGAGAGAGGAGAGAGAGAGAGCGAGCGCGGAGAGAGAGGAGAGAGAGCACGCGAGAGAGAGCGCGAGAGAGAGCGAGCGCGAAGGAGAGGCGAGAGAGAGAGCGAGAGCACAGAGAGCGCGGAGAGAGAGCGAGACGCGAGAGAGGAGAGCGCATGGTGAGAGAGAGAGGAGCGCGAGAGAGAGAGAGCGCGGAGAGAGAGGAGCGCGAGCGAGAGAGCGAGAGGAGAGAGAGAGCGAGATGCGAGCGAGAGAGCGAGAGGATAGAGAGCGAGGAGGAGAGAGAGAGAGAGCGAGGAGAGAGGGAGAGGAGAGAGCGAGAGAGCGAGAGAGGAGCGAGAGGATGAGGAGAGCGAGAGAGAGAGGGCGAGAGAGAGAGAGAGAGCGAGAGAGAGAGAGAGAGAGAGAGAGAGGAGAGAGAGAGAGAGCGAGAGAGAGAGAGAGAGCGAGAGATTATCCATGACTATATTTTCCCCATTTTCCTCTCAGTTGTCGATGTTGTCAGCAGGTACAGGGTGTGTGAGCGAGCTCGAACATCCTTTGGAAGACGGAGGGCGGGGGCTGGGGGGGGGGGGGGGGGGGAATACGTCGATGCTCATTACTTCAGTCTTTGCTCTGTTCATGTTCTGACATACACCTCGAATTTCCATCTCTCTCTCTCTCTCTTTTCTCTCCTCTCTCTCTCTCTCTCTCTCTCTCTCTCTCTCTCTCTCTCTCTCTTCTCTGTCTCTCTCTCTCGTAATGAACAAGCTATGAGTACTATGAAAACAACGTTTCAAGTCTGCCTTTTTCGGTCTCTGTCTGTCTGTCTGGTCTATCTGTCTGTCTGTCTGTCTGTCTGTCTGTCTGTAGTGCAGTTATGTGTGTGTGTGTGTGTGTGTGTGTGTGTGTGTGTGTGTGTGTGTGTGTGTGTGCATGTGTGTGTGTGTGTGTGTGTGTGTGTGTGTTTCATGCTCTGACAAAGTTTCAAACCGTAACACTCTGACCTCACGAATGGTTTGATCTTGGGACTGTCGGCTCCGCAGTCAATATTGCTACCATTCTGATAGCGGCGGCTCTTCTGGCCATGCACAAAATTGCCCTATTATAAATCTGGTGCAAGGGAGTTAACAATGTCATAATCCATTCGCCCGCATATTCTCCTTTAGTATGTCTTCATCCCTGCTCCAGCCGCATCCCCGCGTCGCGTGCCGTCCCACCCCATCCTCCCTCGACATTTCCGCACCCGCCTCCCCCCC
The DNA here is from genome assembly GCA_018398815.1 of Conus ventricosus. NCBI lineage: Eukaryota > Metazoa > Mollusca > Gastropoda > Neogastropoda > Conidae > Conus > Conus ventricosus. The sequence goes on along the minus strand of CM031616.1, from coordinate 42,128,038 downwards.
CCCTCCGCCCCCCCCCTCCCCTCCCCCCGGTACTGTTCGTGTTACATTGTTTTCCTTTTTTAAAAACTAGACTGACGATTGTAGATATTTGGATATGAACGCAAATCAGAACATCTCCTGTCACCTATGCAGAAAAAAGATGTGTTGTCATGGTTTTCTCATGTGGCGGTGGTGTGGTAGCGGTAGTGGTGATGGTAAGAAGCGATAAAGGTTTTATCTACATGGCTGGATAAAAAAAAAAGAATTCTTTGCAAAAAGACTTTGTAGAACTATGTCGTTTTTTTCTCCTTATTATTTTTGTTTGTTTGAAGAGTTCGTTGATGGGTGGTTGCTGATATGTTTAATGAATCTACGAAAATAAAGCCAAAATGATTTTAGTGTGTGGGCCTAAATTGAAAAATAAAGACGAGGTCTGTGCAGCTTCCGGCTGTATACATCATAGAAGACCAAATTTCAGGTGGAAATACAGTATTCTTAACGACCAGGACAACATGTTAGAAAGGTTGCTGTGCGCGCGCGCACGCGCGCGCACACACACACACACACACACACACACACACACACACACACACACACACACACACACACACAAGCAAGGGAAGTTACTTCATAAGTGTTTCAATAGGAATCTAATGTTTAAAACCTGACAGGGTAACATCCCTTTGAAAGACACCCTTTTGTGTGGTAGTGATAGTGGTGGTGGTGATGGCGGTGCTGTGGTAGTGGCAGTGGTAGTGATGGTGGTAAGACGCGATAAAGGTTGCTGCACACGCACGCACACACACACACACACACACACACACACACACACACGCACACACACACACACACACACACACACACAGCGCGCGCACGCGCGCTCGCGCGCATGCACGTAGGCCTACGCACGCACACACACACACACGCACGCACACACACACACACACCACACACACACACACACACACACACACACACACACACACACACACTCGACGACTACATTTTTTAAAGATGTCAAATAACAACAGGTTGAAACATAGCCACGTTCTTAAAACAATCACATGTATAAAACAAACCACACAAAGAGTAACCAAGAATTAAAACTATTTATAGCATCAAATGAGAAAAAGAATGATCAGACAACTGAAAACCACGCCAATAACGTCACTATTCTCATATCGTCGTCACACATGGAACACGCTGACATTTCCAAGCATTGTCTAAGTATCTCGCATCATGTTTGTAAGTGTTCCGGAAAAGGGCTGAATGGTTGGAAAAGGGAGCGTAGGGCAGGCGATGGGAATAGGTGATGTCCGCGGAGAGATAGCGCGAAATCGAGGTGGGTGGGGGGGGGGGGGGGGGGGGGGGCGAGGGAGAGCGGGAGAAAAAGTGGGGCAGACGCAGATTGATTCCGGGGGGGGGGGGGGGGGGGGGGAGGTGGATGAGGAAAGAGACAGAAAGAGAGGTTAGAACAGATGTCAACATGGGAAATGGGAGAAAAAGACAGGTTAAAACAGATGTCAATATGGGAAATGGGAGAGAAAGACAGGTTAACACAGATGTCAACATGAGAAATGGGGAAGAGTGTGACTTGTAGGGAAAAGAGCTCTGATGTTAAGGAAATAAAATGAGGGAGTGGGGGAGGGGGGGGGGGTGATGTAATAGGGAGAAAGGTGGAGGAGCGGGTGGGCGGCTGGGGTTAGTGATAGGATTGGGGGGGGGGGGGGGGGGTAGGAGAAGAATGCCTTTAGAAAGTGGAATTTTTTTTCTTTCTCTCTCTCTCTCCCCTTTTTTTTTTGCCATTTTAAAATAATTTTTGATGATGTTAAAAATAATTAACAAAGTTTTAGTGTTTTTCATGCCAGAGTCTAAAACCGTCGACACAATGTTAAGACTTTCACTGAAATTAACTAACTAACTAACTAACCGGAAACAACTTGAACTTAATAACTCAGAACATAACAATGTAACCATGTAGAAATCTAGAATTAGAAAAAAAAACATCTGACTTGGACTAAATCTGTTGATCTTTCATTTTGAACGTTTGTCGATTTCTGTTCCGCTCCTTTATCACCGACTTCAACTGAATAGCTTCATACTTCATGTGGCTGATGCGTTCTGTGTGTATGGGTAATGAGTTCTTACTTCCTCTGGTTCTTTTATTACACGGTTGTAGAAATTCATATTGCCTGCGAATATTCGGATTTAAATCATGAGCTGCTGTCAGCATCAAGGTCTTTTTACGACGATATATCATTTCCTTACTTTCTTTGCTTAGCATACCTTTTAACATGACTTTCCATTTTCTACAGGTGAGATTAGAGTTTGCGACATTGATGCCATTGCCAGCGGTTCAATCTTTCTTCGCGTGGATGCTGTTGACACGTTGCATATTTCCTAGCATTTGTATTCGATAGGCATTGTTATTGATCTGTGTTCGGTATGCAATCAGTATTGATCTATATGTTTTGTGTGCTCGTGAAACAATAATCCCGTTTAGTTTTCATCTTTTCAAATCCTATACAGGCTTGTTTTTTTGTTTTGTTTTTTTCCAGTGCTGTTGTCTCGCTGTGGTTAGGCTAATCAGACAGAGACATCTTAAAGCTCACGTCTTTATTATGACGTCATGAGTATTTGATCCATAAGCTAATTCATTCATTCATATGTATATTATTTTCTTTCCTTACTTATATATATTTTTTTTTTATCTATTCATGCCTTCATCCAGCCGTTCATTCTTTCACGGTCTGTTCATATTTTATTGTTTTCAGTCTCATGAAATTTTCCCTCGTTTATTACCGAGTCGTGATATTAGTATTTTCACTACCTTCTCTTCTCGTGCCTGTCCTCGTCGCTGTGTGGCCACAGTCCACAGGTAGAGAAGTGGGTTGAGGGCAGAGTTCAGAGGTAATAAGAACACAACCAAGGCGTCATGGAGTTTGGTGAAACCAGTGACACGGTAAAACGACATCATCGTCACCAGTCCGAAGAAAAACCAGCAGACGGTGTCTGTGATCGCCACCTTCCCTATCAGGTGGGCTGAAGAATAATAGGGCCTCTTGGAGGGATCCAGAGTTATTCTATATTTTGGTGTTTGTCTATAGACTGCTGTTTGACCAGCCACAATCACTAATGATAAGATAAAGTTGACCGCTACAGTTACTGTGAACCATTTGAACTGTTGAACAGATTCATACTGATCAAATAAAGCCAGACGACACAAACCAGACTGACCACACAAGCCCCAGTGTGACAATCCAGGAAGAAACGGTACCAACGACCACAAGATTCCAACAATCCATGCTGCTGTGCAGGCTACGTCAGTCGAACCTTTGTGATAACTCCACGAATGCTCAGTGAGGCAAAGGGTACAAATGTGATCCAAAACGATGAGCCATATGATCAAAATGGACACTTCACTGGACAGTACAGACAGAAATCCAGCTGTCTTGCACGTGATGCTGCTGGTCCAGGACTGCTGAGACTGGATGTACATTCCATCATACACTGCATCGGCCGCCACAGTGATGCTGACGTGAGTTCCCATACAAATATTAGCGAACTGAAGATGAGAAATGGCAGTCACAACGTTGTTTCCAAACAAATTTTGAACTCGAAATGAAATCATAAAGGACAGTAAATTCCCTACAATGGCACATAAGCTGGTCGACCAAAAGAAAGCCAAGTATAGGTGTGTTGGTATCAGTGTCGTACACGAAGGAAGTATAGTATCAGGTGCAAAGCACTTCAACCTGTCTGACTCTTCGGGGCGAATGTTTTCACAACAGAATCTATAGTTTGATGAGAAAATTCTATGTAAATGTGTTGATTTAGCATATAAATCAGAAGGAAAGTTTACTACTTGACTGCCTCGTATGTCCAAGTCAGCTAGTAACGGAATGTTCTTGAAGCCAATGGATTCAATGATTCGGAAGGCTGAAAAAGATAGATTTAAATACTTTGCATGAGGAAGATATGCACATAAAATATTTTTGACAGTCTTTACATGTGTTTCAGAAATATCGATCCGCTTCAAGGCATAGTGAACGGTTTTATAATGTGTGACTGTTATTTGGCTCAAAGGATTGTTTTTTAGTTGTAAACTCCGCAAATTAGGTAACTGAAAGAAGACACTTAGATCGACAATTTCCAACTTATTGTTGGAAAGATCTATATACTGCAAATTAGCAAATTCAGTATTTGAAATGTTAACAAGAAAGCAATGACGCAAATTCAGGTGAATAAGATAGGTGTTGTTAATAAAATCACTCACTGACATCATCGAACCTGTGGCGTCAACGTATCGAAGATGGAGAGAAACGGTCAGCAGGAAAAGAATGACAACACATGAAAGAGTGACCTTGGCACAGACAGCCTGGAGGACAGGTCCTGTCACACATCAGTTCATCATCCCGCTGTGGACACTGACCCCACCATCACACAGACTGCCTCCATGCACACACACTCTGGAAGCTCGACAGTGATAGAATCCAGGACATGTGAATCGCTCACAGTGTTGTTCATCCTCTCCATAAGTACAGTCTGAATATCCATTGCATCGAGTGTAGAGAGGAAGACAGTTCAACAGCTCGGCAGTACAACGGTAATGGCTGTCAGGACAGGATTCGTCAGTTTTCATCATTTCTTGAGTGAAATATCCAGAGCCATCCAGGTTGATATAAAATCGTCCTGTCCTGTCGCCATCACCGACCTTACTGCAGTAGGGACATGGATCTCTCTGGTCTTCAGCGCAGTTTCTCTCATCTGAATCGTCCCAACAATCTGAATAGTCGTTGCAGCGTTGGTTAAGCAACACATACTGACCATTAGAACACAGAAACCCTGACGTGGGGGATGTTCACAGAATGACTCGTCACTGTTATCTGGACAGTCCTCACGTAAGTCACACACCAGCGTGTACTGCAGTGTTGTCACGTCGTCATCACACTGAAACATGGCGTAATGGACAATGTGGATCCCTCCGAAAGAACTGACTTTGACTTCTGCTGGTCAGTTATGTTCAAGCCTGTGCAAAACTGAGAAAATCGTTTCTTACAGCGGCTATCGGCGTCGCATGACAAGAACGCATGTGTAGTGTGATTACGTCGATTCAGAAATAAATACTGCAGCGTGTTTGTTAGTCTGTTTTGGAATGTCTTTACATGACTGTGTTTGATATTTGAAGGTGACACAATGGATGAATGCATTGCTAACTCACATAGTGCACCATAGTGTAACTTATCTGATAGCGCACCAGACTGTAACTTATCTGAAGAGCGTGTAGGCAAAGTAAGAATCGACCTGAATGATAAATGTTGAAACGTTCTCGGTGGAGAGTGTGTCAGTCTTGCCCTAAAATGGGCTGTATTGTAGATCAAGGAGCTGTCAGACCATGTGCGAAACCTGCTGTACATAAAAAGTTGTTTAACCCAACCTTCCATGTAACCGAAAGCTATACCTCCACTTACATACGCCTTTTTAACAATATGAAGAGCGTTCTTCTTGTTCCTGCCTTGTTTTCAGTGAAGCCAATGTTCCCCAATTGCCTGGCACTCATAAGCAAGTATCAAAAAAGGTGTTAGTTTCTGCACTACGATTGATTTGAAGCATTTGTTGCGGGATGCCACCATACCCTGACATCCAGGACTGCTGAAGGGACAGTGTTCTGTTTCATCACGTCCGTCCTCACACTCTGGTTTTTGATTGCAGTACAGGTGGCTGTGAAATTTCCAGTAATATCTGACTGAGCAGTTGAACAACCCTCCTGGCAGCTTTGGGGGCTGATCATTCACAGACAACGTTGCAAAATATATTTTGAGGACTAGCTTCAAACCTGTATGGGTAGCGAAATGTCATTTTAATGCATGAAGCTACAAAGATAGATGCTGGTATAAAGCAGTCCATACACACACGTGCAATGCACGGTTCAGATGCATTTGGTCTTTTGTAAATCAGTTTCAGTCTTGAAAGCGGATCAGAACAATGATAGAATCGTGGTACCTGCTGAATACTGAAAATAATGACATTTTCAGGAGGTACGTGTAAGTCCGTTTCATACTTTCCAAACTGACTGAGTACATTGGTACAAAAAACATACCCAGTACACTCAGAAGAATAATCTACAATCACATTAAGGATTTTCTCCGGTTTGATATCAATATGAAGACAAGATTTATTCATGGTTATGACTTGCAAACAACGTGTGTTTGAATACATAAAGAATTCCTCAATGAAAGTTTCACCGCAGTGAAAAACTACTCATCGTACGCATGTTTCATATGAGGAGAGGGCACTGTGTCGCATGCAAATACTCGTGTAGACAACTCGCCAGACTCACAACAAGGTGAACCTAACTGGACATGAGCAAATGCATGCATACCCACGGGGACTTTCACCTGGACACTGACAGAAAGTGGTGTAGTCATCACACATCCCATGCACCACAATCTGCTCAGCTTTATACGGTTTCGCGTTGAAAACTTTGTTGTAGACCATGACAGTCTGTTTTGTTCAGCTCCACAATTGTGAAATTTGTGTTTGTTTGGTTCATGAGATATACTGCACTGGACAGGTGTCACTCATCTTCCTGGCAGCCGCTAGAGTGTCAGGTGTGCTGCTGCTCTTGTTCTTCTGATCTACCATTGGAATGACGATGTAAGACATTGTACACACGCGCGCACGCGTGCGCGCACACACATGCAAGCACGCCTGCACACAAACATACGTATATGCATATAGATAGATATAAAGATAGATAGATGGACAGATGGGTGGCTACACGCACGCGCACGCGCGCGCAAACACACACACACACACACACACACACACACACACACACACACACACACACACACACACACACGCGCGCGCGCGCGCGCGCGCACGCACGCACGCACGCACGCACGCACGCACGCACGCACGCACGCACGCACGCACGCACACACACACACACACACCATCTAATATCACAGCATTGTGAAAAGACGTTAAAGAGAAGAACGAACACACCACCACAGTACTCTCTGCTCCCCACTCCTATGGACGACCGTCATTACTCACGACTAGTTGAGCACGAGGCCCATCCAAAAACAAAAACAAACAAAAAAAAGAAAAACCTTACACTAACTTATCGAGTACTTGCAAAGCCAATCTGATATGTGCATATTTACATAATGAAATACCCTAGTGGTACACAAAATTGTGATCTTCACCAAAAATTTGCAACCTGTGACTGCAAGATATCCATGGCCCAATTTCAGCAACACATGAACCATATAAGACACTATTGACATTATCAAAGTGATTCATCTCAATACCTTTCTCCTGATAGAGCGAGGTCAACACCGAGCATTCAACAAAAGATGATGCACAGAAATGTTTTCTCTGCAGACACAAGTAATGCCATGAGAATATTTAGGGTTCCAAGTATTCAGCCTTAATTTATGAATTAACCTAACAATATGCTTGGGCACAGTGGTAAGTAGCCATATTTTGACTAAATTGCGCTTATGTATATACTTTTCCATAATTTCGATTAACTCACAAGAGGACAAATCTAAGGGTTTTTTTAAAATCATTTTTCAGCGTTTCTATTTGCTCCTTCTTTTGCAAGACTGTCTGCTGTTTCATTCCACTTTATACCACAGTGAGATGGGACCCAACAAAAATCAATTCTCATACCTAGAGTTATGAAACAATGCAGTAAATGTTTTATCTAAAAAGCAAATTTTTTCTAGCTTTGCAGTCCCAACGCTCTGAACCCAACGCAATGCTTTTTTTAATGTGTAAGCACAGTCATTAAGACCCGACCCCCCCCCCCCCCCCCCCCCCCCCCCTACTCTCCTCCTCCCCAGTTAGTCTGTTATCAGCGAGTTTTTTGTGTTTTTTTTTACTCAAAAAATCCTCAATACCCCAGGAGCACAAAGAATCCACAAGTCCTGCATATTTCCACTACCCTAGTTGACAGTGTTAAATCAGTTTATTATCCCCTAATCCAAGAACAACTTACTTTCTTCACATTTAAAAAACAAAAAATTTAAAAGGTATTTGAAATAACTCCGCCAGGTAACATGGTCAAACGAATTACAAGACAAAAACACGATGCGTTTCGACCTCTTAGGTATTTTTAGGCAAAATAAACAAACGCTCATGAAGAGAAAGGTGTCTTTTTTTTCTACAGGAACAATGCGATTTTCGTCTGTACAAATGCTTCCATTACTACTTGACCTCTACACACCTTTGAACTCTGACCTCCACTTAGTCCATCAAGAGCTTGCAGACTAGTCCATATTCTCTAGGCCAGATCTGCTTAGCCATGAGACTAAAGTGCAAAGAGCTGACAGTGAGACAAGGAGATGAGTTCACTAATACATGAGAAAAAACAGCGGGGTCTGATCGACTACATCAAGCAGAGGCCTATCCTATGTGTTGGTACTTTTGAGGATGGTAAAAAATATATACTAAATAACAACTATCAAAAATTAGAAATGATTAAAACGAACAGATGATGGTATAAATGACACAAAACATTAAGAGAAAAATGAATTATATTATGTTCATTCTGTCCCAGATAACTCTGACTGTATGAATGCTCCATTTACACCCCAGGAGATGAAACTCCCCCCCAATTTCTACAATGTACCCTTATATCCAATTCACGCACGTCCCAGCGAATTTACCTGTACGGTTTTAGTACACACTGACCATAGACATGGACATGGAGAGGGATGAAATCTGAGAACATCACAAGAGCATATCATTTAGGGCCACAGGCTTGGACACGTATAATGATGGTCAGTGAGAATGCAGAGATTGAAAATAATCCTGTTGAGACTCATTCTGGATCTGGATCTGGATCTGGATCTGGATCTGGATCTCCTCCTTTAGTTGTTGGTTGGCGGCTAGTTGTAGGAGCCAGTGATGACTGTGATACAACTGGTTGCGCAGTGTAAGACCTTAAAAGATTAAAAACAGAGGGGGGTGTGGAGGGGGGGGGGGATGGATGATCGTGGGTTAGTGGTGGAAAACGGCCGCCTCAACCCTGCCTAGTGCAGTGGAGAAGGCACTGGCATTCTGCTGCTGGACGGTGGTGTTGTCCAAGAGGTTCCAGTCATTGAGTACAGGACAGGGCTGTAGTTTACGTCACCTTTCTTAACATATGTCGACGTCCACCAGCCCAAGACACATGTCTACCGTATTGTTCGGGAAATGTAAGCAGTATCCTTGACACTTCACGAAGTCGATGAAACTCATGTATGGTTTTAGACTTCCCTATGAGCTAGTAGCCATGCGACTTCCGTTGCCTGAAGTTGTTGTTTGTCCGTCGAGACGACAAAGACCATCTAGTCATCCTGGGATCGGGGGTGAGTGCGTAGATGCCTGGTCAGGCCGATCTGCGCTCGGAAAGACCTGTCACAGTATGGACAGCGGATGGTGGCGGCAGTTGGAGGTGTGTTGACACTGGTCTTCCTGGTCTGTCTGAAGTATAGGTTGCTTCAAAGCAGAATGCCTTAATGCAGGGCGAAGGGGTCACAGTCAGGAAGGCAAATCGTGACATCGACACCCAGATCAAAGTAGACAACCCATGCTTCAAGATCAAAGCAGCTCGTTGGACTCCCAGAGTTGGGGCTGTTCCTTCTCATTTGTTCTCCCGGAGACCAAAGAATGCTTTGCTTTACGCAGCTTGGGGGCTAAAAGTTCACCCTTTAACTTTGGCGCCCGATTAAAGCTGATAAGAATCAAATCATATCGCTTTACGCCCTGCCGACCACAAAAGCCATATCACGGCCGAAACACTATAAAAATAATAACAAACAGAACAAAGTGAGAGAACTAAAATGCAGAGTTAAAACTTATACCACTTATTTCTTTACATAAAAAGACCCGCCAAAAAAAATAGTCTGTCACACTCAAGATGAAATTAAATCTTTCTTAAAACATTGATTTTATTTTTTTTCAAAAACACAAAAATCAAATCCGGGGGAACATCCCAGAACAAGGTCTTCATTGAGCTTGCCGTAAAGTGTTTATGTCTGACATCATGTAGCTCCCTACATTCAATTAGAATGTGTCTAATGCTGAGACCTTCATTACATAGGATGCGATGTGGAGCTAGGTTCTTCACTCTTTAAAAGATACGAATGAGTTTTTAAAAAAAAAAAAGAAACGAATGGCCAGTGTGCAGCCAACTTAAAACTGTCTTCTTTGCTTACCACCAGAGGTAGATGAGAGGAACCCTTTTAGGTTTGGACGGATCTGGAAAAGTTTGTTATCCGTCTGTGTCTTCGATTACTCTTGCCAGAGCTCTCTAATATAATCATTAACCTACGGTTTCAAATCTGAGTTGGGGATAGATACGTTGGGCAATTTGTTCGTTGTGGCATTCCTGACCAAACTATCAGCCGTTACATTTCCCCGAATGCCAACATGACGGGAACTCAAGCAAGAACAATGTTCTTGAGAGAAATCTTCGAAAACGCTCGACAGAACACAAAAGGGAATCATCCCCAGTAGGCGCCCACCTACACGCCCAGCAACATCAGTTCGATTATGACAACATCAGCGTTCTCGACCGTGACAATAGATGGTTTCAGCGTGGGGTGAAGGAGACCATACATATTGCCGCCAACAACCCCACACTCAACCGGGACCGGGGCAGACACACCTTGCCATCGGTGTACAACACCCTCATCGTTCAGTCACATGACCAGGGTTCGACCCGTGGTCGTGTGCACTGAACGCCAGTTCACCCAGTAGCCACACCACCGCTGAAGAAAGCGGAAGGTCATAACATTGTTCTTAACGACTACCGGATTTACACAGGTCACTCAGCTAGGAATAGCACTTACTTGGAGCTTTCGACAGACCTCCGCCTGTCGAAAGCTCCAAGTAAGTGCTATTCCTAGCTGAGTGACCTGTGTAAATCCGGTAGTCGTTAAGAACAATGTTATGACCTTCCGCTTTCAAACAGGTGAAAAGTTTTTAAAAAAATTTTTTTAAGTTTAGAAGCTTTGGGTGATGGAGAAACTGATAAGAAGCCGTGCTCCCGGACAGCAGTGATTAATAAGGAGCCCTGACAGACCGCCCGTGACAGCCAGGGTTGCTGTGGGGTGTTAACACTGTGTGAGCAAAGCTTGCGGTACGCCCGAGTGCACACAAGACAGACTGTCAGCAAGCCAGATGCGTCACGGATGGACTGACACGTTAAACGACTGAAGCAGCTGAGTATTGAATGAGCCGACGCGCAGTTCGTTTTTTCAAACTATTTACCACCTTGTATGTACACTGTTGGAGGTGGTGCTTGGTCGTGGCGAGGGATAAATGGCAGGGTTGTGCCATAGGGGTCAGTAGTAAACTGTAACAGATCGTCCACTATTGACTTTGTCATGTATTTGTGCCAAGCCTGTGTTCACCTTACCTAAATGTGATGAATGTATAACATAATTGGCAGTCAATGGGGTTTTTTCTTTCTTTATATATTTTCTGAGAGCAGAAACACCAAAACTGGGGTCTGGCCTAGTATTTCTCTTTCTCTCTCTCTCTCTCTCTCTCTCTCTCTCTCTCTCTCTCTCTCTCTCTCTCTCTCTGTGTGTGATGTGTACATTGAGGTTGTACCTTCATCTGGTTTCTAAGGACTAATGAGTTAACATGTTGTTCCTTGTCTTTATGTGTGTGTGTGTGTGTGTGTGTGAATGCCAGTTATATGCTTTGCCGAGCCGTGAATTTCATTGCTCCAGTCATAAACCGCTTGGATCTACACGTTGTTCGCACCGTTCTGATTGATTTGGGCTTTTTCCTGCCTTAGGAGAGCCATATTCCCAATGAGACTGTTACAGGTTCCTTCATATTCGTTCTTTAGAATCTTCGTATCAGCTCAACGACGCGCGCGCGCGCTCGCGCCGCGCGCGCGCGCACGTTAGTGTGTGGTGTGGCGAGTGTGTGTGTGTGTGTGTGTGTGTGTGTGTGTGTGTGGGTGTGTGTATGTCGTTCGTTCTTTAATTTAACGTCTATCACCTAACAGTGATCTTAGACAGTAGGTAAGTGTTACTATGTGTGCTTGTGGTGTTTTTGGGGTGTATGCCATGCCCCCCCCCCCCCGATCGCGCGAACGGTTTGGTGTTGATTTTGGGGTACGTAGGTATGTATAATGCAATAAGGGCTAGGATAACACCACACAACACACACACACACACACACACACACACACCACACACAACAACTTAAATCAAAACTTTTTTTTTTTAAATCGAAATAAGCAGCTAACACCAAGTGGGGAAAATAACATCGACGTTAAAGTAAATGTCCAACTGGTCTTAATCAGTCCTTGAACAACTTTCAAAAATGTTTGGATTCGTTAGAGATGACGTCTTCAAGACTGCCATCGACGGTTCAGTGTTCAACAACCAAGCAGGTAATAGTGTTTCATTCTATCGCACAAAAAGTAGATGGAACGGAGTGATTTGCTGCCACAATTACAAGTCACATGTTTACAGAATTTAATTTTAAAGGCATCAAGGCCTCATCGAAAAATCAAACTTTTAAAAATCCACTCTTGGTAGAGGATTCTTGATACCTGTTTTATTGTCTGATATCTTGTTAAATAATATCCCCTTTTGTTTTTGGTGCCTTTTCCCTTATTTAACTAGAGTTCCCAGGCAGGTCTTTTAAAAGACTATAATCTCATGTAAGGAATAACGGGAATGCATATCTTTGTTAAATCAGTTTCGTGATAACACCTTTTTGCGCTAATAGGTCTACCCTTTTTATTGTACATTAATCCACAGTGAGTGAGTGAGTGTTGTGTGTGTGTGTGTGTGTGGTGTGTGTGTGTGTGTGTGATGTGTGTGTGTTGTGTGTGCGTGTGTGGTTGTGTGCGTGCGTGCGTGCGTGCGTGTGTGTTGTGCGTGCGTGCATGCGTGCGGTGGGGCGCGGTGTGTGAATGCGAAAATATGTCCACGTAGAACACTATGTTTTCTTATATTCAAACATTCGGCATCATTCCTCGTTCATTTCGGTCGGTAACTCATTATTCACAATCCCAAGTGACATCTTCAGGAATGAATAGTCCCATCACACGCTGTTACGATTAATGGCTGTCTTCTGGGATAGTTACTTTCCACTACCTTTGCAGAGAAGTTTTGGAGAGGTATGATCTTTACAAGCTTTTTTTTTTTTTTTTTTGGCTTTTTTTTTTTTTGGGGGGGGGGCATCTTTTCAGCTGTAGGCATAGGTTTGGGATAAAAAAAAAATTATCAGTTTTTTTTGATAGTCCTTATATATAAGGTCTGTATATTTCTTAGCTAAAGAAACACAGCAGCAAAAAAAAAACCAAAACCAAACGTAGAGTGAGTTACTGGACTCCCAAATACCTCCCATCTTCAACATGTCATCGATGTCCTGCTTCAAAGGCTCCCTGGCAACATACAGATGGGATTAGTGTTTTAACCTGACTGGAACAGATGAGTTGAATCTAGCAGGTTGTAACAAGTTCATTTAACAAGAACGAAGCATTGACTAAAGTTGCCTATACGATCTTACACTCTGGTCAGTGATTGTTATGTATTCTCTCTCTCTCTCTCTCTTCTCTCTCTCTCCTCTCTCTCTCTCTCTCCCTCCCTCCCTCCCTCCTCAGCGTGTTGCGTGTGGCCTGTCATTTCGATTTGATAACCTTATTTTCGTCTCTGAGTGAAGGCTAGGACAGAGTACAGGCGATAACATTAAACGGACGCGCCTATTGGCAAAATCTGAACAAGGGGGTACGAGTCTGTGTTGGCTCCTTATCTTTTCTCTTTTGTCAAGTAGATGGCACACACACACACACACACACACACACACACACACACACACACACACACACACACACACACCACACACACACACCACATTCAAAACCACACTCCACCAGAAGTGAGTTGTTTTTTTCTCGCGGGAAAATCAACTGTAATGTGCAGTGATCTTTTGCCTTCTGTTGTTGCTGTTTCAGGTAGGAAGGCATGTGGTTTGCAGTCTGCGATGCTGGGACAAACATGATCATTCAAGTTCGCTGAAGCTAGGACTGCTTCATTCCAGAAGGGGAATCGAAAACACTCAGCTGCTGTTCTGAGGATCTACAAATGAAGTGAGGAACTTTAAACAGTGTTTTGAGGTGGAATCAGAGGAGACTCCTTAGACCTAATGTGCTTGTTCAAACTGCAAGACAGTGTAAGATGGTGGTGGAATGGGAGGAGACTCCTTAGGCCTAATGTGCTTGTTCTTTTTTTCGTCTTCTTTCTGCCCTGCTGAGCTCTGAAAGACCACGTTCCCAGACATCACGGGCCTTCCCAGATATCACAGTACATTTTGGGAACGCGTTCCCAGATATCACGGGCCTTCCCAGATATCACAGTACATTTTGGGAAACGCGTTCCCAGATATCACGTTCCCAGATTTCACGTGACACCGGGCTATCTTACGCTGTCTTGCAGTGTGAACAAGCACATTAGGCCTAAGGAGATAAGGTAGGAAACAATTTATTTAGGTGCAATTGAGATCTTTGGCCTTCTTGTCACTTTTTGTCCATTAATTTGTTGGCATTATTTTCACAAAGTTCTCAGATTTCACGATTGGAAGTTCAGGAAATCTGGGAACGCGTTCCCAGATATCACGGTTCCCAGATATTATACGACACCGGAACTTGACTTTTTTTCAGTTGTATCAGTGTGCAACACTGGAATAGTAATGGACCAAAACTTCCACTGTGTGGAACCATTGGACATGTCACTCTGTGAGGTGACTGCCTTTGCTGAAGGTTGGAGCTGGTGTAAAAATCTCCAGGCTGGGTGAAATTCACAGAGAGTCTCATAAGGAAACTAAGTTTTCTTTTAGTTGCAAAGTGAACGAAAACTAGCGAGCAATCACTTATCTTCGTCCTATCTTGCACCGAATCGGATGAAGATAAGTGACTGCTCGTTCATTTTCGTTGTCCTGAGTGTTTTTGTATCTTGCCTGAAGAAGACCTAAGAGGTCGAAACGCGTCGTGTTTTGTCTTGTTATTCGTTTGTCTACGTTTTTTTGGCGGTGCATTATCACTAACATTTCATATTTGCTTAAGTTTTCTTTTGATTTCTTTTAAGAGGATATTATGCCTTGTGATTTTTTCATTCCCTGAACTGAGATTACAGTGGATACATATGCAGTAATCTTTAGCACATATGTGCTAAACCTTTTTTTCAACATTTGTAAATCTTAGAGTTACGTGGAGATCATTTTGCAATTTATGGTACTGCGACAAGTACAGAATTGTCGTTATGGGAAAGTTGCTGTTTGTCAGAGGGAAGTAATTTTGCCGAAGGGTCCGCAGCAGTCTGCTTACTATAGAAACCAGACGTTTTGATTTTCAGAGGAGAATCACTTTAGTAAGACCGGATTCTGACTGGCAGCTGCTGTTGTTCCTTCTTTCGTTTGATCCGAAACTATTCAGTGATGGGCGTGTAATAGAAACAGAGGATTAGGCGAGAGATCTGCGGATGTGAGCTCTTGTGCCGACAGATCTTCAGCCTCATCATCCATCCTGTCAACTGTGGTCAGGGACTAATGGTGTGTCTGGTTCTCTGGGAGAGGAGAAGAAGAAGAAGAAGAAGAAGAAGAAGAAGAAGAAAAGAAGATCTGTAATGTTTTATCAGTCCTTCTTATGCTTTTATTATTTTACTGACTCTAGTACTTTGTTTATGGAGGTTTGCATCATTGCATGCAAACTTTGCTATACATTGTAGTAGAAGCCAACTATTTCTCTTTAAGGAGAGTCGCATTACTCTGATATATCAGAGTTCTTTAGCTTCAACTAGTAGATAATCTGTCTCTTATGTTGTTCCGGCAAAACAATAGCATTCCTAGATCTGTAACATTCCCATAGCCGTTCGCAACTATGACATAGCTGTGGAGAGCGAGGAGTTGAACGTGACAATGATACGATAAACAACCTCAACCAACCTAAATGTTTGAAAAGCAAGTAGTTTGTGTCTGGGTCTCTGGCTGCTAAACGTACCGAATAACATTCAGAATTGTTCCCTCATCAGCTACCTGAACAATAAAACACTTTCATTCGTGCCTGGGGGACATTCTCCATGATAAATATCCAGCACAGTCCCTCACATACACAAGAATCTTTCAAGCCCAGAGGATCTACTCTACTCTCCTGATGTTAAAACTCCCGATGCAAAAATCATAGGGGGAACATGTCGAAGTTGTACCCTTTTCAACACGTCTTCGATTCTAGCAGAGCACACACACACACACACACACACACACTCACACACACACACACACACACACACACACACACACACACACACACACACGTAGACAGTAAACACACACACACACACACACACACACACACACACACACACACCACACACGCACACACACACACACACACACACACACACACACACACACACACACCACACACACACACGCACGCACACACACACACATCGGCCTGCAAACCTGAATAAACCATTATATTATTATTATTATCATTATTATTATTATTGCGCATATATCAAATTAATCATGGAAAATTCCGTTGTGAGACTGTATCTGATCAAGTTATACATATAAGGTATATCAGGTCAGTGGCGGTAGATTCTGTCATTTTAGTTTGTTGTTACAAGAGGAGAGGGGGGGGGGGGTCATACAGAAAAGAAGAGTCACTTGTGTGTTGGTGGGAAAGACTGATTTACTTTTTTGAAATATATTTGAGGTGGATGAATGCAGTTTTCTATCGGCTGGTTCAATGACTGTTTTCAGACCTAACATTACATAGCTGACTTATAGATTAGCTACATCTCATTCCTCTGTCTTCCCAGTGAGTGCAACCTTGCCGTTGGTTGGGGAGCTTGCTGTCTCTCGACCCGAGAGCTATGCTGCGGAGATTCGTCTCCTGTCCCAGGGTGCCAACAAGA
>CM031616.1:42094423-42104423 GCA_018398815.1 Conus ventricosus | reverse complement strand
TTCATATTTGCTTAAGTTTTCTTTTGATTTCTTTTTAAGAGGATATTATGCCTTGTGATTTATCATTCCCTGAACTGAGATTACAGTGGATACATATGCAGTAATCTTTAGCACATATGTGCTAAACCTTTTTTTCAACATTTGTAAATCTTAGAGTTACGTGGAGATCATTTTGCAATTTATGGTACTGCGACAAGTACAGAATTGTCGTTATGGGAAAGTTGCTGTTTGTCAGAGGGAAGTAATTTTGCCGAAGGGTCCGCAGCAGTCTGCTTACTATAGAAACCAGACGTTTTGATTTTCAGAGGAGAATCACTTTAGTAAGACCGGATTCTGACTGGCAGCCTGCTGTTGTTCCTTCTTTCGTTTGATCCGAAACTATTCAGTGATGGGCGTGTAATAGAAACAGAGGATTAGGCGAGAGATCTGCGGATGTGAGCTCTTGTGCCGACAGATCTTCAGCCTCATCATCCATCCTGTCAACTGTGGTCAGGGACTAATGGTGTGTCTGGTTCTCTGGGAGAGAGAGAAGAAGAAGAAGAAGAAGAAGAAGAAGAAGAAGAAGAAAGTCTGTAATGTTTTATCAGTCCTTCTTATGCTTTTATTATTTTACTGACTCTAGTACTTTGTTTATGGAGGTTTGCATCATTGCATGCAAACTTTGCTATACATTGTAGTAGAAGCCAACTATTTCTCTTTAAGGAGAGTCGCATTACTCTGATATATCAGAGTTCTTTAGCTTCAACTAGTAGATAATCTGTCTCTTATGTTGTTCCGGCAAAACAATAGCATTCCTAGATCTGTAACATTCCCATAGCCGTTCGCAACTATGACATAGCTGTGGAGAGCGAGGAGTTGAACGTGACAATGAATACGATAAACAACCTCAACCAACCTAAATGTTTGAAAAGCAAGTAGTTTGTGTCTGGGTCTCTGGCTGCTAAACGTACCGAATAACATTCAGAATTGTTCCCTCATCAGCTACCTGAACAATAAACACTTTCATTCGTGCCTGGGGACATTCTCCATGATAAATATCCAGCACAGTCCCTCACATACACAAGAATCTTTCAAGCCCAGAGGATCTACTCTACTCTCCTGATGTTAAAACTCCCGATGCAAAAATCATAGGGGGAACATGTCGAAGTTGTACCCTTTTCAACACGTCTTCGATTCTAGCAGAGCACACACACACACACACACACACACACACACACACACACACACACACACACACACACACACACACACACACACACACACGTAGACAGTAAACACACACACACACACACACACACACACACACACACACACACACACACACGCACACACACACACACACACACACACACACACACACACACACACCACACACACACACGCACGCACACACACACATCGGCCTGCAAACCTGAATAAACCATTATATTATTATTATTATCATTATTATTATTATTGCGCATATATCAAATTAATCATGGAAAATTCCGTTGTGAGACTGTATCTGATCAAGTTATACATATAAGGTATATCAGGTCAGTGGGGTAGATTCTGTCATTTTAGTTTGTTGTTACAAGAGGAGAGGGGGGGGGGGTCATACAGAAAAGAAGAGTCACTTGTGTGTTGGTGGAAAGACTGATTTACTTTTTGAAATATATTTGAGGTGGATGAATGCAGTTTTCTATCGGCTGGTTCAATGACTGTTTTCAGACCTAACATTACATAGCTGACTTAATAGATTAGCTACATCTTCATTCCTCTGTCTTCCCAGTGAGTGCAACCTTGCCGTTGGTTGGGGAGCTTGCGTGTCTCTCTGACCCGGAGAGCTATGCTGGCGGGAGATTCGTCTCCTGGTAGGGCCACCCAAGCCAGACAGGTCAAAGGGTAGAGACCAGACAAAGAGCACTCAAACTGGCCCTCCAGGTTGGGGTTTGAATTGGGCTAACAACCCGGTCCTAGAAAACAAGCGTTGTTACAGAAACCGCAATGACATTTTCTGAGAATAGCATGGTTGGGAAGAGTTCTCTCTAGCAGAGCCCATGACGCGAGCTGGTGAAAGCCTTCAGAAGCCAGTGCGCCGACAACTCTTCTGACGACCAAAGCCAAGACCAGGATAGGGACCTGGAACATCAGAACCCTATACGAGACTGGAAAAACAGCACAAGTGAGTAGTGAGATGCACAGGTACAACCTAAAGATCCTTGGCCTGTGCGAGACTAGATGGACAGGAACAGGAAGAACAAGGCTGACAAGTGGAGACACCATCATCTACTCTGGACGAGAAGAAGACCAGCCACACACGCACGGAGTAGCGCTGCTGATGACACCCGAGGCGACGCGAGCACTGCTGTCCTGGGAACCAGTGTCACCAAGGATCCTCACTGCAAGATTCAATTCAAAGGCAGAAAACCACCATCTTTCAGTGCTACGCCCCCACAAACGTAGCAGACCCAGAGGAAAAGGAGGAATTCTACAATCAACTCCAAACAGTCATGGATAGAGTGCCGAAGAGAGACCTTAAGATCCTCATGGGAGATCTCAATGCCAAAGTGGGAACGGACAACAAGGGCAGAGAGCAGATTATGGGCATACACGGAACAGGAATACAAAATGAAAATGGAGAACTGTTTGTGGAATTCTGTGCTTTCAACGACATGGTCATCGGAGGCACTGTTTTCCCACACAAAAACATTCACAAGATGACTTGGAATTCACCTGATGGGAAGACCCAAACCAAATCGACCACATTACCATCGGCAGAAAATGGCGCAGAAGTTTACATGACGTGAGAGTGAAACGAGGAGCAGACGCAGCATCAGACCACAACCTTGTGATAGCTGTGCTAAAGACCAAATTGAAAGCCTACAAAGACCAAGCAGGCCGACTATCACATAAGTACAATGTACACAGTCTGAAGGAGAGAGCAACAACAGGGGGGTTCAAACTGGAACTGAGAAACAGATTCAGCGTACTTGACCAACTTGCTGAAGAAACAATCGAAGACCACTGGTGTGACCTGAGGGATGTCTGGCAGACGACATGTACACAAGTGCTTGGAAAGAAGCAAAGAAAACACAAAGAATGGCTGACAGCTGAACATGGACCCTCATCACAGAGCGGAAGCACCTAAAAAGACCAGATCAACCAGACCCAAGACCAAGACCAAGACCACAAGCAAGAGTTACAGGCACACTACTGGACGTCAACCGCCAAGTTAAGAAAAGTGCTAGACAAGACAAGAAACAATTCATCCATGAGCTCACAGAAGAGGCAGAAACAGCGGCAGGACAGAGAAACATGAAAAGACTGTATGAGATTACCCGAACACTTTCTGGAAAGACCAGCAACCCCAGTCGCCCGGTCAAAGACAAGGAGGGAAACACCATCGCAGGAGAAGCTGAGCAGAGAGCAAGGTGGGCAGAACACTTTAAAGAGACACTGAATAGACCTGCACCACCTGTCTCCCCAGACATTCCACCACCAACCCAGCTTCTGGACATCAACACAGGCCCACCAACCAAGACGGAAGTTACCAAAGCCATCAAGTCACTGAAGTCAGTAAAGCAACGGGTCCAGACGGAATTCCACCTGAAGCACTGAAAGCAGACATCCAACGTCAACAGAGATGCTGCATCCACTCCTAAGCAAGATCTGGGAGCAGGAACGAGTGCCAGAAGA
This sequence comes from Conus ventricosus, assembly GCA_018398815.1. Lineage (NCBI taxonomy): Eukaryota > Metazoa > Mollusca > Gastropoda > Neogastropoda > Conidae > Conus > Conus ventricosus. The sequence goes on along the minus strand of CM031616.1, from coordinate 42,100,745 downwards.
CTGGAAAAGAGGCCACCTGGTGAAGCTGCCGAAGAAAGGGGACCTGTCATCCTGTAAAAACTGGAGAGGGATTATGTTGCTGTCCATCCCGGGGAAGGTGCTGACCAAAATCATGCTAGAGAGACTAAAGACCGCCCTAGACAAGACCCTCCGCCAAGAACAAGCTGGATTTCGCCAAGACAGATCATGCACAGACCAAATTGCCACCATGAGAATTATCATCGAGCAGTCTCTGGAGTGGCAGACCCCCTTGTACGCAGTATTTGTAGATTTCCAGAAGGCATTTGACAGCATCGACAGAGATACCATCTGGAAACTCATGCACCACTATGGCTTCCCACCCAAGTTTGTTGCCATCATCCAGCAACTCTACGAGGATGCCACATGCCAGGTCGTCCACGATGGGAAGCTAACGAAGCCCTTCACTGTACAAACCGGCGTCCGTCAGGGTGTCTACTATCGCCAACAATTTTCCTGATGGTCGTTGACTGGATAATGCGGCAGTCTACAGACGGCAAGAGGACAGGAATCCAGTGGACTTTAACCAAGCAACTGGAAGACCTGGACTTCGCCGACGACATCAGCCTTCTGTCCCACAAACAGCAAGACGCACAAGAGAAGCTGTGCCGGGTAGCAGAAGAAGCAGGAAAGACAGGCCTCCAAATCAACATAAAGAAAACAGAAGCCATGAGAGTCAACAACCAGCAACGAGACCCACTACGACTAGAACAGGAAGACATCATTGAAGTTGACAAGTTTGTCTACCTCGGCAGTGTGGTCAGCAAAGATGGAGGTACAGATGAGGATATCAAGAGTCGCATCAATAAAGCCAGGCACACCTTTACTACGCTACGGCCTGTCTGGAATTCCTCTGCCCTCTCACTCCATAACAAGATCAGAATCTTCAACTCAAACGTGAAACCTGTCCTTTTGTATGGTTCTGAAACGTGGCGAACAACAAAGACAAACACCCACAAACTCCAAACATTTATCAACAGATGTCTGCGAAACATTGTGAACATCAGATGGCCAGATGTTATTGCCAACACAGAACTGTGGAACAAGACCCAGCAAGTTCCAATAGAAATAGAAATCAGAAAACGGAAGTGGGGATGGATTGGCCACACCCTCAGAAAGTCTCCATCCAACATCACAAGACAAGCCCTTGAATGGAACCCTCAGGGCAAAAGAAGAGTGGGAAGACCAAGACAGACATGGCGAAGGAGTACCGACGCAGAAGTGAAGGCCGCCGGAATGACGTGGGCCAAGCTGAAGAAGATCTCCCAAAACCGTGTCCGCTGGAAGAGTGTGGTTGCGGCCCTATGTTCCCCAGGGAATTCAGAGGACTAAGTCAAGTAAGTCATTCCTCTGTAAGCGTTTGTACAACTGACACTGTGACAGTGATTGCCTTTTCACAGTGGGTCATGGGTGGAAGTGAAAAGTACATATTCAAATTACAGGACATTCTCATTACTCTGTCCTAACTTATGTACTCTTTTTATCAGCGGTGAGCCCCCTCCCCCCCCCCCCAAAAAAAAAAATTAAAATTAAAGTACAAGAAAAAATGATATCCTTAGTAAGTGTGATCTCACATATCATTGTTTTTTAATGTTTGCTGTCCTGTCTGTCTTCTGTCATATGAATTGTTCTCTTATTCTAACGATTGAATGTTACTCGTATTTGTTCAAGGATTTTTGTTGCAATCATTGCATGTAAATATGTAGCATAGACATGTTTAGAAGAAGAAGAAAAAGAAGAAGAAGAAGAAGAAGAAGAAGAAGAAGAAGAAGAAAAAAAAGAAGAATGATAATAATTTAATGAGGAGGAGGAGGATTTTGAAAAAGTTTCATTTAAGAAAAACAACAACAACAGGCATGTACTTCAGGCACTGGAAGGACCTGACACTGGAGAGAGAAAAAACCTCACTAAAACAAACAAACGAACAAACACAAGCAACTGTGCATGTCCTCGCTTCACTGAATGGTCATTCAGCCGATGCTGCTGTCCACTCACGTCAGTGTGTATACAGCTGACCCACAGTCCTTCTTGTGATGGTAAGTGAGCACAGCACACCCCATCCATACCCATCACAGGCAGACTGCACCAGACTGTCTCTCACTAGATGATGGCCACAGTTGGCAGGGCGTATTGTCCACTCATTGCCCGTTTGTAGCTACGGCCCGGTGCTTTATATAGCCCGGTGTTTTCAGGACCAAAGCTTTACATGTCCCCACTTTGATTCTCAAAACACCAAGCAATCACAACATTAAAGGTGTGCTCTCGTTGAAAGTACTGGTTCTCACAATACATACTGGGAAATCTGTAGATGGGTTCCACAGGCACAGAGGAATATTTCCCAAGCAGCGATTCCAGACAGTGCTGGAAAGGCCTTGTGAACATCACGGTCTACAGGACCAGGAGGTCAGCACTGCAAACTGACTGCCCATGAAGCCACACTTGCTGGCTGATGCTCTGTACACATTGTATGGCACACTCAATCTGGTGGACTGGACTGAAGCATGCTAACTGATGGCTGTTAAAAATCTGTAACACCAACTTCCAGGGGTCCATTGATGATCCAAGACCAAACAGCTGGTAGGAATCCAAGACTGAAATTTTTCAAAGCGAGTCATCAACGGCTTACCTGTGGACATTTTTTATGATCTCCTACAGGAACTTGAGAACCACTGCCAGTGTCGACGTCTGCTATAGGCATGCCAAAGCCAAGACCCTTCCGATTCAGCTCTAAGGGTCTCTCCATCTTCTTCCACAATCCAAAATGCCATGCTCTTCAAGAAACTTCGCGACGTCATCAGCGCCACGAGAGCTAAAACTGACAGACTGGAGAGGATAACCAGAACACCTGCACAACTGAAGAGGACGGACCTCACGATCCCAGTCACCATCTGCAAGAAAGCAGACCAAAAGATTGATCATCATCGCCAGTAGAAGGTTTGATAGGTGGTGTCCTCTTGGCCATCCGACCCTGATTCTGACAGGGTTTACTGCAGTGAGGACTCTGCCTCAAAATTCTCACCATGACCGACTTATAATGCTGCAGCTCGATGCCACCCCTCCCCCCCCCCCCACCCCTCCTCCTATCAACCTCCCGCCTCTTCGCCCGTGTCATTGTCCCTCTCTTTCTAATCCACGAACACTTCTGGCATATTCTCTGCAGAGGGACGCCGTTGCACGTCAGCAAGGTGCATACTTGTGTTAACGGCCGCCTCTAACCCTCAGGACAAGAACCTGAATGCCTTTACCTCTCTCTTGACTACCCTGCCGCAGTCTGTCATACCTGCAGTCGTCCAGTGGATTCCAGCAGAATGCATCATCCCAGGCAAGGAGGAAGCTGACAAACTGGCAAAGGAAGGCGGACAGCTACCGAAAAGGGACCAGGGGTCACTTTTTGAAGAGGAGAAAATAACAGTCAGAAGGAAGCAGAAGGCAAGACGGCCTCAGCAGCACCCTGGCCACGACAGCATATGACCTAAGCTAAACTGTGCTCAGGAACGTTGACACGGGTATCACATTGTCACCAGGTCCAACATTGGTGGTTCTGCAGCATGGCTTGTGGGGTATCTCCGATGACAGGACTGTGCCACATACCATGCACCAGAACCTTGGAGGAAAAAAATGGCTGAGCCACGTGTGTGGGTTCCCCTCCACCTACAGCAGAACCGCATCTTTACAGCGGTCCCAAAGAAAAGTGTTGTATTTTGCGTTTTCTTCGACACTTTTGTCGATTTATCACAAATATGTTTATTGTAATTAATGCACTGATTATGGAATCCACCGCAAAGAAAGTCTACTTTGAAAGAAAATGCTATTTCTGTAATGAAACACAGAACTGCATCTTCCCCCGTCTGATGAATGATACATACCAAAGTGTCGTCCGCTTTACGTGCGTTCAGTGAGAATTGGGTCAGTTCTTCTGTCCGCACTATCTCTGGTCACTATGAAAGAAAACGCTAGAGAGAGAGAGAGAGGGAGGGAGGGAGGGAGGTGGGGAGGGGCGAGTGCCAGTATCTTCCAGTACGTGGGAATGTTGCTGAAGGCGCGCGCTAACTGAGACTGGTGTCACGAACACCACGTGCCACGCGCACGGCTGTGAGAAAGAACCACGAGTGGGTACATCAACAAGGGAGTGTGCAGTGCTGCTGGTTCACTCATGGTCAGCTGGTGGAGTAAGGGCCTACAGACGTGCCTGTGGCCCCCTTAGACCCACGGAAGGGTACTTGGTGGTACTGCACGGTTTGCCAGGGCCTCCAGAATCTCAGTCAGTGCCAACGATGAAGAAGTGACAGCCCAGAATAAAACAGGACCGAGTGTCCTCAACTGAAGAAAGGAAAGTCACAGGCAAATGGAACTTCTGTTTCCTTTCATGTGTTTGGCGAACAAGCTACGGACTCCTTCCATGATTTCAAGTCTTTCCTGTTTGTTAAGTGATGAAAGTTCGGTTCCAGACAATATTTGCAGACAGCCCTTTTCCTCGTGAGGACTGACGACTGCAGAGTTCTAATCCATCTCCATCGCCTCTGCATCTCACACACAGACGAATCTCCCTGTGTGACTGGAAAGCAGACCCGGGAGGAGAGGGATACTCCAGCCGTCTCCAGCCCTTGGTCTGCCACGACGCCAAACCTTCCTAAAGCCTTGGAGCTCAGAGACAAGTTGTGTTGGGGGGGGGGGGGGGGGGGGGGGGGGGGGGGGGGGGGGAGTCAGCCATACCAACCTGGAAACGCTGGAAAATACCGTGATCCTCATGAGGTTGACAGGGCAGCAGACATCAGCATGGTCAGCCCTATGTCAGCGATGATGAAGAAGCGGAAGTGCCAGATGACGCTCCCCGTAGAGCAGGTTGTTAAACACGTCCGACAAGCCTCCTTGCTTCCTGCCTGCTGGGAACAGAGCACAATTTGACAATGGGTCCGTTTACTCTGTACTTAAATCTCTTTCGAACCTTTTTGTTGCTTGTCGTTGTATTTTGGGCGCTGGGGACAGAAAATGACCATAGAACCTTCTGTTTGGACCAGCAAAAACAAAAACAAAAACAAAAAACGTTCTTTTCAAACAAAAGTGGTGAAATGCTACAAAATGACCTCTTTATTCTGCATCATCGGGAGACGGCAAAATGTGATTGAAACGATATGTGACGGGATCAGTTCGTTAGCGAGTCAGAAACACGGTGAAGAAGATTCAGGGTAAAGACTGACCAGCTGAAAGAAGTTTCAGTTCTGTAAAGGTTTACTGTCCTAGCTCTTTCTGGGCAGGTATTTTGGTGTCACGAGGACCTTGAAAAAATCTATCGAGATTTTCACTTCCCATAATCAGACAGATTTGTGGATATACTGAGATTCATATGACATTTGTCAAGAGCTCTTTCCAAGGGGAAGGATCACACTATTGGTTTACGCTCCTTTTACCGAAGTGGGAATGAATTTGGAGGTATCCGGTGTAACGAAAAGTTTTAACTCCCCGAATGGTTTAACTCCCAGGGAGTTAAACTGTTCATATGTAAATTTTAACTCCCTGGGAGTTAAACTAGAATGACTCCCACCCTGTGCCAAAATATCTCCACTCAGTAAAACTTCAAAATGTTCTAAAATCTTTTTTGTACAAGTCTCAACAAATTCTTGAAACATTAAGGGGGAGTCATTTTGTACATATATCAGACTTAACTCCCACCCTGTAACAGAATGACCCCCCTGGGAGTTAGTACAGATTAACTCCCGAGAGTTAATCCAGGCGTGTAAAAGTTTAACTCCCTGCCCACTAAGGGGAGTCAGTTTTTCACAGTTTAGAATAACTCCCCTGGGAGTTAATGTGTACACGTGTTTTCTGACTCCCAGGGAGTTACTTTGTAACAGAGGGGGAGTTAATCTGATCATGACTAAGATGACTCCCCAACCACCTATTCCCAGGTGTCTTTCGGTAAGAGAATGGAGAAGGGGATTTAATGTTCATAATCATCATCATCATAGGGAAAGGAAATGTCCGTGTACATATTCATGAGCTCATCTATGCATGTCCTTGATATTTTACCATGCCTTTTTGTATATAAAGTCTGTATATACATGAATTAATGGTTTGATACCTTTGGTAGAAATAGGCCTACTGTACCTTCAGTCTTTGGCGTTCCTCTCTCTCTCTCTCTCTCTCTCTCTCTCTCTCTCTCTCTCTCTCTCTCTCTCTCTCTCTCTCTCTCTCTCATGGAATCTATGCGACTATCAAACAGTCACCCATAAGTGTAGGCCATTACACTCAAATGGTGTAGAGATGGAAAATTTTGAATTTTTCATTGTGCCATGCCGCCAAATTA
>CM031616.1:42084423-42089423 GCA_018398815.1 Conus ventricosus | reverse complement strand
TTTTTTTTTTTGCTCTGTTGATCAATAGACAAACTGGGTCTTCAAAGTAAATTCCAGTGTATGTATGTGTGTTAACCTCAGTCACAGGCTCGTGACTTTTAGTGTACCTTTCAACTGTACCTTCAAAATGAAATCTAAACTACTGATTTTCATGTTTATGTTGATTATAAGTTCTCATAAACTCACGACCAAGAAAAAAAGCTCTTCAACTATCTCTGTAAACCAGAAACCGTTTCGACCAGGAAAGAATACAATCAGCGAAATGTGATATGAAGAGTTTAATTAAGTCAAACATCACATCATGCCGACCATTTTCAATCACTGCCGAATTAAACTTATTCATGAATAAGGAAAATAAAATAGAGCAATACACATCCCCTTGCTTAAGCCCATAAATGTGGATCACAAACTGGGATAATCTAGCTCCAGATCTTATTTTTACTTTCATTTTATCAAACATATTTGTTACAAATTAACATAACTTACGCTTCTTTTTAATGACATTAACAGTTGCTTTTGAAACAATGCCATATGCTTTTTTTTAAGTCGAAAAATGCAACATACAGTTTCCGATTTTTAAGGAGTCGTTCCAAAATGCAGTTTTTAGAGTACAAATATGATAAGTTGTAAAAATAGTTTTTTTGTTTTTTTTTAACCAACTTCATCTTCCCCATTTGTTTGATTCTCGTTGATTCCTTTTTTTTTTTTTTATAATACAATCGTTTTATATTCTTCTTGTTTAAAGAAAAAACACCACCATAATTGTTGTTTGCTTATCTTTCCAATTTGCAATGGTAGAATGGTAGATTTTCCCCATTCTATGGATACATACCAGCGTAAAACAATCGGTTCGACAGATCCCCCACAGAAAAACTTAACGATGAATTTCGAAGCCCGCCTTTTCTTACAAGAAATTAGCTATGATGATAATGGGATCAGCAGAGATGTCCTTCTTCAGCTTTTTTTTTTTTGTCACCACACTTTCATCTCATACAAGTCACCTTCATGTGTCTCTGCCCCAACTGGAGCAGGAAGTCTCCTTTGAAGAAGCCAAAAGCATTGTCAAGGAGCAGCAGAAAAGAAGATGGCTTGGCAGCACCCAGACTTCAACATGAAGGATGCATACTACCTGCTGCCCAGACCAGACCAAGTGAACATTGTGAGACTGAGGACAGGGCACTCCAGACTTAAATACCACATGTTCACAAAATTCCACATGGACAAGTCTTCAGGGGTGCCCATGCGGTACAACCCCGATGCCTGCGGAACACTTCCTGCAGGACTGTCCCACACATAAAAGGCTAAAGTGGAGAAGAAGTCTCTGCTGAATATTCTTGACAAGCTGGAGCTATTTACCACATGCCATTAACTTGTCTGCGTGCGTGCCAGGTATCTAACCCAAAGAGAAAGAGACCCTAAGTATGTTAGATCAATAAGTTTCCCTCACACCACAAACAACATGCAGCAAGGGTTTACAGAACATAGAAAAGGGATTGTTCGATTTGTTTCCATTTTTTCCTTTAAATTTATCACGTAATTATTGGTGCACTGCAACTTCTCTTCTTTAACCAAGTATCAAGTGCATTAGTATTTCAGCTAAAGAACAGGACCCAATCACAGCTTGTTGTACGGTCCAGAGATGGTCCTGGACATCTATCAGAATCACAAATATTTTGAACACACGTTCCACAGGGAGGGGAAAACATCTGTTAATAATCTCTCAGTTTGGAATCACGTATCGGTCCCACCTCTTGCGTGGTTGTGGTCACAATTCTTTCCACACGACAGTCATGGCTTTCACGATGGAAATCGACACAGAACTACTGGTTCACACTCTTTATTCTGAAGCTTTAGAGGACACAATGTTCTTGATTCATAGTCCTGATGTTCACAGCACTGTAGGATATAATGTTACCACTTCACCGTCCAGAATTGTTTTTTCTTTCTTTTTTTCTTTCTTTGCTCTGTGTGCTGGTCTGTTCCCCGTAACAGGCTGTCTGATATAAATCTGGGGCTGCACACATCATATTACTATTTGATGTCTCACTCAGGATGTTCACCATTTTAATAATAAATAGGTTGCCACCGTCTGGGTAGTTCAACATGTACTATGTTAACCCTTGGTTGCCCTTGCTCGAACGGCGTTCGAGATAATTTCATCATCAAAATTCGGCGATTTAAAGAAGGGAGGCAAGGAGAAAAAATGGTTTAAACGGTTGCAGGGACCCTAAAGGACGGTTTCTTCCCTTTCGCGGGTCAGCTGACTGACCGGCTCGCGTCCATTCGGTCAATAACTTCGGCAAAGTTCGGAGAGTTATTCTCGGTTGAAGATGGCGAGTCGAGCAGGCAGTTCGATCAGGCGCGTGCCGTTTTCAAACGATCTAATGCTCTTGAAGTGCTTCAAGAAGTTATCCGAGACCGTGAAAGCGATGACGAAGACTTCAAAGAAGTAGAATGAAGCGATTCGGAGGAGGAATAAAGTGATTACAATCAACACCACCCTTTGCTATCGGAGGTTGGTGTTGATGACGAAGCTGATCCCCGACTTCAAACCGAGCGATACCGGCGCAAGTGGGGCCGAATCGGAGAGTGACGAGCCGATTCCGTGTATGTCGAGTGCCCCCTCCCTCCTTTCGGGAGGAGAGTCGAGGAATAGAAGGGGAGGGGGTTTTGGACAATGGCGAGGGTCCAGTGTGAGGGGGCGTGGCAGAGGAAGAGGGCGTGGCACTCGTCAGTCTGAACTTGTTTCAGAATGGACAGAGGCCAGTGCTGATTGCCCAAATCTCGACCTTTCTTTCACGGGTGACCCAGGTATCAAGGTAAACATTGGCAACTTCAAGCCCATGGATTTCGCGGAGTTGTTTTTGTGGTGTGTGTGTGTGTGGTGTTTGTGCAGGCTGTGTGTGTGTGAGAGAGAGAGAGAGAGAGAGGGGGAGAGAGAGAGAGAGAGAGAGAGAGCAGTGCTTGTGCATGGTGTGGGTATACATTGTGTGTGTGTGTGTGTGTGTACGTGTGTGTGTGTGTGTGTGTGTGTGTGGTGTTTGTGTAGTGTTTGTGCATGGTGTGTGTGTGGTGCTTTTGCATGTGGTGCTGTGTGTGTGTGTGTGTGTGTGTGTACATGTGTGTGTACATGTGTGTGTACATGTGTGTGTGTGTGTGTGTGTGTGTGTGTGTGTGTGTACATGCGTGTGTGTGTGTGTGTGTGTGTTGCTTTTGAATATTGTGCTTGTGCACAGTGTGTGTGTGTGTGTGTGTGTGTGTGTGTGTGTGTGTGTGTGTGTGTACCCAAATGTGTGTCAGTCAACTATAACTTGCATTTACTGGCAGTAGTGTGGGATCCTGATCCTTCTGTCCATAGGTTCTGTGTTGTGGTGTATTCTCTGCGACACCAGTGTATTTTTCAGTTGTTAGTGTGCTTTCATCATCTGTGGTGTGGCCTTTTGTAGCTCAGTCCTATCTTTAGCAGTCTCTGGTTGTTGTTGTTGTTGTTGTTGTTGTTGTTTTTTTTTTTTTTTTGGGGGGGGGGTTGGTTTTGCAATGTTTTATTTATTACCTTCTGTAGTAATGGCTTTTTATCAATCGCACTTAGTTCATGAGTGAACCAAACCACATGTGTGAAAGAAAACTGACAGAATAATTGGAAGTTACTCTTAGTGTTGTTATTGTTAGTTCATCTCTGCTAAACAAGACCAATTCCCAAGAGGCTTGCAAGATGTGCAGACTGATGCTGTGGATAATGTTCAATTCCCTTCTTCTTTCCCACGTTACCTGGGCTGGATTGCCCCCTATGATATGGGTTGCTAAACATTTTATGCATTGTCAAGCTTTATTGTGAATACAGATGTTTGTCCTGAAGTTCAAAGGATACTAACACCAGTTTTTGTGGTATTTCATTGTGATTTTAATGCTATAGTTTTGTTTATGTTCTGAAAGTGTCTGTTTTTCAAACAAAACATTCATCATTATATATATATTTTGGTCTACTCATTACAAACAAAATCAAACTATTGTGATATCTAACTTTCTGGTGCGTTTGTAGACGATGTCATTTAACAAGATGTGTGAAAGGTTTTTTTTTTTTGGTTTTTTTTTTTTTAATGACTGGTGAGTTGATTTTAACGTGGTGACAGCCCTGATATGGCCCTTTGCGGTCGGCTGGGCTATAAGCAACATTATCTTATCTTATCTTGTGATATCTGGTTGTAGCCAAGGATATAACAAGAAAATTTCCCAAGTATCTAAGATATATGTCAAGAATTGAAAGAGCACTGGGCATATCAGTGAACCTACCTAAGAAAACAAAATTGTGTCCCTTGATACCTGGATTGTACTGTACCCCAGAAATGCATAAATTTATCATATAAAACAACAATTGTGGGTTGTAAATTCACTGCCAAATATTTACACAGGTGTTCAGTAAACACTAAAACCACTTTTGGCTGGGTTTGTATGTTTTTTGTTTTGCTGCTGTGGGTTTTTGTATGCTTGCAAAATACAATTTTTTTTTAAAAGTTGAATTATAAGATTATTTATTATACTCAGAATGAACAAAATCAAATATTATTTGCAGGTATTATAGCCCTGGGTATGAGAAGAAAACATGCCAAAAATCTAAGAGATATCTCCACCAATAAATGAGCACTGATCAAATTAGTGAACCTACCGCAAAAGTCAAATTTTGCTCTGGCACACAGAAGTGCAAAACTGATACAAAATAGCGGCAGTCAAGGGTTAATGGTTATGTCCGTTTTTATCTTCACCTTTCGTTTCATCCACGTTCCAGTAGACCAAAGAGTCCACTTTCTAACGTGTCTTAGCGCTACACTCGCAAGGTCGTCCCCCCCCCCCCCCCCCCCCCCTTCCGCCCCATATTGTAGTCGGGCTGCCCATTAGTTCTTCCTCTACAACTGAGGATTACATGTCTGAAACCAAAGCTGAAATTGTGAGACTCAGGCTTTGTTCCATCTGTGGTCAATACATGTAGCGGGTTTGACCAGCCG